>JAPYZF010000041.1:0-468387 GCA_030523045.1 Meteorus cinctellus | reverse complement strand
CAAAAACAAGAAAAAAAAAAAAAAAAAAAAAAAAAAAAAAAAAAAAAAAATATCTAAAGAAAGAAATAAGAAGAGAATGAGAAGGTGAAGGCGGAGGTTGAAATGGTGGAGGAGGTGAACGCGAAAAAATGATTATGAATTCAACAAACGTTTTGTTTGAGAGGTAGGCCCCCTTTTTTAGAAGGTGTGGCGAGAAAAAAAGAGGTGTGTGTATCGATGAAGACAATATAATGTTCGTTTAATACTATACAGATATATCGATATGGAGAATTCATACATAAAGAAAAAAAAAAGATATAATGAAAAATTGATGAAGAAAAAAAAATGTAATTAACGACGAGATTGTTGAATGCGCACTGGAGGTATATATTGGAAATTTGTAATAAACGTGGGTGTACCGGAGAAATACTCACGTTGAGAATGCAATCACAAGGTGAGAGGTTTTGAAATGAATAACCTAAGTATAATTAGTCAGGATCCAAAGGATGTGTAGTGTATATGAGCGGGCGGTTTTATATGCGCAATTGGTGAATAGAAAACAGTTATCTGAAGAATATTAAAGTGGAAATATTTATCACATGAATTTATTTGAAAAGAAAACTCTATGGTTTTTTTTTTATTGGAACTATGATCAGCTCATGATGGAAAATATTATTTTGTATATGTAACAACGAAATTTATTTTTTATTTCGCTATTGAATTCAGCTTTTTTTTATTGAGTGGATTAATTGGTCCGATTGGAGAATGTTGATAAATGTTGATGATATTCCTGGACGAAAATGGTTCACATTGCGACATTAATTTTAGGGAACATAGAAAAAGAAATTATGATAAAATGAATATTTTTACAACTGAATTTTCTTCTGCATGACATAACTACATAGAGAATTTATACCATAATATCTTGTGGTCTATTGAATAACTGAACTTTACACACTGTTAAATAATTCAATCAATTAAATGAATGTTCAATCGACAATCAGGCCAGAATTGAAAAGAAGATATGTTTGACATGTTTAGAAAATGAAATTTCATTAAATCACTGTTGTCTAGTCCAGCGCCAAATGATGTGAGGCTTCGGAGCAATGAAAATCATTGGGGGGCCCTAATATATAAATGTGGGATCGCGTCTACTAGCAGCAATATGTATTCTTGTGTTGACCATGCCCGCGCGCTACATACAGAACGTGGGCGGGTCGCTTCTTCTTCAAGCGTCACGGGTCATTACGGATTCGTCGTAAATTTCGTATTAGGTCTCTCGGCTCGAGCCCAACCGACTCGTGACACACGACGCAAAATGTATATTCAACGTATTCTTAAATGTATATGCGTACTTTGAAGCGATATAATGTCCCGTTTGCCACCACCTGGGTGGTATTTTGGTATCGTTTTGGTAACGATATATATTGACCATTCATTTTTCCAAACTCGAATATCCATGTAACAATTTTTATTCGACGGCCCATCTCTATGTACTTATATGGAATTCTATTATACTAAATTGAGAATGTTCCGAACAATTTTCGACATCATAGTTTATTGTTGAATTTATTTTGTGTTTTATTTCGTTCAGAATAAATTCCTTAGAAATTCCGTAAAAATTTGTTGCATTTAGAGATTATTTGGTGAAATTTTGCATGAAATTTACGAAGTTTCTTTGCCATTGGAGTTTATTCAAAATGATTTTACTTTCAAATTTTCAATTTCAATAACTTAATAATCCATCATTTAAATTAAAAGAAACTATCGATCTACCTTGCACATATATAACTTCATATGTGTCACAAACATTATCTACTAATTTTACAATGTCGTCGAGAAAATATTTCCATGCTCACCTGAACAACCGTGAATTAACTCCAATAATCTATTGAAACTTCATAGTTTTTATGTTTGTTCCTACGCATACATATAATGTGTTACAAAACATCACATACGAAAATAAAATAAAATACTGAAGGGTAAAAAGAAAGTAAATAGACTCTTGGCCCAGTTCTATAGTTGAATGTCAATCGATGGACAAGTGATGGATCCACAGCAGAACATAATGATTCAACAAAAATTCCACACACAGTGAATAAACAGTTTGATAGATCGAACATAACATTTATGGTGGTCACGTTGTGGTCAAGCAAGCCATGGTGTGAAATAATTTTCCAGATTAACTTTCTCGCCTGACTTGACGCTCCTTATCATCATCATTATTATTATTATTGCTATCATTCTTATTATTCATATATTTAACTTTTTCATGCTTGTGATTTTAATGACATGGCACTTCGATAACTGCACTTTCATGACACAATTATACAGACGGAAATGTACATTATAAAGTGAGTTAGTTGAGTGTATCAGTGTGAATAGCAAAGATGTATCATCTATATGTCTACATAGAAAGGGGTGGAGTTGCACGATGCAATTGCGTATTCAAAACACGCTCATTCTTGCATAAAAAAAACACCAGCAACGCCTGCGTAAGCAGTTTATAGTCGATTTTCTTGATGAGAGTAGAGGTCCTTTTTTTTCTATACCTATCTATATCACTCTGCAGATATTTTAATTTTTTTGTATTTGTTCTTTTTGTTCAACAGTGTAATATTGCTTGCGTGAACTTGTGTGCTTACCTGCTACTGTAAAATTGCGTGCACGTTAGGAGATAAAATGAATGATGAGATTTGAATAACGAACATTGATCATTTTGTCGAAGACTTTGATCTGATTTTTGTGAGCGTTTGTTTTCATTTGTGTTTATTAGAGGTTGTAGAACTGGATTGGGAAATGATTTTATTGTTATTTAATGTGATTGTGAATAATTCTAGTAATATTAATCGTATGCAACTGTCTGAATGTTGTTTTGAATTATAAAAAATTTGTGGATTTATAGCTGCTCATATTTCAAGCGCTTTCACTGCTGAAATGTCATTAATATAAAATACATTATAATATACAATGAATACTGGGACATAAATAAAATTTCTCTGTCTTCATATGTTACAATTCGCTGTATCCACTTTGAGTGGGCAACGCTGTAGAGAAATGTTGGGATAAATCCAATCTAAATGTTTCAGAAACATATTTGCGAATATTTCAATGAGATGAAATGAGAGAGAATGAAAGAGAAGATATACTGTACATGAATTCTCTCAACTGCCCTTTGGGCGGTTTATCTTCCTCGCGTAGAGATTACATCTGAAAAGATCAGTAGCCATCGGGAGCTGGGACATAGATCATGTTAATGGCGCCGTGTTCGACAGAGGCGACTTTGCGTCGATAACGATCACCCGCTATCGATTGATAGACTTTATCCTTGGGATGCTTACAAGAGATGCCCTTATGGCTTGGTGCATTGCCATGTTTGAATGCAACCCCTGAGGGTTCATATCATGCCACGTCTATGTAAGTATATATGTGCGTGGAAGTATATTACATATTATGTATTTAAAGAGGCGGTACGCAAACGATGAAGAAGATTCGAATCGCGGAATGGGCGTGGTGATGAGGAAGATTCTTGTATTGTTTGCAAGGTCGATGGGTTTTATGATATTTATATTCTACCAAACTATTTGTGTTTGATTTGATTTATATTTATTGATATTCACCAATTCAATATTTTTCTTCTTTCGACATTTTTTAATATTAACTTGTACGATAAGGAGCATTATTCGCAATTATTTGCGTTGGACTTCTCTGGAAGTTTTCATGCAAACATCACCATCATCAATAATATCCTGTCAATGCTAATCGACCTTTTGGCTGTACCTGTCGGCGCCTTAACTTGATCGATCCTTATGAAGAATGAGCTTCACTAGTTGTATAAATACATAAATAAATTCTTTTAAAACGTCATCATCGCGGGGGTTGAAGTGGTTTGATTCTTCTTTACATATATTCGTCTGTATATACTCAATAAGTATACATTTATACATCTACATTAGATGTGTGGATATAGGTACACACACGATAGCAATATAAACAAATTTCCAAAACGAAAATTCGATTTTGCCATTTAAAATCACAGCGTGTGATCCGAGCCCATACACTCTATCCATACTTGGCTTATATCATTTAGAGATATTTCGAATGATTATTGTATGAGAGAAATATGAATGTGGATAATTTATTATTCGAATAATTTTTGTGCCATCATCAACTGCAAGTTTAATAGTCAGTTAAATGACATGAAGATGATGTGAATTAGTCGTAAATTATTTCTTTCTCATGTTTCGTTTCTTTCTTTTGGATTGATGTCTGTTGTATTTATTATTGTTTGATTATTTTTATTCTGATTTGTCTGTGAAAGCGTAGAATTTTATTGTACAGTTGATAATTCTATATTACCTTGTTCCTAAATAGCTGAAAATCTAAAGAATCTGCTTGTAATTCCATTGATAAATAATTATACTAAGAATTCTAGTGAAGTATGTAAAGCAATTGTTTACAATTGGTAATTCCATATATTCAATAACTGCATCAGCACTTTATCTCCAGTTGGAATTTTATCTGCTTTCTTTCAAAACATTTTCTCAATGCTATAAATCCAAAGCCACAATCCCATCCAATATTAATCCATCACAACTAAACCACCAAAAATACATAATTCAGTATTAAAACCATCGATTTCTAATCCAACTCTCTCCCAAAAAACACACCAGAACAAATATTAAACATTCCAAACATACCCAATCAAATATCAGTCTGTTATTCAGTGCATATTTCACATTCTCCACTTCAACTTGTTCAACTCGATCATTGCAACCACCTCAATTATAATGTTCTACCATATCCAATATGTATTTAATATCCAATTGACAGTCAAGTGGCACTTGTACATTCAATTTCCCCTCGAGCAAAATTTTGAACACGATCTAAAACAGATTAGTTTCAGAGGCAAGTTTGAATACGCTATACATACATAACCATCAATGCCGGAAGCCTCATATACAGAATCATTCGGCTCAGCGAAGATCAATTTGCTTTACATGTTGCTTTGCAACACCAACTCGTTATTCATCCACGATATATCTCAGTCTTATTGCAACGCCATGGTTAGCTTATCAACCACTAGGAAAACGTCGGCTGTCTCTCACTTATATCGCAAGCCTCCAATATAAACCTCGCTCACAAATATATATTCACATATGTATTATCATAGCGACGCAATCATGTGACTTCTCGATTTATTACACCAAGAAAATTTATACATATGTAATAATACATATACACTAATAAATATACACAGATACAGCAACACCATTGCAGGTGTCAGCAGTTATCTCTCTCCCACACCCACTTTCATCGATATAATACTTCTTCAGATAAAATTATGGCTGAGACATGTCGGCCAAAAAATTCAACGGCGCCAGTACTGTCGATTATTATACAACAAAACTTTTTTTCTTGCTTACATTCTTTCATTTTTTTCACCAGATAACTTTTCTTCGTGATTATATATTACCACGTACACGCTTTATTGCGGGCGATTGCTCACATCGTGCGAACACCTACTGCGCACCAAGGAGATACTTGACGCGCGTTCGATTCACCAATGAAAGAGGGCAAAATGAAGAAAGAAATAAAAAAGATGAAAGAGTGAAAAGTGCAATCGCTGCATTTGCGCCAGCTATTTTCCATCAATTGCGATTTTTAATCTTGATAAAGAACGCATAGTTATCTTTATTCAGACTGACTGCATGTGCACTCGCAATAGCAATTATGTGGTTGTGAAGGTACTATTTAGAAGTTTAAATGTTTAACATTGAGATTGTGATCAATCGATTGGGTCTGAACTGTATTTGTTTGATCGTGGATAATTTGAACGTTGCATTTATGGTGCTATGTATTTAATTATGGTGATGGACAGATTGTGGATGAAAATATATTTATTAATATAAGAAGAAAAGTAATGATGATAAATAAAAAAATGGCGTATAGGAATTTGTAACAAAGTTGTTGGTTGATTATATCGTCTTGACTGTAGTGTTGGAGTCACTCGGTACCTTTATTGGTTCTAATGAGGCGCGACAGTAATGCCCGTGATGCGAATTAATTGAATTAACGTGGGTAAGAATTTAATCGTGCGTTTGTGTGTACTTGAACGAACCCCCCTCAGTGCACTCGAATCTGTAACCATAAAGTTTATTAAACGTTCATGTTGGAACGCAAACTCGAACCCACTGCGCGCCATCATTTGTTTGAGCCGCTTGACGCGTTATTTAGATCATTAATTTCACTGTAGCTTGGGTCGACTTCAATATTATTTTATTTACGACAGTACAATTTTATATGGCTATCACAGAATCTTCAATCGATGCCGACACACCGCTACATTTACATTGAATCAAATTATATTATTATTTATTATTGCAAATGGTGGAATAAGAGGAATTATCGTGCATTAATGTATACCTAGTGGATTATGTTGTACATTTTTTTTTTACTACAGTGATAAGTGATTAAGAAAATTAGAATTTTTTGTTTACAATTGAATTCTATTTTGTTTGGTTCGAAAGTATTTTATTTAGTACTTATTATTTGTAACGAAATTATTTTTATATTAATCTTCAATATTTTTATTATATACTGAGTAGTTGATAGAATTTATTGAATAAAATTATTAAGGGATTCTATAAATTTTGATGATGAGAAAGATATTTACAATTTTAATAAATAATTCATGGTATTTTTCACTAAATTTTTCAAAGTATAATCATTAATTTATGTCTTTGAATTCGATGAATAAAATATTTACACATATCATCTCTTATGTCTTTATCTACTTCACTTGTAAGTTGCACAGATTATTTGAATATTTAAACATGGATATATTCTTTGTATAAATATATATTTGATAAGTATTAATAATTTATTTTATCTTTGCATGTTCCCATGTATGATGTATATGATCGTTGAAAGGATGTTAAGCATGATAAAAACACATTTTCCTTCCAACTTCTCTTCAACCTTAGCGCCATAACCCATAAAACAGTAAATAGTGATTATAATGATTAGCATATTGCAGAGATAGTAACCGGAATCATAAACACGGTGAACGATATTAGTAGCGAGATTATGTTGCATCACACAATCAGTATTTTTTTTTTTTATTAAACCTATAAAAGCGTTTTTCATCAAAGGTATTCAGGGTGATAACTTCACCAGGAAACGACAGTATTTCACTCTAGAATATGTATACATATTCATATTCAATTTTTTTTTAATATTATTGACAATAAAAAAACTGTGGCACATGATTTTCGACAGATGTAAATTTGTGTGCATAAATTATATGAAAGAAAATCTAAATTGTTATTCCTAATTTTGGTTCTCTCATTGCAATTGTTTTTTTTTCGGTTTCTTTACATTTTTTGGTATGTTTGTCACTGCCAATCTTTGTCAACGTACAAAATACTTATCAACAATATAACAATTCAGATCAGTTTATTCATCAATAAATTGCATTTGCAACCAACACTTGATGTCATCCATTTCAACAGAGACATTTTATTACACCCATTAACACACACACTTTCTATTATTAAAAATCATCCAGGAATATTGATATGAATGATTATATACAAAGATGACAAAGATCTCGACTGTCTCCATACATTAACGGTCAGTCGAATATCCCGTTTCATTTGTAATTAAGAAAATTATGCAAATGAACACTACACGCTTGTCTCATACATGCGGGACGTGTTAACAGGCGGTACGCGCTTGATTTCTGTCGTTGTGGCTCAATAGCCGCGTCAATACCACATAGAATATACGACGTTGAGATTAAAATCGGTGAAGAGAAAAAAATCTCGACATTGAGGGAAAGAAAATAAATAAATGAACAAAAATGTGCTGAAAAAAAGAAAGGAAATAAAAATGAAAATATCACCAAGATCTCGTGTGATGAAAAATGTGAGATGCTTTGATTATCCACAACGATCGTATCAGTGTTCATAACGTGCGAGCCTCCATCATCGACCACAGTAGCATATTCTTAATACTCCTGGTTAAACTTTTTTTCCTTTCAACGTTCGAAAAAAAAAAAAAAAAAAATCGCTTATAATTATTAGGCATCAATTAATGCGCTACGCCCATGTCGTTATTAGATTCTTTTTTCTTTCCTTTTTCAATGTTGTTATTATTTTTTATTTCAAGCGATGGCTCCACCTTCTTTCTTCTAGCTTCTTAGTGGCTTTTGACGGAAGGCAAAGATGCCGCGTGTTTAGTCTTCACGTAAGGAATTAAGTGGAGAGTTTGAAGTTTAGTGAGCAATGCTTATATATATGAGAGAAGAATGATGTGTTTGTGGCGAAGGTTAGGGTGAGGATGGGAACATAGCAATATTCACTACATGGAAGGATCAAAAAATTGCAAAGTGTACGAATACGTTTAGATTATATATTATTTAGTTATATTAAATATTCTTTTTGAATATACCAGATAATTTTGATGGGGAATAATTTCTGTTGTTTAGCGATTTTTCACCATTTATTTCACGGAAATAAATACGATAAATGTTATATTATTCAATCAACAATTTATTCAAAAAATTTCCTGTTGTTGTTCACAATAATGATCTTGTAATAATTTTTATTCGATCTTTCATTTCATTCTCTAAATTAATGTCACGTCCTTCATGATTTATCCAGCGTTGGTTCTTTCGTGTGACTTCATCAAAATAATTTACCACATTGCTAAACGTTATTACAAATTTTTTCTTTATCCATCACATAATAGCATCGTTGAAAGTGAATGCGTCCGTCTTCATACATGTTCGAATATATCTTCTAAAATGTGTTTACGTGCGTAATGTGTGTGTGTATTTGTGTGCGATCGAGAGAAGCATTCCGTTCGTTTTCAGATAAGCCAAAGTGACCAACGCACATGGTCACATGGGTCCTCTATGTAAATGAGTGATGGCAATTAACTGCGGGAGCGTTGAAGCTATATAATGTACAACGCTGTCGCTAGGCATGAGGACACGTTCAAGAAGTCAAGGTATATGTTGTACACATGCACATGTTCATATATAGATATAGGGTGTGAAGTAAACGCCCGAGTATACATATTTAGTTTTCTCTCTTGGCAAAGATATTTATAGTGTGTAGCAACTGAATGTAAATATGAATATAATCTTATGCATCTCGTTCGCTTGTGACGCGAGCAATGAGGATGTGTAGAAGGCAACGTTCCTCTAGATTAAATGTCCACGTTCGATTACGATAATAATAACAATTACAATAATTATGCGAACATCATCTTGTCGTTTATTATAATTCTTTTGATTTTCTTAACGCAATTTCCTTATCCTCTCAATTTTTATAAAATCAAAATGAAATTGTTGATTGTTATTGTGAACATTTATATTCGGATTGAATATTTTATTGAATGATCGATATTGTTACTCTAACAATTGTTATCTTCATGTTAATTTTAAATTCGTAATTTAGTTATTGCAATATTTTAATTTCATAGAATTTTTATTCTCTATGTTTTTATTCAACATGTTTCCAATAAATATGCTGGGACATTTTTTTTCATCGTGGAATTATGATATACATATTCATTATATTCATTAAGAGATGCATAATGGAGTAAAAGTTTAAATTATATATGAATAAATATAGGTGAAAATTTTCATGGCAACTTAACAGACAGATGTGTAAAAAAAATAAAGAGAAACTCTGTGAATGAGGTAGCATTTGGTTATTTTTTTCCTATACGATCACAGTGTCCCGTTGGTTTGCCACCGTGTTCACTTATTACAAGTTTGTTTCATCGTTCATTCTCTTTACTACACACAACCTTATACGAAGAGCTACAAATTCTACTTGAAATAACTATTCTCACAATAAAAGTATCGCTGCCACAAAGTCTGTTAACATCTTTAGCTACAAAACTCGTGTCCCATATGTTTCTATTCGTAACAAAATCGTGTCTTGATATGTCGTACTACGACTACTGCGCACGTGTGACGGCTTTACTCGACAGCTATAAGTATATAGTCGGCTTGGATCAAGAGAGGATTGTAAACAGTCGTAATGCCTCCGGGCGTGAGACCGACGCACGTGCGAACGTATATACCACACATCTCAATTTATGTGCCAGTTTATTTAGCTGCTATAAGAATTTTTTATTTGGAATAAAATATTTATGTTTGTTTCGTATTCATATACAATCATGGATAGCGAGTGTATACACTCAACGTTTTCAATTTGCTGAAGATATTGAATTTATTTTAATTTACCAATCGAAAATCTTATGACAAATTTGAGACAATTTTCTTTATAGAAATTTATTTCATTTAGATTGCAAATTCTCATGAACATCAGAAAATACTTTTAGTCTTTATAATCACATTGTAATGTTCTTGGTTATATTTATTTAACAATTTTTACATCAAGTTCTTTGTGAGAGAGAATAAATTATCGTTCGTGATATAAAATTGTTTCTCTTTCAAAAGGGACTAAAATAAATTTTATTCGTTATGATAAATTAAATCAGATTTCCACTTGAAACTAAAATCTAATTCCATCTTTCAATCGAATTGTGTTGATTTATGAACAAGTTCACTCACCTTTCCAGTGATCTCTGTTGAAACAACTGACTAAGAATGCGCAAACACTTGGCTACAATGTTATTGCTTCAGACGTGGTGCAAGAGAAAGGAAGAAAATGTGAACCATTCTTCTTCTCGTCGTCATTGGTGGGCGATCTCGTCCTGTCTGGAATGACGTTTTCATGAATATATTCGCGCCTAGAAAGTCATCGTCATTCAACATTATTATCTTTTCTATCTCAGATTATTCGTTCACTCAATACTACTTTACTTCTTCTATCGTTTATTTTTCTCTCGCTTTCATCGCGATCACTAACACGATATAGATAAGAAAAAGTAATGAAAGGCAACGAAAAGAGTGAATGAAATAAAAATGAAGGACAAAACAGAGCAAAAACTAAAGTGAAATAACCAAAAAATAAATAAACGAAACAATAATAATCACATCAACAAATGCAGTTCACGCGAACTAATAGAACTGGTTTTTATACGCGTGTCATAAAACTTTACATCGCGACTCGGCTTTTATACAGCCGCAAAATGACTAATGGCAAACCTGTGAATGTTATTTTTCATTTATTTATTTGTTCTTTATTTTTGTTTATAAATATTTTTGCTGCATTCTCTATTTTTCATCAGATTTTTACATCACAGAAAAAAGGAATTTTCAAAAAATAAATTAATGAAAAATGGCTGTGCCCTCCCGCTTGGTATTGAATGTCCTCATGAGCTCTAATAACCCTTAATTGAATGGCCATCCAAGCGAGAAGCATTTCTGCGTCGACAACTTTATGCGCGGCGTGCTGTAACCGACATGTATAAAACTGTATCGCTTGCGTTTATATGCGGACGTATAAATAACTGAGTATATTAAATATATTCCATGACGTCATGACACAAGTATTAAATTTTTATATGGATCATTAGACTAATTTTGAATTTTTTTTTATTTGATCAGGACACGATTTCATTTTACACGTTCAACACTTGATATTTTTCTCTAATTTTTTTCTCTCGTCGTTAAATTCAATTTTAATTTTTTTCATGACAAAGTAGCAAGTTAAATCAAGTTGGTTTCAAGTTTTGTTAAGTTGGAGGCAATGAGGATTTCCGACTGATTTACAGGTCAGGCAATTGCCAGATTGTTTATTTTATTTTTATTGGAACTATTTTGGGATGAAAACGCCTCTTATGTTCCACTTTAAATTAATCCTGAACTATAATTCTTCCATTTACGATTTAGGGGAATCTTGACTCAACCGTGTTACTAACTGTCCAATGAAATCTCGTTGCTTCAACGCGTTAAAAGTTTGGTGTGAATAAAATGATGTGTAAGGTAATAAACATGATAGAACCATGCAAAATACATTATTCAATCAGTAAAATGTCATTATATGCTTTTAAAAGTAGCGAATGTTATTTCAATATAACGGTGAATGTATGCGTGTGTGTGTGGTGTGTGAACGTATTTATCCAAGATTCAGCCATCCAAGATGTGTTGTATAGCGCATACGTTTGTATATCCAATACCGAGAATGGCTTCATTATCCAGGAATTCCATCAGTGACCACTCTACCTCGATGAGTCCTTGAGAATGGTTTTTCTTTCTGATCTTGTCTCGTGTGCGAGCAAAGTGTTTCAATAATATTCTGAGGGACACCCTTTTCTTTTTTCTAATTGCTGAACATTTTTTTCAAAGTCATTTTTCTCTGCTTATTCATTCATTTATTTTCTTTTTCTTTGCTCGAGTACCATGAAATGATCATCCAGGGATTCACGATGGTTAAGACATGTCAGCAACAGGATACTTAATTTCCGTGAGGTGAGGGTCATCGAGTGATTTTATATACGTTGCTATCAACGTGCAAATAAAAAGATTATTTATCTGTATACAGGATGTTACACTATTACTGGTGTGTTCGTTTACATGTACATTGCAAAGATCTTCCAGGTCCAGGGGTGTTTTTGTTCATTTTATTATGACATGAGAATCGAATTTAATTGTGGTCAATTCATGCATTGTTTATTCTTTTGTTGGAAATGAATTCAACATCAATGTGGAATCGATGCACTAATGAAAAATATTGGTACAAATTGCTTTTTGATTATTTGGTGCTTGTGTGGTATAAATAATTGAGTGAGTGTAATGGATTTCAATAATGGACTCCAGTTTTAGCCTCAATCAACACACTAATTTTTTATAAGACAGAGTTGCACCTGGATGAACTTAAATGGATTGAAAAATGCAGGTCACTAAGTTCACCATGTTTATGAATAAAAAGTGATATATTCAAATTGGATATTGGGTCGATAAGAATGAAAATGTAGCAACAATGGCCAATGTTTCGTTTCCCTTTTCGGTGATTAATCTTTACGTCATCGGCTTACTCGCAAATCTAAATTTTCTTAGTTTTTCTTTGGTATTAAAATAGAATTTGAATGAAAAAACGGTTCGCCATCATAAAAAGGGAAAAGAAACAAAAACGGAATAAATAAATGATAAAAATGAATCAGAATTTACAATTTGCAATTGATAAAAACGCCAGTTTTTCTTCCACAAACGACTAGAAAGTATTTATATAAATACTTTTTACCATCGTCATGTTTTTGACAATTTAATTTGTCATATAAACTTGATGTAACCAATAAAAGATGCAATTGAAAATATTTTATTTCATGCATGTGAAGAAGAAATTAAAAACATTTCGTGAGACTGAAGTATTCTTTTCATTCATTCATTTTATTATTTGTACTCTTCTTTCTTTTTTTCCTCATTTCAATATTACGATGTATACAGTTGAAATGTCGGATGTGTATACGGCAATGATGTCTGTTCGCTGTTACCACTGCCATCAGTTCCAGCTAATGTATGCGAAGCATGCTCATTATCGAAGCTGCGTGTCGTAAAGAGCGCGGCGGCCACATCATATTTGCGATATGGATCTCAACATCGCAAGTGCGTCGTCGCCGATATCTCTCTGTGCCTTATATATTTCCAATGGTCCCCTTAATTATTTTACTCTCTTTCGTAACGATTTTACCTTCAATTTGAAATCTAATTACCATCACAAACACACGCGCCCCAACCTCATTCACCATCAATAATTAATTACTTGTATAATCTTTTATCAAACATCGATAATAAATATACATTCATTTATATATCAAAGTCGTGAAAGAAATTGTGAATTGGTTGGGAGTTTCGCATTGAAAGATAACGAAACGATTTGCCATCGCGTTTATTCTTATCTTTAAACTTAAACCGCCCATACATTATGTATGCCTGAATGCATTAGACCAACGTGACGTTGCTTTCATGGCGTCATTACTCTCACACACATTAAAGTGGCATAAAATTGCGATCACTTGGGACCACACCTGGCGATTCATTCGACGGCAATAGTTTCCGTTATCAGAAGAGAAACTGCCTCGTCGAATCAATTCAATTCACATATTCCGCACGAAGATTTGTTATAAATTTTCTTCGGTGGTGAAGCTCTTATATATCACAATATTTTATTATTTTATATGCCAATGGAATATATGAAGTATACCTCAATAAATCCTTATATTGACTATTATTTATCCATTATATGTTTATGCATTCGTCCTCAGTTGTATATGGTTATGTGTACTTCACTGTACCAATAGAAGTACGGAAGCAATTTTACCATCTGTACATATATAAATGTGCGTATACATCGTGAACTGTGGTATCGTCTACGTCAACCCACGCGCCGACGTATATAGCCAATGAAATGCACCAGTGCAAGATCTATTTACAAAAAATTTCATTCACTCACCAGTCAATTTTAAATCTTCATGTCGTACAAGTAGTTTTATATATAATATAAAATATGTGAACTTACGAAGAACATGAAATTGCAGGAGCCTGATTTATCACATCTAAAATTGAATTAATTTTTTCAATCTGTATTCAAATTCAGAAGTAAATAGTCATTGTTTATATCAAGATCACAGCAGATGTATCATATATTTGGTTAATACAAAATAATTTCTATGATCAAAATTAATAACACCAACATCGAGTTTTAGGAAGACTAAATTGATAAATGTGTCCGAAATGTGAAAATGAGAAGAAGAGGAACTAAAGTTTAGGCATGCAACAATTCAGGTGACATCTAAAATTATGCAAAGAAAGTAAAGTGGATAAATAAACAGATGTTTGATCTAATCTCATCTTCATTTCATTCAAACATGTAAACAAAGCAGTTGTGTTACGTCATGGGTAGATCAAATCATTTGATGCAGCGTCTTTTTCACGTTTGCTATATATCCAAGTTTAACTCACACATATATACGTAAACAAAGACGGATACCTGATGGTTACTTGCCATATACGTCCGTTTCTTCACGAAAGATGATCACTATATTGGTCTGTTTTATAGGCTGCTTGACTTTCATTCCGTTATGTGAATAGATCATCTGATATAACGTGTGGGTATTCTTCAGCTTGGCATGGAAGATGATAAAGTGCATTGCATGGCGCCGTCATGATTCCTTCATATGATCCTGTATGAGTACTGGCAGCGTGTGCTTAAATGGTAGTCGGCAAAGAAAATTAAAGATATGTGAGAAAACTTAGTGTGAGAAAACGATGGGTTTCATTGCAGGCTTGAACGAAATTGCAGAAATAAATTAAATGAATGAAAGTTTGTGAAGAAGAAATTGATCTGATAGATAAAACCGTTCACAATTTATTGATTTTATTATTACTGTTATTGAAATTGGGTCAAATTTACTAACAGATAGAGAAATAATTAATAACTGTAGAAATAGTTAGAGATTCATTGTATTGAGTGATGTATTTTTCGAATTGTATTTTGAGTGTTCACAATTGATGTTAGTGCAATTTAAAAATTCGGAACAGATTATAATAAACCGTTAAATCTTCGAATTTTGATGGCAAAGTGTATATATTAATTCCAATTATCAGGTTGAATTAATGTTATTCACATGATTCAGAAGGAAGATGAGCGTGCAATATTCAGTTGATAAATATTTTTATTTCCCTATAGAATGAGAATGAATACAAATTAAGCGCTGTAATAATTGTATCCTTTGCCAGAATCATTTTACGACTTTGTTATTTGTTGTGACACGGAGTTCTTTGTACTCAGCAAAGATGGGAAGTTAATTTGAAAAAGTTTCTAAATGCACATGAACTTATTTATTTTCTATGTATTCGTATATTTATATACCAGGTTGGAAATTATTTACTTGTGTTTGAAGTCTTTTTATAAAGAGCATTGTAATGTTCTGTAATTGCTTTTTGTTGGGGCTTAGTTGGGTTTCACTGCGGATTATTTTACACCGAGAAAATCGCGCGTGGTGAGCAAGACCAGGAGTGGAATCAAGTATATACCAGTATACTATGTATGATGTTTAATGTATAGGTATACATGATACACGTGCGCGCGTGCGGTGTATTGCATGACAGAGTTGTAAGGTATACTTGTGTGCTTTGGTTGCTGCTTCTTGGATTGGAATGTTTCAAGTTGCACGCGATCTTGTTCTGAACAGGGCGTGAAGATAAAATCCGACGTTTGAGCGATAAAAAATCACCGAAACATATTCAACGTAACAAAGACAGGATAGGTGTAAGAGAAACAAAAGCAAAAGATCTTTTTACTTTTCATTTATTTTTTATTTGTTTGTTCGTTGTTGTCACTATTTCTCTTTTTTTCTTCTGTCGTAATTTTTTTTTAGTTAGTTATTCTTTTGTTATTCGATTAAGGATATGAGGATAGTTATCTTTGTAGAATTTTTACGACTTGAATTCTCATACTGAGACTATTTGTGGTATGATATTTTTTGCATTTGGGCACCAAATAACTCCTACGCTTTTGAAGGGAAAAGCATGTTCGTGGTAAAGTGATTTTACATTTCATGTTGGTATTTTTCTGATGGAGTTTGTTTGTTTCGTTGATGTTTTCGTTGGAATTCGCAGGCGGCATTTGATAGCGGTTGAAAAATATATTCTATTCTGCAATCTTTTATTGAGAATTGTTCGGGAAATAGTTTTTCGATAGCTGAAATATTTTTACAGGAACGAGGATTACAATAATTTGAAAAAGAAAGAAACTCCACTTTGGGTTCATCCGGTTTTAAAATTCAAAAATAGGAAAAATCTTATGTGGTATATTATTCAGAAGGTAGAAATAGCATTAATTGAAAATGATCAGAGTATTTTATATTTCATCAATTCCACTAAAAATAAATTCTGGAAACATTCAAATTTCTAATCAATAAATCTCTCTTATTGATGGGATTATGAGCAGTAATTAAACTTGAATAATTAAATTTTTCGGCTATAAAAAATTTGTGTCACCCATTTTAAAATGGGCAGACATGAAGTAAGGATGAATGATGAATCCAACTAGCAATTAAAACTGGAACCAGTCTCTCCACATGTTTTTTAATCAAGCCATCGATTATCGACCATTCTCTACACGAATTCACGTTTTAATGCATCATAGCAATCGTCATGAATCATTTGAAGACTCACAACATACTAACAAGTATTTTGTGATGCTATCGCTTCTATTAGATATCGTTCGAATAGTTCCACAGACAAAATGACATTTCTAAATATTATAATCTGTTCAGAATGGATTCTGAAATTGAAATATATCCAATAAATAATAAGTCGAAGGTGCGGTATTTCTTTTTTTTTTCAATTAAGTGTCATTGGTGAATGAAAAAAAAGGAAATCCTTCAAATAATCTGACGCCTGCTTCACCAATTGTTCAATATAAAAAAGTTTTCATCAGTGACTCTATTTAAAAAAACTTTTGCTCATAAATATTTGGCTGTTAATTAAAACTGTGGATATGAATTACAAATCATCATACTGGTAATTAAAAATACTTTTACATGGTAATAATGTAAATTTAATGATACTTATTGGTTTTTCAGACTTTTATCAAAATTGTTGAAAAATCAGATTATTGATCATTGATCAAACTCGTTTTTCGAGATAACTTTAAGTGTGATCGAAGCGGCGCCAACTTTCACCCATGTACTTATTAATAAACACCTTTTGAATGTTTAATTACTGATTCGAATAAATTGTCCTTTGGACATAACACTGTTTAAAGTTACCCTACAAAGAGAAAACAACCTGGAGACTCAGAACTATTTCGAGAACTCCATTTTTTCTCAATATATGTGAAAGATTATGAATATTTTCCAATTCATTTGGGGGATTTCGTGTCCCTGATCTCAATTTCTTTGTCCACAATATGTAACTCTTAATTAGGGTTCACGAGTATGAAAATGGCAATATTGACAAAAATTTCAATTCAACTGCAATTAATCGTAATATTCTCGAATGAAAAATTACTAAATTTGTGTTGATTAAAATGACAACAGTTTCTCTTTGTAATTTATAACAGTACATTGTACCATGTCACAATAAAATCAACCTGATGAGTCTTTCGGAAGTAATTTATAGTCATCTACTCACTTTGCTCATGATTATTCATGTTGAATATAATTATTGCATCAGTGCTGTTTGTTTAATCGTCACGTTGCGTGTTTGCATTTCAACACACTCATTAACATCCCAATTCCCAATCCCTTGCTATCATAATGTATGTATTGTATGTGCATAAATATTTTCATTATTCTTCCTTTTTTTATATTCCTTTTTCATTGATGGTGTGAGAAATCATTCATCATGCCATTTCAATAATGAATTGTGTCCAAAATTTCTGATGAATAAAAACATCAATTCCTAAAGAAGTCACGAGGAGTTTCTTAACAAATCTCGAATTACTGTGACTTTCTAAAATTTCTGTACCCAGTCATGAAACCTGCCCTAAATTATTTGTTATTCTATAACAAAACGATTGTCATTTTCATCATTTTTTTTATCACTAACTCAAGTCGAGAGAATAATTTTCAAAAAAATTCTATTTCTCATGCTTTCAATAAGATATTTTCTGCTATGCATTCATTTGCTTGTGAAAATAATCGCAGTAATGCTATAGCAATTCTTTTCAAATAATTTCTTGATTACAAAACTTACAAAATTCTCTTTGGGGTGTATAAAATCCTCTTCTATTCAAGACATCTCATTTGAAAAAGGTGGAAATGTAGCAAAATGAAAAAGAACGAAGTAATAGAATGGATAAAAAAAGACAACCCAGAATAAACAAATAAGAATAAAAGTTTGAAATATTCAGTTTAGTTTCTTTTGCTGAATGCCGAAGTTAAATTTACAGTCGGGTTGGGAAGGGCGAAAATTTACTGCTTTAGCTCTACGGGTGCGGGCGGTAAAAAAGTTGTGTCCCAAAATCGAATCCGGATTTACACTCGGGTGTGTCTTGGGTTTTGTGAATTAACGTGTATAAATAATCGGTGTATTGGTATCGGGGGGAACGCAGGTGAGATGTAGAGATTCGTTCACCGTATATATACATATATTTATACATATGTAGAGAGACGCGCATAACACACGGAAATTTATTCAAATTTTAACTGCCCTATAAATAATACGTCGCTGCGTTATGATCGTTACTGTATATCTCTCGGTGCTTCGCAGTTACATTCCACATGTCCAATGAGAAATAACACTGGCCATATAATTGTGATGACGTAGAGTATCGTAATTCTCTTTTTATATGTGTGCAATAGTCACTATTATACTTATTTTTAATTGAGACTGACAATTTTTTTCTCTCAGTATTTACAACTTGTATGCGATTATTAATTATATAAGATTTTTTTTCGTGAAGAAAAATTGTGAGATTGAGTACAATAAATTATTCTTGAGTATTTGGGTTAATAATTTTAGTTTATATCGAGCCATATATGGCTCCTGGAATTTTGTATTGTTTTTTATGATATTGATGTACTTGAAAATAATAAAATTGATTTCCATTCTTGTGGTTGGGATTTTTATTAGTGTGAATACTTTTCTGTACGCTTTGCTTCATGTTCTTCATCCCAGGATGTTTTGTAGTATATTTTTTGGAGTGTTTATTCTTTATGTATAAATGGGATGGAGCAAAAATGATTTATATAGAAAAAGAATGTGGTGCAATTGGAAAAAATGAAGCGCGGTGAGACTTCGACTACAAAATCGAACTAAATAAAAAGTAATTCTAAATTATCATTCATTTCTTTCGCAGGATATTCACAAGTGAATACAAATTTATTATTCCATTCATTTCATAACGCGGTTTTTTTCCACTTTATGGATTATTCTCAATAATAAATTCTCGAAAAATCAAATAGATAAAACTAAATTTCTTATACGCAGCTTGCAATCATTTCCAATTTTTTTGTTGTCTTTCAATTCACTATTTATTCCGTATTATTAATGCGAATATCTAGTTGGTATCTCCTAGATTCCTGTTGTTGTATTTTTGTTCATTGCTTTCTTATCGTGTACAACATGATTATATTATGAGCTTTGGAGGCTAACGATTAAGAAAAATAAAAACAGATGAATAAATCAATGAATAATAAATTAGAATGTGTGTATCGCATTTATACTTGTTAACCTCGATGGCGGCAAGAGATGAGACACACGGCAAAATGAAATAAAATTTCTGGTAATGTCAACGTGTAAATGAGAAGTCAGTGCGCTCGCGCACGCTACATATTTAAAATTAAACTGAACATTTTTGACGCTAGACTATGTCTATTATACCTAATTAGGCAAACATCCAACGACCGAGTGTCTGAAAGCCGGATCATCGTGAATGTTAATGTTAATGACTTTGTAGTTTTATAATTTTTACTTTTATATAAAATATATAACTTGATGAAACATGAATTCCTTAGGGGATTTTGATATAAAGTCTTTGTCATACATTATATCTAAGGAAGATAATCTTTGTTGGGATGATTTCATTTACCAACTCACAATAAAATTTACAGATTTCATTTATTGATATCGTAGTCGTATAAGTTGGTAGGTATTGTGGTATGGATAAAAATTCAACTATTATTGATCAAATTGGATATAAGTAAATGCATCAAGAAAAGGAAAAAAAAAGGAAACGATGTTGACGTGGTGAAATTTGCGGAAGAAAAGATGAGAATAGAAAAATAATTGGAATTGTTGGCAAAAATTGAACTTTCTGTAGATATAAACACTGTGGAAATAATAACAAAATTTTACAATAACTAAAAGGACAATCCCCAAATCAAATTCGATAAGAGAAGAATCCCATTAAAAAATTCAAATTAAACGAAATAATCGGAAATTCTCGCTCTTATACAAAATCCCTATTGAAAAGGAAACATCTCCGTGAGCGGTGATCGCTCCCTTAAATTGTTATTTTTACGAGGTACTATAACCCATCTACGTGATCGGTCCGGTTTATATATTGAGGTGACCCATTCAGCCCAAGCTTTTGCTATAAAATACCCGCTTGGTGTGATAAAAAAAAAATGTGAATAAAATTTAAAGAAGAAAAAAACCAGCAAGTAAAAAAGATACGTAGCTATGTACGAACCAAACCCAAATCGAAGTTTATAGTCGATAAAGATCTTCCAGACTTCATCGTCATCACCATCGGCTCGAAATCTCGTAAACTATAAATTTGTTTTTCTCTTCTACACAATAATTTAATTAACTCAAATAAAAATATTGGAGTGATTGCAATATATAATCGTAACCATTGACATTGATTATATCTCTGTAAGGGAGCCAGAAAAAGAAGAAGATTAATAATAAATAAAAAAAGAAAAATAATCATAAAGAAAAAGATATTCAGCAAAGTGCGTTCACGTGTTCTCAAAGATATTCGTGTACATATTTTTCTCTAATTGTCACACTTCGTGCAAGTATCATTTTCGCATAAAAAAATATAAATATTCAAAGTAAGGAACCTTTATTATACAGTAACGATTATACGAAGCAATGAGAGTCGTCACAACTGATAATAGCGAGATCTGCATCTCGTTCTCGCTGTCGGCAATGCTGCCACTATCATTTTATTCATATCCAATCTTGCGACGTTCCAGTCGCGATTCAACATTCGTTTTACACGACGGAGCGAGGTATAAAAACGCATCATTACACCATGGTGTGAGTGTGACTGTTTTGCAGTTATCTCGATGCAATGTCGTACCTTTATAGTTTTATTTATGTATTATATGTGAAGGTATTTGTATGAGAAGAGCTCCAATGATGATCCACACTTATATATACACACACACAGTGCTTCATTTCTTATCGACTTGCGAGGGCGTGTCTTGTATATATCACGAAGCGGTATAACATCGTGACTTATGTCGTTATCCACCGCATTTCTCTTTCCGCTACGCGATAATATAGTTACCTGTGATATCACTGTCTGATTCAGTTGGGTATGAAGATAGTGGATAATTTATTTATTCTTTAAAATCGACTTATGCATGTGCTGTATAAATATATGTTTATCAAATTAATGGGTGAGAAGTGAGTGTTTTTTTCACTGTTTCTCCGTATAATCTCTTTGATTCTTTGAATTTTAGCATAACTTTATGTTTTATCGTATTTTCTGTTTATTTTTCTTTTTTAATATTTAATTTTGATAAGATTTAATTGAACCGACATTCTCACTAAATTATGCTCGATATGAGAGATAAATTCAAGATAAAGAAGGGTGTGTTATTTAAAAGCTCTTTTATTATTTTCATTTGTTGGAAAGTTGATCAGTATTTCATTGATTTTCATTCACCATTTCCAATCGCCGAAATGTCTTCCACGATTTTCTTTCTCTCAAAATAAAAAAAAAACAATTCATCATAATCATTTTTTGTCCAACCATCGCAGTCAAAGCTCTTTCATATAAAGTACAAGTTTTATATCAAAAAAATACATTACTCTTATAGATTGATGCAGTATGAGATTCTGTAACATTCCCAAAACATTCATGACATGTCGAACGTGTCTGAACACAAGAAAAAAAAATGGATTCTCACACTCAATCTATTTGTACACCTGAAACGCTCATTAATAAGACAATAGAATTATATTACATACCAATGTCTGTCATCGGAATATTAAGTCTTCAATTCTCATCATTGTCATTCTCCCTTGCTTAATATATTCGCCATGAAAATTGATGATGGCTGATTGTATTTATATTCATGCAGCATATAAACATATACACACAGACATACACTATTACAATGAAAATCTCATAACCACTATTCGCATTCATCGATCATCCACCTCTATATATCTCCATTCTTGGCATTTTGGCTTCTATTCATCGCGTAACGTTGATGTGCTTGGTCATATCCCGTGGAGGTCTCGCGCGACAGTGGTCGCACTGTAGTTTCAACGATCCATCCTTCAGATCATCGATCATTTCTCTTGCGCACGAGTCCGTTGGTTCCACTCCCGTTTACGTTATATACGTCCATTTCATCGTTCGTCGTTCTGCCAAGTATTCTCTTGTTGTGTTGGTCTTATATGAATCAAGCTCGGGGCGCAATATGAACATATACTCAATATGTCATGAAAGTTTGTTGGCATAAGGCAGGCGTCTTGCATTTTCTATGTACTATATACAATATATGTATATAATATATATACACTGTGTATATATGTACGTATATGCGAGCAAGTCGTCACGATTCGCGTGATGGTATTCCTTGCTCGCGGCAAATAAATTACTTTGGCTTATCGGCAGGGAAGTAATAGGGGCGCGCGACACAGATTGGTTAGCGTGGAACACGCGAATTAAAAGTTACCACTTTGACTCTGTACCTTTGTCTTTCACGGCGACCAATTTCGTTTTGTTATACTTTTGTTTGCCCTTTTTTTATTTTTTCTATTGAGCACCAGGCCAAGTACATACCTATGAAATGTTTTCGTAGGATTTTCCACACAAAGACATTTCTACATCCGAATTTAATTGATGGGATCAAGTAATTAGACATTGTGACACTTCATCGAGTTTTCTTTCTTTTCATTTTTTTCGACATTGTTATAATTGAGGAGATAAAAAGTAGGAAATTTCAATGCAGTTGAATATGATTATGTATTTTTTCCATCTTTTATAACTTGAGGCAGATGTTAAGAATGCCGCAAAGTCCCGATAACAAGTTCTGTGGAATGAAGTAACAAAAGCACTTGATAAAATAATTATTCTTGAATGATAATAAAAAATAATGAGAATGATAACGAGATATTGTTTGTTATCTTTATGTTTTGTATTTCTTTTATCCTTCCATTCAAACATTCACATACAACTAAACATAAAATAATTTCTCGTTAGCAGAATCATCCAGATATAGAGATGTCATAAAAATTTTCATTCACCCTACACCATTTGTTGAATATAAATTCCATCCGTCACAAACAAACAATTTCCGTCGTTCACCAAACAATTACATAAGTCATAGAGAAAAAAAAAACGAAAGAAAGGAGAATCCAATGTTCAAGTGAAAGCTTTTATTCAATTTATTTTCTTATGTGAGATGATAAAAAATATATAAAGAGCGGAGAAAAGAAAAAAAAAGAAGTAGTAAAATAGAATAAAATAAAGTTTGGAAGAGGAAAATTGGAAAAAGTTGCTTTCTCTGTATTGAACATATAATGATGCACACAGTCTATCGGATTTGTCGTAGTAATTCAAGGCTAGAGCATCCTGAAGCGTTCTCACTCGTTGCGAGTCACAGTCGAAGCGAATGAAGGGGGACGACATGACGGTGATGGCAGTGAATGTAGGGAAAGGGTAGTGCAAAAACTTCGGTGAATTTTCCTTCGTTCTTTTTTTCATCTTTTTCTATTTTCGTCGCTGGTAAATCTCGAAAAGTTGCACTACTCTCAAGATCGTCCCGACGCCGCCCACACTTTCCTCCCTATAGAAGGAACTGTCTCTCTCGTGCTTGCTCTTAGCTGCATTATAGCTGTATCTGTTTACTATATATATATATTCAATGCAGGGTGGATGGGGATTTGTGCACGCCTTTGTAGCGAAGCTTGGGGACTTGATCTAAGTGTCAGTGAAAACAGGGGCGAGAGTGGCATCCCCCAGCTGGCTGATTGATAGGATTTTACAGCTCGCAAAGATTTATTGCTGTTTTTCATGCACTTGATTGATTTGTGCTTTATCTAGTTATAAGTAGGTGATTTAATTGTGTGTGTTTTTGTGTTTTTCTATTGCTTTTTTACATATGAAGTGAGTATTTAAATGAAAATGTATGTCACACTTTGATAGACAGGTGGTTTGATTATCTCTTTTTTTGTATTCTCATATATTTTGTTATATTCTATGTAAAAGAGGAATATAAAATACGGATTTTTCTTTCATTTTGATTGGATATTTGGCTACTTTATCGTTTGTTGGATATTGGCATGATAAAAGGCATGTTATTATGATATTTTCATTCAAAAGATTTTAATTGAAAAATGTTGGCATATAAATCGATATAATTATCGTGACAGATTTGAATTTAATTTTCAAATCGAAATATTGTGATTATAAAATTATTTTTTTCTAGATTGTAATTGAAAATTTCATTTTTCAATAAGTACGACAATTATGATCAAACAAAATATAAACCATTGAAAGTGAAAAATATTTCAACCGTATTATTTTCGTGATTAATAGTGATTTAAAAATTGAAATTTTGTTATAAAATCTTTTTTTCATTCGATGTATAAAACTATAACCAAAAAATGGATAACAAAATTCCAACATTGCAATCGAAAGAGAAAAGTTTTAGTGAAACATCCCATTTATAAAACAATACTCTGGCATATATATTTTTACTCATTTGTCATTGTATATTCTCATTACATTTGATCTACATATTTATAATAAATACTCGAATATATTTTATCATTGATAACATACTAACGCCAATATTTCATTCTGTTTCAGGTAAGTCTGGTAATTCAAATATATATCTTTCATCGGCATTCATGTCTACATCCGTGGCTAGTTATATGGGTGAGATATTTATTAATACTTTGGCATATTCTAGGTAAATGTT
This sequence comes from Meteorus cinctellus, assembly GCA_030523045.1. Taxonomy (NCBI): domain Eukaryota; kingdom Metazoa; phylum Arthropoda; class Insecta; order Hymenoptera; family Braconidae; genus Meteorus; species Meteorus cinctellus. Next base: position 442,860 of record JAPYZF010000041.1, on the reverse strand, counting down.
GTGTACACTATTGGGAATATAAGAATAAATATACGATATGACCTTACACACGATGAATATAACTCTAGAACTACATTCGGACCGTTCTGTGCGAATGGAATGGAGATAAAATCGATTTTTGCACACAGCAAACCCACATAGTCATGCGTATATATTTTTGCTTATATCCTTGGCAGTCATAGCTTCGGGGGTAGTGGTGCGAGATATCGGCAATAGTGTGTATCGATCGACCTTGTGCCTTCACCAGCATCCTCTCGTTTCACGGTGTCCCTTCATTTCCATTTTTTTCTTCTTTTTTTTAAGTTATCCCTCATTCTCATTCACTCCCACCGCGTGTCATGCTGTTATAGCTGCTCTATATGCATATTTCACTAGACATTCGAGTAGAAAAAATAGTTTTGCACAACTAGACAATGTGAATTACCAAGTTCAATCGTTTCTGAAAATATCACAGCATCATTTTTCATTTATTTCCAATTTCAAATGTACGCGTAGCACTTTTTCTCGTGGAAACTTTGAGACTATTTGCGTATATATCATTTTGACGATTTGGTTGAAGTGATCATGATTGGTCCTCGGTCTCATCGTGAATATTGATCGACCTATATGGATGATATATAGTCATTTATGTCATCATTATTCATGTGAAGATGTGTGTAGCGTTTATGGATGGAAATAATTATTTCATGTAACTTTGTAATATGGAAGAAAAAAAAATCTCTTTGAAAAGAAAAATTATTTAATTGTTCGTGTTGGATATTTTTCGCATGGAGGAATTGTTTTCCTGTCAGGAAAACAAAAAAAAATAAAAATCTGTCAAATTTATTTAAAAATGTTTGTTTGAAATATATGAGAATTGAATTACAGGAATAAAATGATAAGATTTATGGAATAATGTAAAGTTGTTTTTCTACAAAAAAAAAAATATTTAGTCTAATAGCCACAAATATGAAATTTTCCTACTGGAAATGTATTTCTACTTCTCTTTAAACACCTCAGCAAATTATATTGCATATTCATTAAATAATTTTGGTTTTATTTCAGTTACACAAATTTCCAAGCGAATTATCTATTTGAAACATTGTTAATATTGTGAGGATATGCAGCACAGTTGATGAATCGAGTTAGTGAATTTCACTGTACTGGTGAAACTATTCACATGGAATATACTCTTATTCTATATTATCGTTGCGTCTTCATACAGGGTGGATTATGTTTCCTTTGATATATATCACACGTCATTCATTCAATCTATTAAACATATCCATTTACACATATTTTACATATTTATTTTTTATTTTATCTAACAGAATTAATTTGTAGTTCTAATTGTATAATAACTATATACAGATGTATGAATTTATACCCAAAAGTATATTTTTTATTTTTTTGTTCATATACATCACATGTTGTGAGCAACGAGGGGTCGAGTGGACTAAGGATTTCAATTGATTTCATGAAAGGGCTGTGAATAAATTCGTGTGATTTTATCACCTGTAAAATTAAATCTAATTTATACCTCAATATATATTTTATAATTCTGAAACTATTTGATTGAATTAACCTTCTTTGAATATGCCAAAAATATTCTCATAGGTATTTTATTAAAAAAAAGAAATCTATCTTTCCAACATTCTCTCCATTTACATTCCCTCCGGTAACATTTCTTCGAGTATTATATTTCCAACTATCTTGTAACTACGTTATCTAATCCAATAAATAATTCATTACATGAAAGGGGTAAGATAGGAAATCGTAATATTATCGATTAGACAAAGCATAAATTTATTGGAGCACCGGTGATAAGATAAGAATCACACAAGCTTCATAATCGATCTTGAGTCTAGTTGTTCTCTTCTAACCATCTTGATTCAACGCCACGCAACATTTTAAACTTACATATAAATATATCGTTAATTCACGAGAGTATGAGCGAAAAAAATCAGAGCGAGAATGAATATAAGTCAAATGGATTTTGATCAAGTGTGTATTTATGTGTGAACGAGTGTGTATAAGAAAGTATAAAACACGCCGGGGGAATCATGAGGTTAGTCATCGATTGGTGAGAGGGCACGAGGTCAACGAAGTTCAGTAAGTTCGCCATAAAATATGTTAAGGTCGTAGTTAAAAATACGAAAAAAAAAATTCAACGTGGATGTACTCCGCAAAAATGTTCATATTCCATGCAAAGATATTATATCGATGAAAATAAAAAAAGAAGAATGATCCCTTTAATGTTTATCATACATTTTTATCAATAGAATATTCACAGACATTTTCGTTTCCCCTCAATCGTATTTTCTCATTCTTCACAATTGATATATATATATAATTACGTAAAGAATCTTCGTTACACAAACGAATATCGCTTGAATGCATTGGAATCATTTCTAATCTTGTACTACAACAAACCTCTGATCGTTTTCATTTTCCCTTGCTTGATCCGCGGAAGGGTCAGGAAATCCCCTCTGATATCGGATTTCAATCTTGATTCAGTCGCGTTATCGCTGAGCTACAACTAGAGCGGAGATAGAAAAGAAGGAGAGTGGAAACAGGATAACAAGATACGGCTAAACAGAGTTTACTAGAAAAACAATCACGAGAGAACGGGGGTGGGAAAATACGCAATGTTGAGCATGTGCATTTACGCTACTTCCATATCTTCTCATTTTTTTTTTCTGTGTTTCTCCTACGTTTATTCTCATTTTATCCATTTTTTCTTCTCATTTTCTACCAAGCAGAATCGTCTTTATATAATCGCGAACATTTCTACTGTGTTTGCCATTTGCTATTGATATTTGTTTAGAAATGCGCACGGTAAATTCGTTCGGTTGCCAAATAGAAGAGATGAAACATAAAAGATTTATAGTTGAGTAGACACTTTATACACCCTACTATAAATACGTTGGTATAGAAAGCATCCAGCTCGCCAACCCCTGATTTGCCACGATCACATATATATTTAAGGGTAAAGCGAATGAGGATATGGTGCAGAAGCAGCCCCTGCGTGGACGTGGCTTGTGTGTCGCCCTCGCCCCATATATTTATCGTTTTAATTCGAAGCACCAGGGTCGAAAGCCAAGTATATTTATGCCGCCAACTGAGAAGTATATATGTATATACTGTCATCGTTTAGGGAACTATGTATAAAGGTATATACCTATCCTAGGCATTTTCTATCTCTTAAATATCCCTGCGTAGCATTTAAATTGATCTTCATTCCTCTGTGAAATTGCAATTAAGTCCCTGGTGATTATAATCGTTTGGTTTACATTTAAGTGCACTAAAATATTCCTTTTAAATTCAATTATTAATTTTCTTCTTCTTTCGCCTCTTTTTCTTCTCCTTTTTACTGACACTGTGTCAAGGATGCGATGATCGATTTTATTTTACGAGCTGGTGGTAATTTCAAACGGATATCGTGTTGCTACAGTAATATTCCTTGGGACAATTTGTGATGTTGGGACAGTATGTAACGAGTTTTTTTTTTATGATTATATAAAGATTGTATTAATGATGGATTTTTTATTATATTTGGCGACTGTATTGTTAGAAACTTACCTGTATGTAGTGGATTACAGATCATAACGATTAATTTAGAAAATTATGGACTTGATACAGCAACTGGTGATAGCAAAATTTATGTGTCGTGAAGCTGCGTGAGATCAATGTCGCCAAAATTAACTCCTCATAATTTCCGTTTATTCGACCAACTCTAAGATAAAATTATTTTTGGGTTACAAGCTCAGCGTGTGGGCCAACGCGTAGACGATCTAATTTTTTACTCAGCACCGAAAGAAGTCGGTGTAAGTCTTTCAGTTCTATTCGAAGTCTGATGTTATTTCCGTCTTGTTATCAGCATTGGTCAATGGAAAATTTCCATTGTCATTAATTAAATTCATCATTCTATCGACTTTTTTTTTGCTTGGTTACACTTTGTAGCATTAGAGAACAATCAAAGTGATTGAGAAGTCGAATTGAATTGAAAATTCGCCGAAAAAATTGGTATCTAATTAAAAACTATTCTGTCAAGTTGATAATCAGTTAAAATTCCATATAATTGAACTATTGCATAATAATTGAATAATAGTAAATGTTAACACGAATAATGTTACACTTACTAAAAATTATTATAATGAAAGAGTTCACATCAATGGTAAAGTGATGATGATATCAACCACATCGTAATCCAAGTAGAACAATTCGCAATTATGATATCTAAAATTTCCCTATGATTACGGTAGATTTTAGGATAATTCCCTTATGAATGAATGATAATTTTTCATTGATTGTTCTCTCCATGTACGTGTTAATAAATATAGTAGCATAATGGTAAGGTCCGTTGGTCTAATCTGGGGTTAAGTGAGGTTAGGTTCGAAGTTAGAAGAGACGCCCTCCTGAAGGTATTAGTTGCAGCGGGTTAGTGCCCTGTCGTCCGGGTTAAACTTTGGCGTGCGCAATTGTCTCCCTTGAGGGGACTCAAACCATCTCATACATATATGGACACGCACACATATATATATCCAAGCTCGTTTTCATCGTCGGTTGCACTCGCGCCCCGACCTCCAAACGACCCCACAGTGACTTATGCCCTTAGAGGGTTCTTCTATACTGCCCATGTACATCCAAAAAGATAACTCAACAATATAGCTCGGTGAATTCTGTTTTGTCCACTAGTACAATTTGTCCTCTCATGTGTGTCGAGATGCATAATTTCAAATGAACTGCCACGACACCGTCACTTTTGAACTCCCTGTTGGCATATACACTCAACTATTTCTCTGTGTATAGTTTTATTCAGACAATTGCTGTTCTGTCCAGAGTGAAATTTACCTGACGAGTGAATGAAACTCAAGGCAACTACGGAAACTTGGAGAAATCAATATTGTGAAATGATAGAGAATATTTTGGTTTTTAGAATTGGAACATTTCGTGGTTTTGAAGAGCCGAATGATAAAATTGGTAAATTTATTTTTGATTTTTTTTATTTTGAAATATTTTAATTTCCTTCTTATTTCAGATGCGATGATGGTATTATAATCACGAATATTTCGCGTTGTTTAGATGAACTTATTTAAAATATCGAATGCACCGTCCATGTCCTCTCAATTTTAATCTTGGAATAATATTTTTGTGAATCACAGAATAAATTAGAAGATGATTTGTTCGTTCAGTTTAAATGGTGTAAACTATGAATATATCGATCAATAGTGTTGAATTATGCATTCACTCTCAGTCATTGTCTTAAATACATATTCAGTGGTTTTCAATCCACACAGATCTTCATAGTGAGGTCTCTAAAGAATTAGGTCAAAGATCTAGAAATAAATGCGGAATTATTAAACAATTTGCGGTTAATTGATTTTTCGGTTTTAGTGACATTTTCTGTTATTTCTCATTAATGTTACAAACCATTATATGACAAGAAAATCTTTTGCAAAGTCACGATCTATCATTTATCCATTTATCCATTTATGGATTTATCCATCATTTATCCATATAAATTTTTAATATCTGACCAATATTCTTCTCTGCATTGATATCATTAAAAATTGATTTCCACAATTGTGTTATCATCACCAATCTATTGATCGATTCGATTGCATCGCATTGCTGTGAATTCACATTAAATTAATTTTTCATGAAGATATTCAGATCCAAAACCAAAATAGCGGTTGGAATCCTCTCAACTATCCACCATACACCAAATCTGCATTGCGGAGAAGAACGTGGTCACCATTTTCGAATAACCTTAACTGATTCTGAATAGAAATTCCGAATATCACATATTGTATTCCCATCCCACGATGAATCTCATGGGACACCATTATCTGTTACATAAAATATGGTCGAATTTATATCAACATATTCTGTCAAATAAGGAAGGCTGATAAGGATGAAAACTAATTGCTGTAAAATTATATGTACCGTAACTTTGTTACATCAATAGAGAAAAGATAAACGAGTTTTTCATACTTTTAAATAATCACTACTTTAATAATTCCAATTTGTGATCAATGTCTTTATACTATTCATCCCTAACCAAATCAGAACTGCAATAAACAAAAATTCAATTGGCACTCTAGAATTATTCATATTCATAAAATCTTTCCATAATTAATTGAACAAGATGAAAGAAAGCAAAGGAATAAACAATCATACGAATACCGAATTGGAATTAATCATCAAATAACTTAAATTGTGTTTATTCTCCGGGAATTTTAATAAACACAAAAACATAGAATTCATCTCGACGATGCAATTCTTCACAAAGTACATAGATGAGCGCATGCTTCCATATATTGTTATGGCTAATTTAGATGATAGAAGACATGGAGGAAGTCTTATGAACGAGAGTTTCAGAGTAACAAAATATGGTATAACGGAACGTAGAGAAACTGCTTATATCAAAATTGCGTGTCTACCCTTTCTAGGACTACTCTGCTCTACCTTATATAGCGTTTCGTGTGGGCGCGTGTATTAAATTCCTGAAAGTTCTTTGTTGCCTCAGAGACTAACTCTCCATCTTATCGTATCTCCATGACTGTGATCGCAACGTGGCCAACATTCTCAGTTCTCTTCATATTTCAGTGTGGGAGGAGGGTGAAGAGGTTGGTAGGTAGACAGTGAGAGTGAGAAAAAGTAGAATAGAAGAGAAACACGCGGTTTCCATCCGCTTTTACCCGCCGTCGACGGGACTAGACTTGTGCCTGACTAAAACGCAATTTAATCCTGTTTAAGTTCTTCGTACCGGGGGATGAGTGTGTATAGAACAAGAGTTGCGCAACGCTGTCGCTTTAGCCTAATCAAGCTTCGCTTTAACTCAACCAGTCTGGGTACCAGTTGGAAGGGATGAAGACAGCAAGGGAGAATCTTGTTGAACTAATAATCGTTGGGAGGATATCCAGACGGAAACTTGAGGGATGGACCGGCGCGTGCGGTTTGTATAGATAGATGATATTTGCAAATGGTCTTAAAGGGTCGGTATTATTGTGTGCTGTTGATGGAACATGATTCCTTTCGGTCGCTTTTATTGTGGCATGTGATAAGCTTCGATAAACTTTATCATCAAATACCGCAGGATGTCGAACAAAACTTGAGGTGTTGTATGTCAATTGTGGATGAAGGTTAAATGACAAGACGAATCAAATTCTAATTGTAAGATTTTATTTGGACAAAATTGAAATTAATTATAGTTCATTTAGTTGTATATAATTGTGGCTCTAGTAATTGAATGATTTAATCGAACAAAATGATTTCTTCGTGGGAGATAAAATTTGAAAGTGTAACAATTAGTAAAAATTAGTATCGCCAATAAAATGTAATTATTGGAATTGAAATACTGCAGGATTTATAATGTATGAAATTTACTCAATTACATTTTATTTCGTCTTCTAGGTAATAATTTTTCTTTCTCTTGTCAACTATCGACACCACCATTTCACATCCACTCACTATTTTGAATAATATATTTTCATGTAGAAGATACGAGAGTGACAATGAATTACACGTCACTGTGGGCATGGATATTGAATGAATAAAATAGACACAGATTGATGTACGATCTCGTGACTTTTTTAAATTTATTCGTGGCTTTTCCTATTTCTTTACTCATATATCTTCATACTCCTTACGATATTACGCCAATATACAGCCTTCATATCGATTCTCATTCGTAATGTACATATATAGGTTTATATAAATATATATAGACGCAAGGTTTTGATGTAATCGTGTCACGCCGGAAGGCAGAATGCCGCATGCTTTGCGCCTTTCACGTCTCTGCGCTCATGCCTATCCTTCCGTTTTCTTTTCATTTCATGATTGTTTTTTTTTTTATTTGTTTTTCTTCTCATTTTGTTTTTTTTTTTTTCGTTTTCCGTACCTTAGGGGGATGGAAAATAAGAGTTAGAAGGACAGGAAGGAAGTCGCATCGTCGAAGAATAATAAATGAGGAGACGAGGAGATGGAAGAAAAGGCAAGAAAAAAGGAGAGTAGATGAGAAAAGGAGTAGCAGAAGAAGAAAAGGACATTGCAGATATTTCTCGAAAGGGCTAGACAGAATTTTATATAAATCCGTTGATAAAATAACAGTAGAGAAATCTTCATGGTCAGATCATACAAAGGTCGATGACATTCATGTGAAACATGAAGAAATTTTAGAGAAGATGAGCGATACTATTTACAGTTCAGACATAATTTATTTTTTACTTGAACTACTTTTACTTTGTCAATTATTTTTTAAATAAATAGAAATGATCAGTTTTAGAAGTTATTTCATGCGCAGGGGGGAAAAATTAAATAAAAACATTTCCTATGTCTTGGTGCTAGCAGATAATTCATATTTTTATTCTTTGATGTCACTCTTGAATGGATCTGTGTTCACATCTATTATACGTTCGCATTTTTTGCAATATTACGAAGTGGATATTTCATGGTGAATTATATAAGATTAGAGAGGGCGTGACGGAAATTATTCGTCAAGGAAAATGGGGGAACGTTGAGTGGAAGATTAATTCAATAGATGAGAAATTAGACGAAGATAATGGTTTGAATGGACCGGAAAGAATCTACTGACATGAATGGAGATATAATGTCAATGTGAGTGAATAAGAAGGGAGTCTGATCTAAAATTTCTTTTCTGTACATTCAGAGTTAGCAGAAGAGTTTTATTTAATTGATGTGAAACTTTTTATCCCATTCTATTTTGTAATGGGAATTTTTGTGCCAAATTGAAAATATAAGAGTGAACTTCATTCTTTTATGATTTAATTTCAATCAGTTAGAAAAACGAAACTTCATATGAGGTGAACGTTCATTCGTCTGATATATTCTAATAAACTAATAGAGTAGATTTTTTCTGATCATGAAATAAAAATGCGAGACTAAGAATAATTAAATTTCACCACTTGGATTGATGTTCAAATTGTGTCATTGAATCAAACATTGGGAATGTGAAAATTATTCGAGTGGAAATTTCCTCGGCGTTTTATCCTTTCTCATAATACCAGGTCCAATAGTGTATCCAATGTTATTAAGTGTCTATTAAAGCTGTGTTACAATTTGCTGTCTTGATTATCAACACGCTTCAAATGTCTTCTCAAGTTAACAGGGATGAAATGAATTTGTTCAACATACAAAGTTGAATACTCAAATTTACATTGATCCACGAAGTAAACTTCGGTTGAGTCGTGGTGAAATTGGGAACTGGATTATTTCCAACAGTCGACACAATTTCAAGATGAACGCTAAACCTTCTAATTTGCATTTCATATATTCACAATTAATTGGATGATTTTTCTTATGGCTTCAACGAAAAAGCAGAAGTTCATTTGATTGATCCAAAGGACAATTCATGTCTATAAGAAAACAAATAATCAGACTGAGTTACGTTTGATTAGATAAAATAGTCAATCTTATTCGCGTGTGTGTGCGCGTTATCCCTCAATTGCGAAAAGCTCTTCCCCACTGAGCAATCAGCTGTAAAAATCCTAAGTAAACAAGTTGTATCCAATCAGTATCCAACACTTTGTTACCCATCTAACCACATGAGAAAAATCACGAGTTCAAATAAGTCTATCGAAAACCAAATATCACCAGAACTTTTATATTTGTTTTTATTATTCTGCTAGAATTCAATAACTATTGACAATTTTATTTGTTCGCAATTAATAGATTCATACAATTGTTACTCATCCAAAGAATCCATATTACACAATTAACATTCATGGCTGTAAGCGTCATAATCATAAACAGGAACAGAATTTTTTCACAATAATTTGAATAGTATAAAGAAATGCTTATTAAAGTACATCAATTTTATTATCGTTCCCAATAAAATGAGAAACATTTACTTTTACATAGAAAAGAAAAAATTAACAACCCTTCGCAGTGGTCGTGGACATTCTTATAAGCTGGGACATATTTCGCAGTGTGGTAAAAAAGTGATTCGGAGAGTTTCCGTTGGAGCCAGGTCGGGTATGAAAGAAAGAAGAAAAAAATAAACCGAAAGTATAAAATAAAAGCACGTCGTAGAACGGAAAAGAAAACGGTACAAAGATCAACGAGAAAGAGAAGCAAAATAAAAAAAAATAGAGAGTTCAAAAGGAAGAGCGCGAGGTCGTTTGCCTAAAGACCTACAGATCTTACGTGGATGCATAGAATGCTCAGGTGAATTCTGTATCCGCGGTAATAACTTTCATTATAGTGATACAAAATTCATCTGAGCATTTTATCTTCTACACTTTATATAGGCACATACTCTTTTGTAAAGAAAAACGTGTTTCCGAACGAGATGCGTAGGGTTTCTCTTTTATATTTCTCTCATTAAATTGTGACGAGATCCTTCAAACTCTTTTCATATTCTCTCTTTGTGAAAAGATCTTTAGAAAATATTCGAAATTCCACAAATGGAAAATGATGAGAAAGAATTCCAATACAGTGTGAATGAAATAGAACAGCGAAACGGATGACAAAAATAAAATAATGAAAAGGAGAATGGTATATATATATACATACCAGTGGTTGGTTGACCCAGAATATGGAAAATAAAATTGAGGTACGACTAGGATAATTCTTTCATGGGCGGGTTATTCTTTGTACTCTTTTCTCCATCGTTACAATGTTACCCATGATCGCATTTTACTCCCCATTGTGAATTATTGCCGAATATTCATCAAGATAAAAACGTTGCGTAGTGGAATTGCAAAGAAAATGTGAGTGCTCGACCACTTAAGGAAAACTGAAAGCATGCACTTCTGTTAGACATTTACTTATTCCAACGTATCATTCAGTTACAAAAAGTCTTCTTCAAGCTTGCGCGCATAGAGAATGTTCATCATTTGTAAGGAACAGTAAAAATTCAGAGAGAACAACATTCTCGAGAAAATTATCTCGAATCTCTAAATAATAATCCACAATCCCTTATACAGCATAAAGAATCATGCCAACATGAAAGTTCACCACAAAGAAAGGACAATCAACATCATAAAAACAAATGTACGACCAATCAAATGATAATAACTGAAAAAATGTTCAGGAAACGAATGTGACATCTAATGAGCAGAAGCAAAATGTCAATGAGCTGCTAAGCAGATCAAGCGACTGTGTGATTAGATTGGTCGTCTAAATACTGAGGAACTAATCAAGAACGCTGGTGCACTATTAATTGATAATACGTGCTTGGCTCATCAACAAACCGGGCCAATGAGCTCGTCACACTGTCGTAGGAATTTGAGTGGCAAACACTGCCATCATTGTAGATACCATGCACAGACAGCTTCACATACTATATCTATTTCACCACCCATCAGACTTCCCATCTCGGTTTATATACAGTGACTAATTCCGTTATCATTGAGGCCCAGCTTGCGAATACTGACTGGCTGATTTGCCAGTTAACAATTACGAACTATATTGACTCTGCAATAACTTTCGATCAAAATCTCGGAACGTCTTTATTTTATGGATATCATATATATATATATTTCTTGATGCGATTGCTTTATTATGGCTGTCGTGACTTGGTGCCAAAAGAGGGGAATGACGTTCAATCGATTTCACAATTCAGTTTACTTTGCAAAGCAGTTTGATAAACTTTACCAATTAAACTTATGGTCAATGAAATGCTACATTTGCGTTTCATCGATAATTTGTTTTGCTTTTTTGTGTAAATACTTTCGTCAAATGCATAAACTTTCGTAAGAAATAGTCTGAAAATTTATTCCGTTCATGTTCTATCGTCTTATTCAATATAATTCCACGTCTTTACTTATAATTAATTTGGATATATTTAAATTTTTATTCATCATCACATTAGTGAATTCATATTATAATCATCGGTAGTGATATATAAAATAATGAATTCTTTGTAAAGTATGAGAGAATTATTAATTAGTATTGATGTTTTGAATGAAAGTGTTTTCACAATTGAGTAGATAAAGTTCCAAAAACTTTCGATGGTACTAATGAAAAAGAATTTTCAGTTTAGCTGGAGCATCAAAATGTGTCACATGTCTTAAAATTGAATAAATTCCGCAGCCTATGTGCTTCACAAAAAAATAAATGAACTTGCCAGTTCATTCTGTTGAAAGTAACATTATAAACTCTTGAAGTTGATCCAAAACACCAATAAAAATAGAATGGTTTGTTAATTCCAACTTATGAATCACCATAATTATCCTCGAAATAACATAAGAAACATTCATTATTCATAACCATATCTCAATAAACAATAACAATTATGTTGGAATCAATACAATTATATCAAGATAAAATCGTGTACTTCTCTCACCTCTAACTATTATCTACTCATTACTACGTGAGTGCAGAAACGCAAAAACACATCTATACCATGAGTTTACATTCTGGTTTGAAAGTGGGACACACAGGGTTGGTGGTGAATGTATCACAAGTACAGTGTGAAATGTATACAGGGGTGTTATGCATACTTGCCAAGAGGACGCACACGAGTACATGCACAGTTTGTATGAGTCGTGCCGACAAAGGTTAATTGCAAAATGTAGGACGTAGCGTATGAGGTGCATCAATTGTGAAGAGATGAGAACCAACTATTTCCTACATGGCACCATGTAGACTCACATGCTCTCATATTGCGTTACAGTACACACACTGTAGTCATTTCACCTTAGACACTTGTTTCTGCAATATATTTGTATACTTTGATCAACGTCAGCGTCAATGACATTGACAAACTCAATTTGTGTCATTCAGAAATCAATTAACATTTGATACAGTATCATTGCATTATTATTTAGCACGCAGCGCTTCACTTCCCTCTGAATGTCATTGTAGATGCGTCGACATCTCACACTTTGGTATGTTATATAAACGCGCATGGCATTCTGTACAATGCAATGGTTTGGGTAGACCTCTGTGTAGTGCCCACATCACACATAATTCGCACAACCACAACTGACGCCTTTGGTCAGCTGCCATTGCTCCACCGGCATTTTCCTATCCACGCGTGTATGTTGATGACCCATAATAGGACTCCAAGATGAAGGTATGTATACTAGGTGTGGACCCACAGACGTGTGCATGCTTGTGGCCAAGCAGAATCATTCACTATGCTTGTTTGTTTAGTATATTACATATGATAAAAATTATAATAACTAATCATGAGTTTGATACGTAAATAAATGTAATGCTGTTAAGGATAAATTATTGTGAGATGGAGTAAAATGGTTAGTATCCATTTTGGTGTGAACTCTTGAATTAGGTACTTAAGTAGGATGGTATCTGTTGAATTTGCTTGGAATTGATCCCTTCAGAGTTATGACAAATGATGGGAAGTTTGAGATTCACAGACTTGGGAAAATATTTATGCTAGGAAGTTTAATCAGATGGGTAGATGAAGGGTATGAAGTTGGGATGATTGATTTCCTGGGGTCATCATGATTATGTCATAGATGACATAGGGATTGCATGATATTGTGCTGATTTGACATTGTTCTAGTTAGTAAATTAGTGTGTGTTTGTCTGGATGAATTGTGTCCTTGTATGGATGATTAGTGAGGATATTTCCAACTGAAGAGAGGAATTGGAATTGAATATCTAAACAGAGAATGATCATTTGTTTCTTGGTATTTCAATTGATTCTCATAGCAGTGATGTATTGGATGGACTTTTAGTATTTTTTCAATTAACAAAATATCGTTGGAAAGGTTAATTTTTTGAATTAGCTTTTGGGCTTTTTCGGATACGATTTGGCTCTTCATGAATGTAATCGCACAAATTGTTTGTATTATTATTGAATTGCCAGTCTAAAAATATAAAGTTTTGGTTTAAAAATGTGCTTTTCATGTGGAATGATGTATAATGTCACGTGAAAAAGTGTCAGTGAGCGTTGTGAGAGTGAAAACATTTCGAGCGAATGGTATCGCGGTGTACCTCGGATGTCAAGTGGTTTACATTACACATAATTTGCTTAGCCACAAAGCCACTGTATGTATACAACTCGCATTCGCATTATTTACGAATGCACCACTGAGGCTGCTTCTCTATAAATCTTTTCATATAAACAGAAAACTTTAATCATAATACAACTCATGTCAATTCAAGTGGCCCCTTCACACCCAGTTTTGATGATACAATGTGTACAGATGAATAATCGACTAAAGGAAACTGTAATAAATCAGTTCTAAATCTGATTCGACATATGAAACATTCCGAATCACGATTGGTATAATTTCCTCATCTATAATTACAATATGGGAACACAGACCAATATGAATCTGTTCCATATCAATTATGGGAATGAAAATTGACAAAGTTTGATAGAGATTTTTATAGATTTTGTGATTTTGATGATGCAAGAATTTTGTTAAACCAGTCTTTCTTATGTCATTTTATTCAAAATGCTTTATGGGATTCATTACAGTTCGACTAATTGTTGTATCTCAATTACAGCCAATTGCATGACAGTGTACATGTTCAGAGTTGAAGTTTTGATAAACGAAAGTCTTATCAACGTTCAGCTTCGTGGTTGTGTTCCATCGTAACTTTTCCAGAAGTAATTGAATATGTAATAGAATCGATCATTATCGACTTAGGGAAAGTTGAATGTGAGTAGCAAGGGGCGGCGAAGAGTCTTACGGTGCATGGTCACGGCAAACGTGAACTCGTTTGGCTGGATGTCTATCTCTGCCTCTATTCCACCCTTCACCGTCATTCTCTCTTGACTTCCTTGGTATTGATGTGTGTACCCTTCCGTTCAAACTAAGTTTGTCAATCGAAGTTAAGATTGTTGCGAAAGTTTTTATAGACGTCTGGCTCTTTCAGGAGTTCGTATATGGATACGAAAGACAAATTTAGTAACAATTTAATCATAGTAGTGACGATTGAAGTCAGAATATTTCATGAAATATTGGACAATTCAAAATAATGATGAAGAGATATCATCACTCAAGTTGTGTTTCAGATTAATAATAATTCTCTCAATTGATGAAATGATTTGACACAAAAATTTGTCACTGACATAAACTATCTCCATGATTCATTTCAAAAAACCTCATTGGGCTGCGTGAAAACATTCACTAGCATCTTCCATCTCTTCAAACTTTTATCCACGATCAATAATCTGGTTTGATTTTGGTTTTGGATCCAATCCTATATACATGTAGCGGTAGTGTTCCTCTATGGAATTAAATTTCGCGATATTGACGTCCACATCAATAGACTTTTTTCAAAAGCATCCTTTGCTAGACAGCGTCAGTGTATAGAGACCACCGAGAAATTCCGACGTATCGTATAATATCGGATAACTGCTTAAACCCTGGCATTGTGTCCACCCGGACATAGTCACTCATGGGATATAGAATATGGGGAAGTTCTTGTGCAAGCTCATGGATAAGAATCAGGTTTAATAAAAATCATGAACTATGGACACATCTGACGATGTTAAAAGTAAGAAAATTCCAATCATCATCTGCTATGCAAAGAGCTTTTCATATTTGTCATTTTATTCTTCCGATGAAATATGGACGCGATGTGATTTTCCATTATAATCGATCTTTGGAATATTTCAATGGTGTAGACGTAATATTTGATTCTTGCATGGTGTGAAAATATGCATCAAGATATAATTGAATGTTCCATAAAATTGATGAGATTTTCATGTAAATGGAACAGCTAAATTTTTGGTGGTGAAGTTATAGAATTTGATATCTTTGTTGGACCCATGAGAGATTACTTGGTGGCATCGATTCTCAATGCAGTACAAATCACTTGTGAATGTCTTCTCATTATTATTACAAAGAATGGTAAGAATTCCATTCTAATCAAAAAGAAAAAATCATCCACGACTTTGACTTAACTCGCATATAAGACAACCCCAAATCTTTCACCCATAAATATATAAATCTGAACTCACATCTTATTTAAATGACGAAAGACTAAACTTTTTCGAATGACTTGTAACTTTGTCTACAACCTCACCACTCTCATCTTTCACAAGCTCGTAACAAATTTGTAATAACGACTACATGTAGTAACCATTTTCAGATTCCACATTCTAACCTGCAGCATTTCTATACCGTCCACGATGTACGATGTCGAGTAAAAAAGTTATAAATATAATACGAGCTTTTTCGAGTCGATTAAATTCTGGGTTTACGTCTATGAATTACATCTAATACAGAGATAAACAAGTTGGAGATTATCTGGATGGGCTCATATTGCTTGCGAAGTAACCCTCCTGCTCGCGCCCCTATGGATATCAAAACCCCATACACATACATATGTATACGTGCATAAATATATATATATATATACATATACATAGAAAGATCCTTATCGCCCAGACGCATTCACTCATCCTCATAACTCGCGTATAATCCTCTGCACATCGTGACTTTGTCGTCGGGTGATGCGTATGATAGTCTGCTACTCACTTCCTCACCCTCTTCCTTCTTACTACCCTTCTCTAACTCGCCCTTCATGACTTGTTCGCTATTTCATGTCCCTTCTCTACTGTCAGTTTCTATATACCACGTTGAGGCTCTTGCACGCTGTATAAAAGTGCAAATTTTAAGCGCTTCACGAAAGACAATCTTTTATACGTCCTCGTCCTGTATTTTTTCTACTTTTTTTTTCCCCGTCGTGACTTTATATGGCCGCATACGAGCTCGCGCGTGCGATGCTTGTCATGAGAATGTACATATAGGTATACATGTCTATGTACAAATAGAGAGGACAAGGTGATAGAGGGAACGGACGAGAGGTCGTGGAATTGCATTGTCACCTCGGTCTTGCGCGCGCTCCGTGTGTTCCGTTTGTGCCACCAGCCAACTCTCAGTGATGTGAGGACATAATGAGAGAGAAAAAAAAAACTAAATAAAGAGTAAAAAAATATGTCTATGTATATATAAATGAAGAAAAAAAGCAGGAGAAAAATGGAGGAAAAAAATTGGGGAAAGCGGAAAATAAAAGATAAAAGGTAGGAGGGATAAAAGTCTCGGCACGTGAATGACACGAGAGTAGGCAGTGGTATATACGGAAATGAATATTAAAGGATTGAAGAAAAAACAAAGAGAGAACAAACAAACTGCGAGAGAACTGAATATTTATATTTAAGGGGAATAAAATCTGCGGAAAAAATATTTTATTCGCAGATTAAATTTGACTCACAGTTAAAAGCTTCATATTTGTGCGTAATATACAATGAAAAGTTTTCGAAGAGAAAAAATTCGATATGATTATGTGCAATACAACTGTAAAAGTATAAATAATAATGTAAAACCGAAAAAATTTACGCTGTTATTTTTCACAAAAATTGTTATCAAAATTTTCTACAATGTTATAAAGACTCTTAACAACATTTCCGTATTTATATATTCCATTTATGTAGATGTCAAAACTGAAACTCAGTTAGAAATTCAGTAGGACAAAATTCACATTTCTGACAAAAGTTTTCAAGGAACATAGATAAAGGAAAGTGTGATTCATCAAAGGAAAATTTTTCACAAAATACTTCACCATCGAGTAATATTCAGTACTCAAAAAAACTTTTCTTTACTTCATTTGAGATAGAGCGAAAATTCCCTCTAGTTCACCATAAAACTGAAAAAATAACCCAACCAAAAAAACAGTACAGTAGTCATCCCCAGTAAAATTAATTCCTGACTGCATAATTTTTCCTTCTTGCATAGATAAGCATACGATATAAATTCCTAATACACCAAGTCTACAGATACACACCTCCACAATTTAATACGACAATCGACACCCACATTCATCCCGGTCATTAATTAACATTGTAACGAGCCGACAATTAACATATTATCACAGTAAAGCAGACTTGGCGATTGCACGATATACAACCAACTGCAAATGTAGAGACGATGAATATACATATAGACAAAGAGTAAGTGCACAACTGCGAAGAGAGTTGGTAGCATTCAAGTTGAAATAGCCAAGAGGGTGCATGGATGAGGCGCCGTTGCACGATACAAGAGACGAGTGAGTTGAGAGTGGTGCGTGCACTGTATCAACGTGGCTTTTCAGTGGAGAAACAATGATATAAAGCAGGGATGAAGAAGGGAAGGGTGGTGTAGATTGCTACAAGAGAAGAAGAAGGAGACATTAGGATAAAATGTATGTGCAAAGAAGAAAGATGAATACAGAGATGGTGAAGTAAGTTCAAAGAGGACAGAACACACTTGGTATACATGTGTAGAAGCTATGACAGGAATAGAGGGAGGGTCTGAGAGATTCGCTGCGTCGAGTTGTGAAGCATCCCTCGTGCAAGCACGTTCAGCTATTAACCCTCTGAGATTCGTATATAGAACGCCCAACGACTCAAACTATTCTCTTCCTTATTTCCGCCGCCTATATACTCATGAAAGACGTGCGACCCTTGCCCAGAACAACAAAATCAACCCCTGCTCGTAATATACATTCACCCTAGCCAAGCAATTCATGTACTCCCTATCCAATTCTCTCATATGGTAGGTTGGAAAGTGAGGATCTGATGCTGTATACTGTCATGATGTAACATATGCATGGACAAAATGTCTTCTTTATTAAAATCTGTCTACGAATAATTATTTCCACACACAATTTTTTCAGTTTTTATATTTATGTATATTTTTTTCACATAAATAATAATAGATATGCAAATAAAAATATTGTATTGTCGTGGATAGTATTTTATATTATTCATCTTTTGAATAAATGCAAAATGGATTGAAATTCAAGTTAGCGAGTTGAATGCAAGAAGAAAAATAGTTTATGTGCGTGACCAACACGACTGATTTTCCAGTGGCATTAACCAATGGTTAACCCGTTTTCCCTGGGCGTATAAGACTCTATTCTATGTGCACAGAGGCTCATCGTTGGCTATATATCAGACTTAGCGTATTATGATAGTCACAGGAGGTGCAACTATGTGCACAACACACCGTGTACTTTATCGTCATGTTTATATATTCATTATATATATATAAGTATATCTGTATATATTATCGCAAATGACAAGGATGGAGGTAAAACATTTGTTTATGTTAGTTCGAGTAGGTTGAAAATTACTGTATGCTTACAAGAACAATGGGTGCACCTGATCATATTATGGTAGAACTATCTATGTTGCACAATTGTAAACTTAAATGAGTAAAGGAAAAGTTGTTTATTGAGTGAGTTAAGGCAGAGTTGAGCGGAAATGACTTCGCATCGTGTACATATGTAAGTAAATATTTATATCCGTAAAAGGAACAGAAACAAAACAATTAACATATGCAAAAAAATTTCATCATTGTGATCTTTTAGTGGATCAGAATTATATTTTAATAATCTACAACATAAATGAAGAAATTAAATGTTTTGGATATTTTTTTCTATCCAATTTCTGGATTTTATGTAATTACGTGTAAAACGTTAACATATGATTATGGTTGTGATGTTTGTTTTGACATTTATTTATCATTAGATAATCGAACCTCGAAATTGTATTACAATTGACATATGTGATATCATAAAGGGCACTTAAATTTATAATTGAATAGTGCAATATATTGTTTACTTGGTAATGACAATAACAATGTTTGATCCATTTGCGATTAATATAACATTGGGAATGATTTATTGAACCTCAACTACTATGTGTTCTTCTAGTATCGATAGCAATACATAATTCTATACACAGATATGATGGAAAAAGGTCAACGTGGACGACTCACTGTATAATAATCCGATAACTGATAATATCGACCACTTCAATATTGTATTGCTATTCTCTTTGCTAAATGTTTATATATATATATATATATATATATATATATAGATCTGGGTGTAGGAAAATTGTATAGAAGAGGTTCGTGGATAACCGTATATGGTTATATGCGTATGTCGATTATTGTTATTGTTTGTGAGTTGATGGGACGATGTGTGCGAAAATCGAACAAAGACTGAGGGATGCTGGCAAATTGGGACAATAGCAGTGTATAGGCGTAGAGAATTGCGATAAGCGATTTCCAATCATCAATAAAAACTATTCTATCAGATTTTGTATTTAGTTTGTCGGTTTTTTTTTTATTTATTTCATTCATTCCAAGCTGATATATTTGAATGGGAGAATTATAGATGGGCTATTTTTTTTACATTTATGAAACAAATATATGTTATATTTGTTGTTTCTTTGGGGATATATATCTTTAGATTTGAATTATCTGTTGAAGGTATTGCGATTTGCTATCGATTTAGAATTCAGGACATTATTTTTTATTTCGGGGGGGAACTTCATGGGCACAGAACGAGTAAATTCATCTACTCTTTTCATATTTAGATATTTTCTTTGATAAAAAACGGAGCAGAAGTATTTTTATTAAATAGACAGAAAAGATAAACTGAATTTTCATTTAAAGTGTGACAAAATTAAAGTAAATTAAAGATTGTTGGATAAAGAATGATATCCACTAATTTAAATTGCGCGGGTAACTTCCCCACATTAAAAAGAAAATGAATACAAGACCATGTCTAGAAAAAAAAATAGGTTAACAGTTTTCTATATTTATCTACAAACTGAAACAAAATAAAATAAACGAGTTTTATATTGGTAAAGTTATATTTTACATTGTACGAATTTTTACCCAAGGGTGAGGATTGCAATAGGTGACTACTATAATGCACAATGTAAGAAGTAAGCACTCGAGTTATAGTTGCAATTGACATTGTTAAGTTGACGCATGCGCAATAGCCATTCCCCCGCGTGGGTATCGTTGCCGGTACTACTACTATAGTGTTAGGGAGGCGGCGAACACGTTCGAACGAAGACGAGTTGAAATTCGGGCCGTGGGCGATTGCCAAGTTGAGTCGGGCTTCAGTCGGCCGGCGAACTCGCGTGCCGTGCTTTCACACTCTGTTTTATATCAGAAATTAATATTAGTCACCTTTAACAACGCGATATAACAGCGGTTTTGTTTTAACGGTAAGTGCGGGGTCGTTTATATCATGAGTGTTCGTTTATATTATTATGCCATTTATATCAATAAATATTAGCACCAAATTAAACATTTGTTTGACTTATCAATGGATTTTTAATATACAGAGTATTGAGAGCAATTTTTGTGTTCGATATAAAAAGTTATTGGAATAATAATAATGAATAAAAATGGGGGAATACAACAAGATAAATTTATTCTTTTCTCGTGTAATGGTATAATTGTATGAAATTGACGAGTCAATATTTGTATTGCATGTGCCGGTGAATTGTGAATGGTTTATCGGGAGTGTTTCAATTCGCGTGTGATCAGACGTGAATTCGATTTGGAAATTGGAAGAGGAAAAGGAATGGAAGAGAATTGGAGAAAGGAAGAATGAGAATGAAGGTGGAGTTAAAACACGAGTTGATGATATAGCGTGGAAATCGTTCGTGTAATGCGATCATCGAGAAACTTTTGATGATTTATTCATGACGCTTGATTGGATCTGAAGTTGTGCGACTATCACATGCAGAACAAGGTGTTGATTTGATCGTGGTATACGAGGCAAAGTTGAATTGCATTTGTGTTTCAACCATTGCAATAATATTAAGGTGGATGGATTCTATCAATGTAATGAGTGTGTAGTCGAGAGTGCACTTTGAATATTATTTTTATTGTGTTTGGAAACATTTTTGAGAACAAGTTTTTCCGGGACTGAAACTTCTGAATGTTTTCTCGATCCACTTGACAAAAATATTTGTCACGAATTTCACAGATTTTATTCAACCGGAATTCTAGTGAATATTGAAACATTTTTGAACTATTCGTGAAAATAGAAATTTATGTGAATAATGTGAAAGAAGTTTTTTTTTTATTTCATTGTGAAAATAAAAAATTGTTATTGTGAATGAGTGAACGGACAATTTTTCGATGTGACATTGATTGGAGTTTATACATTGTGATGAAACAAGATGATTATGATTATGAATAATTCGTGTTTGGGATCTTGAGATATCAAAGTATTGCATGTCAACGCGTGAAACGATCACTTTTAGCTGACACGAGAGATTCAATGATTATATTTACGTATAGTGTGGAATACTTGTGTTACAATTTCGATCGATAAGGGCGAGCCTGAAATATTTTATAATGGTGATGTGAAATAGTTCCACAACTTGGGAGGACAAAAGAAAGAACACCGGAAGAGAATGTTTTAATTGAAAAGTATAACAAAAGTGGCGACCAGCTGGAAGGTAAATATTTACTGCTATACCATACGAAACAAAGATATACTTGTATATATAAATGGATTTGTGTGATATGAGTTGGTATTTATTGTGTCTTCATGTACATATTATGGCACTACAGACAATGTGATAATATTGGTTTTACGAATTAAAAGATGTAGTTATCATTGAAAGAATATTTTTAACATCTAGATGAATTTTAATATCATTCTTGGTATTTAGGTTTTGGATTCTCATATTTTATTTGAGAACTAATGTTTGGTCAAACTTTTTTTTTTCTCAGAATAGCTCGACCGCTGAGTGATAGATTTTATGAGTCGCGAGTACGTAGAATGTAAACACAGTCCTGGGATGGTTAGCTATGAGAAACAAAACAAAAGAAATGTTTTGATTGTGACGAACGAAAGTCGCGGCTGGTAATCAAAAATGAACTAAGTGAACTACTGGAACAGATTTCTCAGAATCGAAAATAAAACAACATCAAATGCTAGTATTATTTTTCATCTGTATATTTTGTATGCACACATCGGTTGAAACGAAATTATTTGTCAGTGTTTGTGAAGATATTTTCAAATTGATTATCAAAATACATTGTCAAGTTCAGGGTAAACGACTTTGATACAATTTGATACTTATAAATAACGATCAATAAATTATAATTGAACCATAGAATTCCTAATTACCTACAGATTATTTAAACGTAGATGTCACATTTGAAATAGTTATGATATAAAATAAAGAATTACATGCACGTATGCATTTCTTTATTCGCAATATACTTTTTTATATTATCCCCATCATTAAAATGAGTTACGAGAACACTTTGTTCCGAATAGTTGGCTGTTATTTTGTCAGCATTTACGTAGACACTTTCAACTTAGCTTACATGGCAGCAGACGAATGAACATAAATGTGAAGTTTATGCACTGGTACAAAAAAAAGTACTCTTGAATTAAAAGTAATTGCATTATTTTACATTATATTATCATCGTGTTAGATATGAATATCTTTTTTTTTTTTTAATTTTTCATTGATATAAAGCTTTTTCGATAAAAATTGGGAATATTCTGAGATTGAAAAACAGATATTTCAAAATGGCATTTCAATTCATAGAAATAAAATGAATATTTTTGCACACTTCTTTCATTTCGATTTTTCTCTTCTATTTTTAGTTTCATTTACTGTCTTCACGATTTTAACAAATACATCACCTGATATTACATATTCACGCCACACTATGCCACCAATTTATAGACACGCGAACGTTGATACCTGTGGCAATGGGGGGAAAAAACGCATAAAATATTCTGCAAGCACAAATTTATCGGAATCATTTGAATACTCAAATTTATGAGTTGTTTCTTCGGATTCTTGAATTTTTACTGCATGGCACCAACATCGCAAACCATTCCAAGTGCAAAGTGAATGAATCATAATTTACTTCATCGAACAATGCGGACTCATTTTCATTTTCAAACAGATTTTTTTCTCAAAGATTATTCCGGTCTAGAAAACTATTGGGATATTTATATAGATAATTTATCCAAGACTGAATTCGATATTATCACCGGAAATATCTGACGACTAATATGGATGTCTAATAATTAAAGTCGTACAATCCTGCAATTTCCGTTTGCAATGTTCGATCATTATTTTCCACTCTATTTGATATAAATACAGAATCCAAGTACAATATTATTTATTATGTCAATAATAATATTTCTGCTACACATTCAATCCCAACAACATTAACATCGTCAATATAATAAAATTTTGAAATTCATACTGTTAAAATTGGATAATAATAATCGCGTTAACAATATCATTATCGAATGAATTACAAATTCAATATTAAATCTGCGGAAATTCGTGCGAAAAATGTACTTCAATTAATACTCAATTTCGACTACATTTTGAAGTTGAAAATAGTATTGGGTTAACCAGTGTATTTATCTGTCGGCGATTTTTCATCCTTCACTGCTCGTCATCCCCATATCGAATTCCACCAAATCAATCAATAAATATCCAATTTACGATAGAAAGATAAAGTAAGAAACGTGTAACAATTTAAATTTCTCACGTATAACAATCACACCACATTAATGTCATTCTATTTGGATTTATTGCGGCTCCCACTATTCCCCCGTCTTTCCACCTTTTTTTTTCCCATCTCATACAATCATATAAAAATGAAAGACAACGCAAGAAAACAAATCAAAATCTGTCAATCGAAAAGCATATAACAAAAAAAAAGTCTGTGATTTGTTGAGATTACTTTTTCGTCTTTTCCCGTCTTATTTCTCTTCTTCATTCTTTTCGTTTTTATTTTTCTTCTCGTATAACAGTAGTGAGATATAACAATATCACCATGAACACGGAATGATACATCGAAGAAATCGATGTGACCAGGATTAGAGTGAGAATGATGTGGGCGAGAAAGGTATTTGTGTAAGTGAGAGTATATGTATGCTCGCATGAGTGAGATAAACGCTATTGAGAGTTGAAGGCGCCGGTGTAATTATGCGGCTTGCAAATAAAGCTCCTTCAACTCATTATCATTTTGATCAAACAGGGGTAGAAATAAACCTGCGAGTTCCAATTGTTTTGCCACTAAGTAGTCACTCGATTCCTATTTCCCATACGTGGTTTACTTTGCTTGCAAAATTTATTTGCAATGAAAACTTATCGTGAGTTTCCACAATCTCAAACAATATTGTGAGGAATAATATATTATGGAAGAGTAAATGAGCGAAAGTTTTTGGTGGATGAATGCAATTTTCATTATATTTGTCATTATCTGTGTGGGTTGTGAATTTTTTAATTGAATAGGACTTGAGGTTTATGAATTCACGTTCGTATCTCATTAATAATAAACTTTGAAGTCATGTAGATATAACGGCACTGGAATAACTACACTGCTAGTTCGAGTGAAGAACTTTGTGTATTATTTTAACGCATGAGAGACACTTAGGAGATATGTTCGTACACTGTAATGAGTGAAATTTATACGCAACAGGGTGAGAATAGGAATTTCTGAGATGAAAGAGAAGTTTCATTGGAGAGGAAATAAATAGAAGGGGTTAATTAATATAATTTTAGTGTTTGTCGTTATTTCATTTCGATAGTGATGAAATTTAAAAAGTGGAAATTTTTTTGATGTTTCTTTTGATGAAGATTCTTTAACGAATTTGATCTTTAATTATCATAGCACATGTTGTAGATGACTCTTTGATCAATTCTACATTGTTGTACTGTTTGAATCGAAGAATTTCTAATACTGGAAAGCAAAATTGTTGAAAAACAACAAATTCTTAAAGATAAAAGAGTCTTTTTTTTCGGCTAATCAAAGTAAAGTGCATCCTCAGAGCTTTGTTGCCATTTTCAGTTCATTCAATTTCGTTGTCTGAATTAATTTAGAAATGTTCTATCAAGTTGAAATATCCGCAAATATATAAAAGTGAAACATCTCTTGGTGCAATCGCTAAATAATCACACAACTGTGAACAAAAATGTGCATTCGCTATCTTGGACATCAGACGTTTTGTTCAATTTTTTTACTCACAGTTAACGAGAAACATGATTGGGAAACGACCTCTTTTTTCCCCTTGATGTACAGACATGTATCGTATGAAACTACATCTATATCAACGATTGAAAAAGCATGTGATAAAATAAGTGAGACAAGAATGCAAGCAGAAGGAAGGATAGTACATATGTGTTAATGAGTACATGCTATTGGTATATACATTTCTCTTCTTTCATGCTCTATTTTTTTCTTTTTTCTTTCCATATCTTCTTTAACACAATGGCCGCGCCTATCTTGTCCAGTAAATAGTGCTCACCTATATGTATTTATTTGTTTGGGAGCACTTGTCAGTGTGTATGTAAATGCATTTGTATTAAATATTAGTGGAACAACACAGTTTCATGTGACCCGAATGCACTATCTACATTGACAATATGGATAAAGTTCATACAAACTACGCGCGCAAATGGTGTTTGGATTCTTTTCAATTTTTTTCTTTTTCTGCTCTTGTTACCTTTGAGTCTAGTCTCTTTACAAGATTTTTTTTTTTTTTTTTTTTGTATGAATGAACTTGCAACGTTGACTCACTTGAGGTTTAATTGCGATTTTTCAAGCGGGAAGTAGATGAGTGGTAGCGAGAAATAGGTATAGATAGTGGAGCTTAAGAGATTGTGAGTGCAGATGGAATAACAGTGACGACACTCGTTGCAGTTGAACTATAGGTTTACGGAATGTTGTATTTTTGAAAGCTACTCGTTATCAGATAGGTCAAGCAGTTGTGCGGAATTAAACTTTTGAATTATTCATATTTTTTTTTTATGAGATATTCACTTGAATGATGACGAAATATTTCTTGTCTTTGTACTTTGTTGTTGGTTGGGTTTTGATGTGATAATTGTTATTTAAATATTTTCCAAGGATTTTATTGAAATTAATTTCGTTTGAGATTTTTTGAAGTGAAAGATATTAAGTTAGACTTGATCGATATCAGAATATTACAATCGGGAATATTTATCGCAACGTTTTTGATATTTTTTTTCCAGTTCTATTGGAATGTAAACTGTTTGTTGAAATAATTTGTGGACAGAATTTAATAATTATCCTGCTTGGTGTATATATTTTTTTTTTAAATTCGTCATTTGACAATAGAGAAAAAAATGGTTGGGACTATCTGCCAAGTATTATTGACGACTCCTTATTTCTACTTACTTTTTTGACATTTCTCGTTTTCCGGTCAATCGATGTTGAACCTTAGAAAAGATAATGTGAACAAATATTTAAGAAAAATATTTTTGTATAAACAAACTTATATAGGTGTACAGAGCTTGCGAAATTCCGTGCAATTTCTCGTGATAAATTCTGAAAAATACTTGCCTCATATATTCCTCGCTATTTTTTATGGTCACGTGAGTCGGTAAAAGCCCTGCTATGAACTTGATCGAACGTTCATATTATATATTACATCCGCTGTTCGGGGTGTTTCTCGTCTACTGTTGCGACGCCGCCGCCGCATGTCGATCAAACCTGTGCATATATACATATGTACGATACGAGTTCACGTGGTATACCGATATCCTGCTGGTACCACCATTCAGACATTTATTTAACATCCTGCAAATATAAATGCTGTGATTTATTTAGTTGACGGGATTACACGTGAAACTATCATCTATTTATATCACTTTTTCATTCATTTATTTGTTTATTCTCCATTTTTTTTTTTTTTTATACAACTCTTCATTTGTATTCAATTCGTTTTTCGGTCAATTTATATGATCTTCAGAATCTTTGTATTTTGAATTGAAACCTAGATATATATAAAGTGCAATTCTGCAATGTATTCTAAAGATGTTCAAGACTTTCTTTCTTCTTTCTTTTTGTCAAGATTTCAATTAAAAAATGTTCAAGTATTTTTTTTTTTTACGCTGCTTCTATTTCGAAGACTTTTGCCCGAAGGAACGCGACGACAGTGACTGTGACATTCTTCAGTATCCACCGAATGACAAGATGCCAGTAGTTCCTCGAGCGAAAGGCGAGAATGATGAAAGAGCAAGAGAAACGAGAGGAATGAATCATTCAGGAGTTTGACAAATTTTCGTTTGAAAAGTTAATTACGTTATTCAATTAACATTGCATTCACTTTTACCGACTTCGATACAGCGGTATTATGCGATGAAAAAAAGAGGTGGGGTGAGGATGGGGGAAAAAATTGTGGGGGAAAAAAAGAATACAAAAATTATATCAGTCGACTCTTGAGGTTTCCAACAGAACTTTATATCTGCCAACAAGCTGACAAGAAAATTTCATCTCTTTCATGGATGAACTGCAAGAAAGAAAAGTTGATGATTAAATAGATATAGATAGGAAGTGCCATTATGGAGTTATTCGGACTCCTTATAAATTGCCGTGGGGAAAAATACTGATTATATTTCTAATGAATATATCAACAACCACTGTGAATCACAAGTTCATAATCGACGTTCAAAAGATTTTTCAATTAACTCTATTCTGTAAATTATTTATTCCATTTTTTTTTTTTTCTGATATGAATATCGGGAATTCATGCGATAGTTCAGTGCAAATTTGAGTTGGGCGTTATTGAATTTTCTATCTATTTAATTCATTTTAAATTCATATGCTGCGTAACTTTGAAACAAAACTTCATTAAAAATGGTTATCTTTATTTTATGATTTTGTTTAAGGTTAAATTATTGAAGTGTTCTGGTACCTCAGGTCTATGTGTCTTTCTACAGAATTCATGAGAACAGTCATGTGCCAGTATTAGAATAGAAAACAGTCTAGACAACTATCTAGACAACTGTCAATATTAGAATTATTCTTGAAAAAAGTAATCAAATTACTCATTTTTCTATGTGATGACGAAACTCGGTCATCATCAATTTCCTAAAGGTGAAGTAAATTAGAATACGTTCCATAAAATAGTTGAAGATCTGAATCGATTACAAATTGGGAGGGCTATAAATTTAATTTTTGATTACAATTGCAACAACGAAATGTGAAAAATGAATCTAAAAATTATTATCACTTTTCACATTTGTAGTGTAAAGTTCGATATACATTTTTTTTTCTTTCCAAAGAGATATTGTCCTTCTATATGTTTTTTCCGTTTTATCCAACATTGGGATTTTGGGGGGATTAATGAATAAAGATCTCAACTATTATAGCGTTCGTACTGGCGATTGAATTGATATGATTCTTCCGCGAACTGAATTCAAGCCGATGTACGTAAATTATCACAATGTAATGACCCATTGTCATATGATAAATTGTACACATTGGCGCGATGTTCATCCGTTGATAAAAATTAAACTCAAAAGAGGAAGAAGAAAATAGAGGAATGAGACGGTAGTAGGTTATATAACATCAGTAATGTCAGCGTAGAAGGAAAGTCTAGATGGAAAATTTCCAAGCGTAGTTTTGGTGGCGGTTTGCCAGGCTGCAGTCACCCGTTCGAACGCGACTCTTTGAGCATCTCTAGCTGTCTGATTCGACTATGAGAGTTCTTTACTTTCCTTTCGTCTACTTGTATATATGTATACATAGTTGGAGTAAACGGATGGGGATGGTGAGGTGTCACATAAACGAAGAGAGACGCCCTCTGTGCCGTTTTGCAGAGTGAAAATTCAAATTCAACTGTCGTGTGCGCACGTGCGCGAGCCTCAATTTGCTTTTTCCGTTGGATGTTATCTAGCACACCTCATATGTATAATGTACTTCATATGCATCTGTGTTAACGTATACATAGATGTTGTATCCTATTTATCAAGATGTTCTTTGCACCCCACTTCTTCTTTATCCCAACGTCGCGAATTGGAAAGGGGGAAAAACTTATCGTTGGATAATCAAATATGAATGAAAGTAGTTTGAGTAAGATGAGGTTGCTGTTAGTAATGCATGTTCAAAACCAGTGATGACTTGTTTGGGAGAATGAATTTAATAATATTTTTGTAGGAGAAATGTAGAGCTACAGTTTATGTGATAATGAATGAAAATAGAAAACTGGTGAAACTGATTGATTATATTTATTTTCAATGAGGAAAAATGTTTTTTATCCATTTTATTTCCACTTTTTACTACATAATACGTAAGATATTATTCATTGTGATGTAGCCAAATCAAATGGAATTTTTCAGCAGCTCGTTGAGCACTTGAAGTTTTGAAACTGACCATTTACAACATTTAAATCCACTTCTTAGATGCATGTGAATATTGAAATGTGTAAATCTGTGTACACGAGGTCTTTATATTGACAGTTAAAGTTCGTATGTGATATTTATTCCTACCACGTCATTTTGGCACTTCGGCTGTTACTCGACACGTTCATTGGTCCATCTGACATTCGCTGTCCAGTAGTGTGCAGCAAAGTTTGTTCAAATAGTCTAACAGCTACTGTCGATTTGATTTCCATTGATGCATCCAGTTGATGTGTTGGCAAACGAAATATTTATTCATATGAGCGAACGTATGATATACATAAAATGAAATGTCTCGAATTTATGCAGGTGCTATAGTCACAGACTGTTATACTTTTCAATTCAATTGTCACATCTGACAACTAAGTTTATTGTAACCGGATGCATCTGAACGGTTTGCACATACAAATTGTATATGTGCAATAAAATATTGAATGAAATGACAGATGAAAGATCGTTTGTATGATGCAGATAAGATAGTTTGGTTGTCAGTAGTAAAACCGGGCCCAGGATTTTCATAAGTTTGCCAATCAAAAGACAAAAGTTGTTATTTTGTAAATCTTCTTTCATTTTTTTTTTTTTTTTTCATCCACTTCAAATGCGGTTTAGGTGATTATTCTCATTGCTTCAATGAAACAAATGAAAATTCTGAAATATTATTCTTCTGTTTATTGTCCCTTGAGTATAAAAGGTCAAGATGATTTCATTTATTTTATTTTATTTATCACGCAACAATTGCGTTGGATTTGTAAGTGAAACTAAAAATATTGTGGAGCGTTGTTGAGTCGTTGAACTTTAGAGCTATAAGCGATAGTTGTCAACGTTAGTACATGGTATATATGTAGAAACAATGGAAGGAATAATACGTGAAATGTCTCATGGGGACTGGTGTCGTATTCCGAATCTATATGGAGACGACCACTTGGGGAACCGCTTTGATGCAACCCTAGCGCAATATATAAACTGACACATACTGGATGTGTATACTCTCTTTATACTACTTCTGAAGTCACGTGTAAAACCATTGTCAACTATATATACCACGTTGATGGAGTGAACCAAACGAAAAAAGAAAAGGAAATATGAGTGCATGAAATAGAGCTATAGTTTGTGAGCTACTGGGGCTCTTCACGTGAGTCTGCTCTTTGAGCAAAATCCCTTATGTTTTTTCTTTTTGGGATACGAAAAAGATATACTGTGGCTTCTGATGATGCCAATATGGTGAAAGCACAGTGGAGAAATTGATGTTGTGAAACGCGTGAAATCCAATGGGGCTTTTGCACGCGATGCTGCACCTATTTGGATTTATTTCAACATGACTTTTCAATATAGTATCAATTATGTTTTTTTTTTCTTATTTTTGCGTATGATATTTACATTTGTGATGGAGAAGTTTCATTGATTTGAGGAAAGTAATGGAGGCGGTTTGTATTACAATGTGGATTTACAATTGAAAATTTGTGGAACGTTGGGAGGACTTGATAGAACATGATGAGATACTTGAGCAACGTTATTGATGAAGAGCAGTTTTTGATAAAGACCATACGGATTGGTTTTAATCTCTGATTCGTCGAGCATTATTGATATTTGTTTACTACGCTGGATTTTATGGTGATTTGATGTGTGGAAATATTTTTTTTTTCCATTAATGAACACTGTTTGAATGATTTTTCAATTGAGGTTCTATTGGATTATGAACGTATCAGTAAAATTATTGCTGATTGGACATGAGTAATTTATCTTTCCTATTGGACAGTTCGTTACTATTTGATGAATTCGATGTTGATTGATAGATTATGGGGGAAGTATGTTTGATTTTCCGTGTAATTGGATGTTTCGCTTGAATAAATGACTTTTTATCATTAATTTTATTGATGAACTGGACCATATCACGGCAATTAACTAATTGATCTAATTCCAGAATGAATTTGTGTGTGAAACGATGGTAAACCCAAAATAGTCGCAAATTGTGATTTATTTTCTTGTTTAGGGAGGGTGAAAAGTATTTTTCAGTTTTTTTCAGCACCTGATTGTTAACTCCTCATATTTTGTGATTGAATTGTTTTTTGTTTTTTTTTTTTTTTATGAACACGGCGTCGCGCCCATTAGACATGGGCTCAGGTGTTCTGGCGTTCTGTTACACAGTTATATGGTTTATTGGGTTTTCGTGTTTGGTAACAGGAAGTCGGTTATTAAGTCTTCAACGGCGTTGGCACGTGTGCCCGTCCATCATTGAGATTGCGTTCAAGCTTATGATGAATATCTAGTTGCCGAGTTTAAGAGTTTTAATTTTTGTTTTGTTCATTTTTTGTTTTTCTTCCATCGCTTCCATGAACATTTTTATAAATCCGGCCAATACCGACTTTTTTTTTTTCTAATAGTTATCATGTTCTGTTGTAAGTAATAACATATGTAATTGCTTTCACGGAGCTTTATCACTGTTTCAAGAATTTTCAATGTTGGAAACCATAATGAAAAATAATACTTTTATGTATCAACGAGAAAACATGTATAGTGGAATATAACCCAAATGTTTTTCCAATCCTTCACAAATTTTCGCACAGAAATAATTCAATGCTGCCATTACTATAATAATATCCGGTTGCTTTCTATTTAAAAAAAAAAAATTACTTTTTTCATATTTCGGTTAATGGAAAATTATAATGCATTTTGTGGAATAAAATTCCATCCGGATTCGACAGAGTTGGTAAATTTTTTTAGGATTTATCATTGTATTCTCAATTGAATAAAATAATAATTTTTCAGTTTGGCTATTTTATTTATACTATTTTCATTGTGATTCCATTAACGAGTTGATATCTGTTAATATTTTTTGTCTTATTAATTTATCTAGAATTGAAAAAAAAAAAACAGTATAGATTTAATCAATTATCAAAAAATTGGAAGTTCTCATTTTGTAACACTATGCAGTATTGATAATTATTGTTATCGTAGTTTGACAAAATAATGTTCACATATTTCGTGTGAACATTCATTTATTTCCAATCTACTAATTTCCTACATTTAATTCTAACTGCAGGAATAAACTCTGGCAATAAATATAATTTTCAACACGATATCACATTCGTCACGAATTCAAAAACTTCCTAAACGTTGAAAGAAGAAAAAAAGGAGAAAAAAAAACTTGTCAACTTTAGAGTTTAAACAGCTCCAATATTTACTTCATGATTTCACATGATGAAAAGTAAAAGAAACGAGCAGTACTTGATATAAAAAACTACTGAGCATAAAGATGAGGGCAA
This sequence comes from Meteorus cinctellus, assembly GCA_030523045.1. NCBI lineage: Eukaryota > Metazoa > Arthropoda > Insecta > Hymenoptera > Braconidae > Meteorus > Meteorus cinctellus. Next base: position 409,674 of record JAPYZF010000041.1, on the reverse strand, counting down.
TGTAACAGAAAATAAGGCGTGACGAGTGTATGTGAAAATAATGGAGGGTGAGGAAAAATTACATATATATTTTGTGGAGAAATGTCGTGAGAATGGCGGTACTATTTTATATGAGAGCATACGCAAAGAATAACGTGAGAATTGTGGGAAAAATATTTTTCTCGCTCCAGTTTTTCGTTTCTCAAATGCAACAGAAGAGTTCCGCAATGTTACCGAGAAAAGACATTTTTCTAATCTCTTATTCGTTTTCTTTTTCTTATCGTTGTGGAACGCTTGGGGAGACAGAATTCGCATGAAAACTTTCTGTGGAAGTTACTTTTGCGTGTACTTTTGGTCCAACCATCCTATCCACTTCTTTCACTTATTTTCTCCACATTGCATAGATCTTTGTATAGCGTGAAACGGTCACATACACAAGGGGAAACTGTGGCCAACCATTTTATAGTAGAAGGAAAATGGATAGATGGAAATATATTATTCACACTGTCCCAATAGATTTGCCAACTTTCTCTCCAGATGGAGGATAAGTTTCGGTTATTGTCGAGTTTTCATCTTTATCAAAAGTAGTCTTCTTCGGTTGAAAGTATTAATGCTTGTAAATAGATTTCTTACAATTTTGTTCCAGTGGTTGTGAATTTTTCTTAAAGTGCAATCATATTCGATAAATATTAAAACAAACAAGACAAAACCAAAAATCCTCTCATAATATGAAGTTTTATTAGTTTCTCATGGACTCAAATGAACATTTTGATAAGGATATGAATATTCTTATGAACTTTTTAATTTCTTTCAAAAAAAATAAAAAACATGAGGAAGATGGAAAATTTAATATTATTATTGGTGTAGTGCGATGTGTTTGCGAACATTCTTTTCGTGCCATTAAAAAATTGTTTTTACGTGATCGAAAGTCGAAGAATGAGGAAAATTTTTTAACTAGCGTGTAATACGGCTGTTTTCCAGCCTTGTAAACTTCCCCCAACTTAAGCTTTAATGGAATAGTACCCATTGAAAGCTCATGTTTTTTTTTTACTTCGTTTCTGAAGGAAAAACAAGAGAAACGCCGTAAATAATTCCTTGTTCTGAGAGAATCATAAATGAACTTGAGAATATTATTAAAACAAAACAATGAAGTATAAATCATATCATTCAAAATTTTTATTGATAATTTCGTTCAGATAAAGAAATATAAGAAAAAAGATAACCTCAAATGAGAATAGCAATATATTGAAAAACTTTTTACAATTTATTGTTCCAAGTCGAAACGAAAAAATGTACAATCTGTGATTATTACCATTCTAAACATTATAGTCACTTTTTAAAAAATTCAAAAACGGTCTTAAAGTAATTACAACTTTCAATATAGTATATAAAACAATCTGAATTAGAACACGTAATTGCAAAAGTTAATAATCAGTAATTCCATAGGAAATCTATTTGTTCATCGAGTAGAAGAGAACCCACTCAAATAGTTTCAAAGCAAAGTCAACATTTGTCTCATTCTTTATTGATATCGTTTCTCACTCACTCAATTTACTCGTCGTGAAATAAAACATAAAAAAAAAGGCAGTATTTCCTAAAACGAAAGAAAAAAAAAAATTCAATTGAATTTCTCTGTCATACTTCTCTCAGGTAATTGTCAATGTTAGGTAATATGAAATCGTCCAAATTGCAACAAATGACTTTTCTTCTTGGAGATATTTCTATCATCATTGGATGAATTGCTCTGGTTACGTCCAATTGCCCAGGGGACTGAGATTTCATTTGTCGCAGTTCCACCCCTCTTTGGCTCTTCTCACTATATTGGATATATATATGTGTATATATAGATACATATACACATGTATGTACCCACATATATGCTTGAATTGTTTGAACCACTGTCGCAATGTGTGGACCAAGCACAAAACCGGATCTTTCATCTGGACTCCATTTGTAGTATGCCGCATCGACTCTTCCGTATTTCCTGAGGCTTTTCATCGTTTTTGACTCTTCCCACTTACTTCACGTCATGCACATTGCACGTACTTTCGTTCTCCGTATATTTCTCCATCACTTTATCTTGCTTCTTCTTTTTCTTCTTCTTCTTCTTCTTTTTTTTTCCTTTATATGCTTGGGCACACAGTCGAGCTGTGACCTATATACTGTCGTCCATGCACATGCATGGATATATTGAGACGAGAATATTGTCAGGGTGTTGCCTTGAGATGTGATGGCGAACTATCAAGGCACACTGGTATGTCATCAAAATATTTTTTTCCATCAGCCAAAGTGGGTTTGAATCAGGTGAAGAGAAATCTTTCATGTAGAATGAGTTGTATTGATGTAATAAATATTTAGTAAGAGGGTCGTTTGTGTAAAAGGGATCCCGATTTTTTTTTTCTTTTGATGAAGAATTATTATTGTGGTTGTTTATCGAACGTAGACGTTGAGAAGTTTCGTTTAGCTCGGGTAATGCAATAGTTGATGATGAAAATCGTGACTTTATCTCTGTCTTTCGTTTGTTTTTTTCTCCATTTCGATTTTTTTTTCTCTTTCCCTTTTTAAAACACTGGATGTTTTTCAAAAGATTTGCATTCGCAAGGGTCTCGGCTGGGTGCCTTGCTGTGTCTCGACCATAAGCATCGCTTGTCTTCTGATGTACATACAAACGTGCTTAAGGACTATACTATCCACTGCAGGGTCTCATTTATTTCTTTCGATGTTGCAGCAGACACTCTTGAGTCAGCATATAATGATAAAGTCACAAGACTATCAACTGCTCGTTAATGTCAGGGATAAATTGGTGCAAGGTCAAACGAATATTTTTACTGTTCTGTATCTGGTGAGAGAAAATATCATTTGTGTATTTCGTTGGGATAGAAAATTGAGAATTAATATTTGATTAATTACACAATGAAATTTATTAAAAGCACTCAAGATCATGTGGAGGAATAGATATGAATTTAATCCATCCGCTGAGATTTCTCGATTCGTGTACTTAAATTATCGATGTGTTTCTTCATTACAAATCGTAATCAGCATGGGGAAATTGTTGGAGTAAATTAAACATATTGAATTACTGTACCGTAAATAAATGTACGAAAAGCTTTGGTTATGTGGCGCCACACGGAATAGCTTCATCTATCTGACGTCTACTTCATGCATCAACAAATTTCTCTGCCAGGGGCGATGAGCTCAATTTTCAAACTGCCTTTGCAACGCATCAGCCTTCAAGAATTCAATCTCGTACGTGAGATTGCAGTATTAAGACCCTTATCAAAGATATGCTTGGTAAGACGTTTGTACACTTGCTAATGTGTTTGCCCCAGTTCCATGACTTCCATATTTCGTTTCTTGAATTTATTTTAATATGTTCAAAAGTGAATTTAGGGAGAATATAACAATCGGAATGAGCTTTATGCACATAATGTTATAATAGGAAAATAATTGATGGGATGGTAGAGGTAAAATTTTAATTATAGACAATGTTACAAAATATTTTGGTAGAAACGATAGGAAAAGAATTCTTTACATTATGAGAAGAGAATACACTGAATTGTGGTTTAAGAAAGTGCAATATATCATATTATACAAATTTCGTCTGCTTATCTTGTCATTATCTGTGACAATTATCTGGCAATTTGATGAGAATCAACGTGAAACGTTTAGTGCGATTGTACAATATAGAATCGATACTTAAATGAATTCATAATCCAGAATATTTGCGTCCGATTTTTTTTTCAACATCGACAGATTCGAATGACAAAGAAAAAATCGTGGCAAGACAATCAGTTCTCGTGAAATGCATGAATGTAGACATTTTAGAGAGCTTAAATCAAGCAAAACAAGAGAATCAACATGAGAAACAATCGATGGAAAGATAAAAAACATAAAGTGAGGTGTTGGCACCCAGCTCGATGTCCAATGGGTCATATTGGCAGCAAGCAGACAAACAGAAGAGTGAAAAAAGCTTCGGGCACGATCGTTCGAGTATATACATAGAGTGTAAAACGAGAGATAGAGAAAAAGTGGAGTGGAAATGAGAGGAATAAGAGGGGTAGTGCGAATCTAAATGGAGATGTCTTGTATGCAGAGTCGTCGTTGTGAAACGACAGCGATGCGATAGTGTGATGCGATCGAGTTGAGTTTGTTCACTGAAAGACAAAAGTTGCTAAAAGGAAAATCTTCCTGATGTTTCTTCATCCTTTATATATTGTTCCGTCCAACTGTCTATTCCAACTATTTCTTTATTACTCTTCTTGCATACCCCACTGTCCAATCGTATTCTGTTTTACTTTTAGTTTTATTCGTCGTTTTATTTCCCGATAAAAGCAGAAGTTTTTTTTTGCTTTATCGCTTCTTTGACATTCACTAACTGACGGTGCGACACTGTGTCGATGTCGACTGAGAGTCCTATTTTCATTTTGAAAAATCTTTAGTTTGACTTCAGTTCGACGACGTGAGATGGTGGATTGGAGTGTCGATAGTTTTTGTTGAGTTTCGTTAAATAGATTTTATGGTACAATTTTCCTTTGAATATATTGAGTAGAAAAATAAGGATGAATAGTAGCAGTGAATAATATTTATTCACTAATTTGACAATTGAATATGAAGTGGTTTCTATTCACTTATGGATTCTGATTTGTAGTTCAGAATTTGTGAGCCCGAGCAGTTTCTCCACCATTATATTTACTTTAATCTGCCAAGTGTCTTAATATCAACAGAATCGCTGTGTTTACAGAAGTTTCTGCTTCAAAACGTTCGCCCAATTTCACTCATCCTAAACACATTTAAACTCGTCTCAACTGGTGCATTCCATGTCTTTCCACTTGTGAAGTATAGTGAACTTCGTTGACATTCCGCTGTCTTTGATCTTCCATGTTCATTCCAATGCGAAATTTTGTATTAATGTGTGTATATTGTTGCACAATCAGTTAGTTTGATAGAAAGTTTCAGAAATGTATGTGATGTAGTCTTTTTATCAAGAATGTTATGATTAAATTTATTCTTCAAACTTGAAGATTGAGTGATATCAATGAAAATATGGATTTGGAATTCAGAAATGTCTTTGTGTAAATAATTTAGCCTTTGTGGTTTTCTGCAGTTTATTATTTATTGGTAATATCATGCAACCAGAGAATCCATTTGAAAGCTATTCCTGGACCAATAATATTAGCATTCCAATGTAATAGAGTAGGTAAACTATGGCAAATCTGTTTCTACTCCAATTCGGTTGAAGTGTATGAAGATTTTGGTGAATTCCAGAGATACCCCATTCGCTCCAACCTCCTCTTTTACTATTATGCATGGTTATGCTTTCAAAAAATGTGGAGAAAATCTAATTGAGCCGATTGCATTTACAAAATGATGCACTAAATCAAGCGCTTTAATTGTATTCATGAGAGTCGTATTGATTTTATTCTGCGAGCTTTATATCAAACTGCATAAAATAATAGACAGGTATACCTTCATGAATATTTTATATTTGAATGTCTCATCACTATGTTGAAAAATGTTGCAATTTTAATGATAAAATTTACGATTGTCAATGTAGTACATTTTACATTACTCAATTTATTGTATAACATAAAATTGATTTATGTGAACAGGGGATATAAAAATTGAATATGAAATATTTAAAGCGAATTATTGATAAGAAAAAAAAAAAGTTGTGAAAGAATGAAAATAGATTTTTTCCATTATTTATTCATTTAAAAAAATATTTCTGATATAATGAGAATTAAAATGTCTATCATCAACAATAAAAGCAACAGAAATAATTTTTGATGTGCCATTGTTGTCACTAAATTATTGTTTAATTTCATCTATTTGATTAATCAAAAACACCACACACAACCTCGAGCCTCTTTATATTTACCACTTTTTAAAATGCAATTTCAACTATCACTATCCACCCTTCTTTCCTATTATTTTCCATCGATTCAACTTTCTATCTGTCACTATCGCACTTCTCTTTATCTCGCTCTCTTGAATGCTGATTCGTTTCCAGAAGTGCCACGTTCATCTCATCTGGCTCATTGTGTGCACTACGAAAACAAGAATGAATGTATGACGTCCCAATGGAGGTTTTTGGCTCTTTTAGCTTCTATAGCAAACAGGATCTGAGTTTTGCGACCGCACCAAGTCAAAGTTGTATATGTGTATGTGTATTATGCAATTGACAACAGTATGTGGATGGAATTGGTTGTGTACAAAAGAGTCGTTGTATCGAGACTATGAAAGCTATTCACTATATGTCCTATACAAACATATATAAATGTATGTATGGCTATGGCTATGGCTATGGGTATGTGTGTATAAACATTGATATACCCAAACTAGTCTAGTGAAGAAGCATGAGAACCCCCTCAAGCTTGTACACTAGGAATCGTGCCAAGATTCAACAATCTCCTCGCGCCAACGACACATACCCAATCTTGCTTCTGTGCTCGTGTCCCGTCGTGCCAATGTTTATTCGAGTCCAAGCTCACCAGCATTTGTTTTCTCTAGGCAGTGCCAACATTCACTCGATCTCTGCTTCCTTAAGATATACATTTCTCTGCATGCGGTTCAATTTTTTTCATGATTTAATATTGACATTGTGAATAGATAGGAAATAGTAGGATGAGAGGGTAGATTTGAAGAAATGTAAAGTTGTGAGATTAATGTGGAAAGGAGTAACAATTATGATTGATTGATTCTGTAATGTTTTAGTATGTGGTGAATTTATGGGGATGCAGAGATAGATTTGAGCTGTTTAATGGGATTTGTTTATGAATAGAACGGTAGAATATGAAAAAAGATGGTGGGTGATTTTTGTTTTGGAATAATTGTATCAATTATTTTTCTATTTTTGTTGATTAAAATTCATATTCTATTTTGTGTAGATGAGATGTGAAGGAAAATTAAATGATGATCTCATTCTTTATGTCTGTTTTCAAAATTAGATGACAAATTCAAGTATTTGTTAGGTATTGAGAATACATATTTTGATATAATATGAAAGTGATTAATAATTTGGAAGCCTCTACGTTATGAACTGATAAAAATTAGGGATATGAAAGTGAGAATAATACCAAAGAAAGGTTTAATAAGTTATTGAAATTTTGAAATTGTAATTGCGACAATTTCTTACGAATTCACATTGAACTCCTTTAGAGGTCGTAATCCAATTTTCTATATATAGTTATACTAAAATGCATTATTAATTAATTGGGTGGGACAGTGAAAAGCAAGGAAAGATGATTAACGATCGAGGAAATATGACGTCAGTGGTGTGAATTCCTCCCTAGAGCGCCTCTTATTGTCGAGGTGTCTGGTATGAATGAGGTGTGAATATGTATATACCAAGTGGGTTCTAGTCTTTCGCTGAATCGAGTGGTGAGGAATGGAATGGATGGGTGAGGAATGAAGCAGGAGAGAGAAAAAGGTGAGCGAGAGAGAGAAAAAAATGTGTGTTAGGGAAAAGTGAGATAGTAGATTTAATGAAGTGGGATATTCATCTTGCTTGAAGAGTTACTTCACGAGTTTGGATGTGCACATGAGGCTTTTTTTGGTCCACCTATTCAATTTCTTTTTCTTTTATTTTCTTCATTTTTCCCCCCTTTTCATTATTACATTTTGCAACAGCTGACTGTGATTGTATATTTTAATTACAATTAGGCTTTGTATTATAATTAGTTTAGGAATAAATAATCGGAATGTTGATATGTTGATTAAGACTTTGTTTGGAGTTATTGATTAATTTGTCGATGAATAATTTGTCACTTGACATCTGAAAATCGTGATGGGGATGTTGACAGATTTAAATTTTGATGAGTAATACTTGAGGATGGAGTTTAGATTGTTTTATTGAAATAGATTAAGTGTTTAGTAATTGAAAAATATTTGGTAGGGGATTTTGTTCATCGATGTGGTATTGTAGATTGTTAAGGCTTCTCTTTATGAATGGAAGATTAAATTCTTGGAATTGCAATAGGGTCTGGGAGAATTGGTTAAAAGGAGACATTATCCAAACTGGTAAATTAACTCATTCATTTCTCAATTTATAAATACAGAAAATTTATCGATGAGTTAAAGATTGTTCATTTGTGAAATTTCGAAGACTTTGGCTGGAATTTTCTTTAGATAGAATTTAATGTGGAAGACAATTTTATGTGAGTGAAAAGATGATGTTCATAAAAATATTAAAAGACAATTTATAAAAGTGAAGTGATGTTGTTTTCAGTTCGTAAAAAGAATTGCGAACTTGAAAAATATTCTTCATTCTCTTTTATTCCAAAATATGAAGTCATGTTCTGTGAACTTTCCCATCAGTAAAACACTCAAACCCGTTTCGAAACTTCGTTTCCTACATTTCTATTTTTTTCTCCTCTTATATTCTCCAATATTATTACATAACGCTTAGTTACAATGTTAATATGATCCGGTACTGGCATTAAAAATGCTTTGTACTTCCATTTTATTATTAATCATCCATTTGTCATGAGTTTTAATAGAGGAAATATCATTTCAACTCGTAGCAACCTTTACAATGCTCTTTACAAATATCTAACTTCACTTCTATCTAACATAAACTGTAGTTGTATCAGTATTGTACAACCAGTCTGGTAGATTATCTTGTGGCATTACTTAATAATTTAAGCGTATTTCTAAGATTCTACATTGCAAGCGAGCATTCCACAATAACGGAATGCATTTCATTGACATTGGAGTGGTGGGTGGTTTTGTTGATGAGTTTCATCACAGTCGACGGTTGATTATTTGCCAGGGAAACCGCGCGCGCTATATTTACTATGATGAAACTCGAAGTTTCATATGCTTATATGGATGTGTGTGTATATATACAAGCCATCGACTGCTTCATATCGACCAACTGCTCAACTTTACATCTACATATTGCGTTCATATACATTCACTACAAAAACGATTGTTATTTCCCTGCATACTGTAAATTCTGGCAGATAATTCTCCTCTATTTTATGTTGCCATCACAATGTAAATTGAGTTTGCTGACTTTTTCAAATTATATTTATTCTATCCGAATAATTGTGCAAAATACTGACGTGTCAAATTGATTTAGCATTATCGAATTTGTTTGAAGGAACGAGTCTTCATAACTTTTTTTCTGCTGTGGAATAATTCAAATAAACTTGTGGGAGTGAGCAATATCATATTATTTATTTTTTTTTTTTATTCTTTCTTTACATCTTCTTTGTTTGATAGTCGTTGCAAGTCTGTTTATTGTAGAGCATTGCGATCATATTGAAGAGAGTCGAAAGCTTTTGCTGCTAATGAGTCGCAGCCAATCAATAATTTTTTATTGTTATTATTGATATCGTTATTATTGTATTGACATTTGGACGGCATTAACGGTCTTTTTTTTCTTTTTTTCTGTTATTGGCTCCTTGTCGACCAGTGATAGGGCTACGTGTATCGTAATTATTGGAATCTTTGTCGGCTTTTGAGGTGTTTGTTCTTATTGTACAACATTTTATTAGTGGTTTGGAATTTTCTTTCAATGTTATTCTGGATTCTCTGCAAGGGAAAATTATATTATGTGGAATAATTTGATAGAATTATTGATGCTGGGATGGGATATTGAATAGAAGAATTCAAAGAATGAAAGAGAAGAAATTGATTGTGCAATGTTTTTTTTTTTCGAATAGAGATAATTATTATTGACGTGAAATTAAGAATAATAAGGAGTTCTAAAAAAAGGTTACAAGACAAGATGATAACAATTGATGAATTGTTGATTGTTATCAATTGGCACAGCGTCATCTTCTCTTTTATATAAACTTTAAATTTTATGTTCATTACGACAGATCAACACGTAGTCATCTCACTAATTATCCAATGAATACTTCACTACATCTGTATCAAATGTTTAATTAATTTACACTTGACGGCAATGTCACATATGCCTTGATACTCTTTAATTTTCTATCCCTTTCTCTTTTCCTCACTTATTCACGATCTCTTCACTGTGACAGAATCCGATTATCGTCGGGTCAAAGAGTAAACTGGTTGTGTACGTTTGGTGGCAGGCAAATCGTATTGAGAACCATTTTAACGCTCCACACCATTGGGGGAGTTAATACGCAATTGATAGCGTTACGGAATTGGTACATTTCCGTGATCGAATTAAAATTAGGTAATACGAGGTAGTATATGTATTATTTGACCGGTTTATAGCCATTTTGGGAATCTGTATTCGATCACACGCTGATAGACGGCGTGTAAGTAATTCGATTTCTAGATACAGATATGAAATCATAGTTTGTGATGAGATATTCGAGAACAATCTTGATATACTTCAAGAGATTTGGTCTTCCATTAAATTCAATCAATTAAAATTTGGCTATTGTGATGAAAATCGACGGGACTAGTGAAATTTTTGAGGTTATGCGAATGGAGTTCGAGTATTGGATGGAAGAATGACGACAAATTACATTTTTGTTCTTTTTTGTTCAAAGATGGAATATTCTTTGGACAGATCTCCTTACTTTGAAAAATTTTGCAGTTGGTGTAGAATAATATTTTACCGTAGAAGAGTATGTAATGAAATAATACAAGTTATGGAGTATCTTAGGAAATTCTTTTAAAGAATAGCAGTGAAAAAATTAGGACGAGAGAGGAATGAATGTAATGAACAACAAGGGACATTTTCACTGTCGGTAGTTCAAGTTATAGGGGACAATGTCTCACTTGTAGAATATGCATGAGCGTCCACATTATCGGGAAAACAATTGTTTTCACTGTTTCAATTCATAGTGAACATGGTCACAGCATCGGATATATTCCAATTAAATAACAATTAATTGTGTTAAATTAATTGAATATATATCAACACCCTGAAACTCAACATCGAGAGAAGTAGCTATGGTGGTAATTCAAACTACTCTCCAGTTGCTTTCACTTCATGCAATGATATATATTTGTTCACGCCACAAATTGCTATCAGGCTCCTCATACAATTGGCGCGATTTCCTTTTGATGTGAATTTATCGAGTTCATGTAATTCAATGAATAAGAAAAGTTAAAGAATTTTTAGGTTCACTAATTTTATTTTATTGATTATGGCTTGTGAAAATGAGTGTGGGAAATATTGAGGAATTTTTAAGTTCCTGCACGAGTTGAGACAAATTTCAATTTTTATTTCACTTTTATGAAGAAAACGAAAAATAATTTTCGGATCGATAAAAAGTTGATGAAATATATTATAGTTCATGAATATAATTTAAGTTGTAAATGTATACGATAGCGATGTTACGGTTCGTCTTCAATTTTATCTGTACGTCTTCTTGGCTATATATTTAGTCGGTATAGTATTAACTTTCTTTTGCAATTTCAAATTGAATTATCAACTTTTTCAGAAGACTCGCGGTGTCTGTAAAGCCACAACGTGGGCACGTGGACTATGGCAATTCCATTAATTATTTAAATCGTCGACCTGAAAATATACCCACGCGATGTAGAGACTACTTTATGAAACTTTCGACGAATTCACAGTCTCGTTTATAACTATGTTTGATATTTTATCAGTGAACACTCATTTATATTTTCTTCGTTTATATTCATTAATTGATAATATTAATTAATTTATGATGTTGAATTCGCGTTTATTTATGCTACATTATTTGATTGATTTTTAAGCCAAACTACATAATTTCTATTATTTGGATTCCCAATTATCTTATATAATTGAAATAATAAGTGATCAAACATAAATAAAGGGGTTCTCATTGTTTTTAAGCACGTAATTTTAAATTCAATAGGAAAATATTCAAATAAACTCAGAAGATAAATAAAATAATACAGAAAGAATAGAATTTTTCGTATTATTATTGTATTAATTCGTTACATTTTTTATAATTAATTATCTGAACATTGTTATGGTCACAACATAATTGTTATTGTGAATTTCAATTTCATCAGTATGAAATCCAGGACAATAAGAAAAATATGAAACCAATGAAAATTCACTTCCTGAACTCCAATACTTTTATTCTATTTTTAAATCAAAGAAAAAAATCAAGAAGTTCATTCAAATATAAACAGAAAAAAATAAAAGAAACTACAAACCACAAAACCATTCGTCAATGTATATATTTTCCACTTTTAAATTCCACTGATGCTTTACTAACTCATCCTTCGAAGCATGTCGAGTTAATTCCTTCGGCGCAGACAGAAACTTTTAGGTCGTGCTCGAAGACACTCTCTTCTCGTTCATGCTCGTCGTCACCAAGACCACGCGGGTGATGGTACCCCAAGTAGAGACAAGTTGGCCCCGACGGCTACGCGAGTCTGGGTCTTGTCGTTACGAAACTGGGAACAACTTCACTCTATTCTCGAGCTCGCCTGCACAACTCTCATCCCTTAGTTAATGCCTATATATATGTATTCAATATATATGTAATTGTGTGGGAAGAAAGTCTTCATGATAGCTGCCGAGTGCAGGATGCCACAGTGGTGTGAGACGATGAGAGATAAGATCACTGCTCTTCTCACCAACGACAGAATCAGGACTTTTGCCAACAGTAGTAAATAAATATCTATATAACTATGTATTATGTAGTTGTACACATGTATATAATAGAATTAAGTGACATTAGGATCGTGTTTTGGGTTGGTGTTTTGCGGTGAACGTATACTGAACGTGATAATTCAATAGTGATGTGTCGAATGTTAGTAAATTTGCTGTGGACTTCTATGTGATTAGTCTCTTACGTCATTAATAGTACATCGATCAGTTTATTTGAATAGGAAATTGGTAGGATTCAATGTACAGTTTATTGTGGTGTGTCATCATTCTTCTTATCAACAGGAAGATAAAAAATTATGATAGTAATTGGCTATTAAAATAATTGTTTTGATAGTGTGAATGACTTATATTTCGAATTTATAATGAATAAGTTATGAAAATTTGAAATGAAATTGAATATTTCAATTACTGTCTACCCATAATTGGACTTTTACTTATAAACTTATGGTTTGTAATTTTTTTTTTCTTATCGTGAAATTATATTTTCTTGTATTAATATTGCGTAAAAAATAGGAGAAAATTGTCAGAGAGAAAAGAGGAGAAAAAAAAATGCAGAGAAAACGGAATCGTTGGATCATATCTGCGTTACAGAACTCAGTTGGTACCGAGTTAGTCTTCTTACATCTCGCCACGGTTTCCGCAGTACGGTGAGATCGGTTCTGACGTTTCGTGCTAATTAAGTAAATTCAATTAAAATTCTCGTCTGTTGGCTATGCTTCACGCAGCGCGGTAGTAGTTGGTGGGCAGGTTGGTAGTATAGTTTTTAGAGATGAAAAGTAAGTACGGATGCAAGGCTCTCCGTACAAATTCTCTGAGGGTCGTAAAATTGCGGAAATATAATTTCTTTTGCGAATCTTCATGCATATATAGATGCTTTCATTTACTTCTTGAATCATTTAAAATGAATCTCGAGTGGATATATATATATTTTGCGCGAATTTTAATCTCTCCATCCAATGGTTATAGTGTATTCGCATCTCAAGTTATAAACGTTTATTCACACACACTTGTAAACTATTTTTTTCCATCATTTTTTGTTCTGTAATGTGTTAGTTAAATATGTTGAGATTATAATTGAAGTTTGTGGATGTCATGTTCATGAAAAATAATTCTTTGAGATGAATTTCACAAAATTGAATGAGTCATAACTTTTAGTTCAAGAATATATTTTGCTACGATTGAAGTTATTCAGATGTCGATCAATCAATGAACAGTAAGGGAGGTGTTTTACATGAGTTTTGACAGGGTAAAAATAGCGCGCAAAGAGTTCAGTTTGTGTTGCGATGATCCCGGGAATAATACGAACAGTTGTAGAAAGAAACTGGGATGAAATTGTTTATTCTTTGTTATAATTATGAAGAATCATCAATTTTAGTTATAAAAATTTGCATACTTTCTATATTATCAACATATAATCAGAATAATGTGACTCTCACAGTATCTCATGTATGATAAAAACGAACACAAGACGAAAATTTCCAACAATTTCACATTGTCATCCTCTCTAAATTTGAATGAACAAGAAATACCCTATGTAAAATGTGTGTCTGGAGCACCGGTTTGTCTTTGGTTTAACCCCATCGTGTAACCTTACTATACATTCTCATGAAACATCGGAGAGAAAATTCAATGAGCTATACGGTGGACGGTGATTGAGTTGACCAGGGACTTTGCCAGTATCCCATAAGCGTATACCGATCAGGATTCCTATTTCACCCGCTTTTCTTTTGCACCATACACGCTTGATGGGCTTTCATGTACAGCGGGAACAAGTGATTTTATCCCGGTAATTTAATACCCCAGAGAAAATCCACGCTCGAGAGGACATTGATAACAACGAATAGTGTAGAGAAGCACCGAAGACAGTATAAACGGCACAAAGGTTTGTATTGGAGATTGGACGTATGACAGCTTTTTTCATGGGTTTCCAAACAACAAACGCGACGCTGGTTTACACCTCGATATTTCAAATACCTCACTCGAGTCGGAATTTCCGGTCAATACATAGCTTATATATGTATATATAGTTTAAAGAGGGAAGAAAAATACTTTAAGTGAAATTTGAAGAGCGGAGAAATTTGTATTGAATGGATAATAAGTGAAGTGAATTCATGAGGAATTATAATATTATAATATAATAATATGGTAAAAACAATTGTATTTGTTTAATTGCACTGACATTATTCATTTTATTTATTTATGTATTTTATTTGCTAACTGATTTGCAGGATGGAATAAATCATTTCTGATCTGTACAGTTAAAAAATTCGGGTATTGCTATTCCCTTTTTATCTAAATTTGGTGTTTCATTGAAAGTTCAACACTTCAATTGCTTTGATGTAAAATTGTTCGAATTTTTTTTTCATTTCCCTTTTTTTTCTGTCCATTTTTTTATTTCATTATGAAGTGGAAGCCATGACAAATAGATGATGCGAATATTTTGACGGAAATATGAACAGAAACATAATCAACAATTGAATTTAAATATGTCATTTTATTTTTATTGTATAATTGACGAATACAATTAATATCATGGAATGAAGTTACTTGTTGACTTTGTCTTCTCTTGTTCTCCATTCGTATCTGTATTTAACAAACAAACAAGCGATACAAATAAACAGTTAATTGTAATAATATCGCCTCGAGTGTGCATAATGATGACTGATTCGCCATATAATCTACATATATATGCATACATAAATACAGTCTGTTCAGGTATACGTATATATATATGTATTATATATACATATCCATGTACGTGCGCTTGAGTGCGTGCTCACGAGCCATGTAACTGTGTTCGAGCTCATATTATTCAAAATGCGTTGGTGTATCGATAAATTATCATAAACTGCCGGCCAGTCGAAATCACTGGATGAAAATTGTACGATCAATTGAACAAATGTGTGTGGTAATATAGAAAATGGATACGTAAAAGGGGGTTTGTAATCATTAATACAAAATGCATAAGCTATGTTGACTTAGTTTGCAGACAAAGGAATCATTGTTGAGTATTTTATGGTGATAAAGGAGAGGGAAAGTTGTCAGTTTGAGTTTTTGTTTCTATTTTATGTTCTACGAAAATTAGTGGCGATAAATGCGGAAAGCCAACAGACAATTATTGAAGTAAACTGCGGAATTGGTTTTGAGGGTATATGAAGCCGACGCTATTGATGGTGGTGGACAGAGATTCACACGATTAAAAGAACTTGACGTTGAGATTGGTCGTCTGATGCTAGTGGCAAGAGTCTTGATAAGGTCCGCCAAAGGCGCACCACTTAGCTTTGATTCAAAGGTTCTCGAAAGTGATTTTACCTAAACTTTTACCTTCATCATCGCTCTATTGAATCTTTGTTAATTGATTTTCGGTAATCGAAAATAAATACCAAATTAGGATACAAAAAAATATATTGTGGTAATGGGGAATATTTCATTTTTATTATTATCAAGCTTTGGCAGACCAATATGGTTATCATAGTAGATTAAAAGTTGCAACTGAAATAAATTCATTTGATCATGAATTATTATCTGGTTTTAATTAGAGTACAAATTTTGATATGGAAAGATCTAGTCAGAATTGATCGGGAGAAATGTCTGCTCTGGCTTTGGCTTTTGGTTGTTGACAATCGTTCGCATTCTGAGATTTTCAGTTCTTTTCATTTTCTGATAGACCTAAATAAATTGGATCCATTTCATCAATCGAAACTTTTTTGTTGGTTCATTTCAGTTTTGCTTTTGGTGCATTTCAGAGTTGAAACACTATCGAAATTATGATCTAGAACGTATAAAAGACAAAACGATTGTTTGTGATATAATAATATGTAGTAGATATAGATTTTTCAGATTATACTACTGTAGTTAATTTTCAGTGGAGACAGGATTATTTATTAACAAAAGATATAATAAGTTTATTCGACCAGCGTGAAACATACAGGTCCTTACACTAGTCCTGGTGGTCTTAGACTACTCCTACTTCCGTACGTAATACATACCGGCCCTCTTTTCTCACCCCCATACTCACGGCCCTTACTCATTTTGTACTTTATACCTAGACGTTCTCCCGCTCTCATACGGTTTTACTCTACCTTAGTTTTACAATGCTGCAGTGACCGAGGCTCGATCCTTAAATTCACGACACTAAAATTAAACACAATCTTATCCTTACTTAATATAGTAACAGAGAAAATATTTACAACCCAATATTTTCCTGCTTCTACATAATATCTAATATTTTACTCAGTTATTCAAATGGGATAGCGAACTGAGAATTAATTATTGAGACACTCATATAGATCACACAAAATATAACGATCTATGAATATTGGATAATTATCCATTATTATATAAATGCAAAGTAATATATAGCGATATTTAAATGACGTGGTGTATTCAATGTGGTGCTCAATGCTGATGCAGTGATTACCGTGAATAATTGAAATCAACACGAATATTAATACAATGAATTTATATCTCACATTACTTTCTGTTTGTGGAATTTACAATTTAGAATGAGATTGAGTTTTTACTCGTTTTCTATGCTGTAAATATTATTCTTTTGATACAGCATGATTTAAAAAATCGAATTCAAACTTCCTATTTATCAAATGTAATCTTTATTCATCAAAATTCATCAGAATTTAACTTATAAAATTGGTGCCCTTGATAATATTTTGATTTATATTTTGTCGTACAGAAAAATATAGGATAATGAGGAAGCAATTGATGGGTCGTGCCATTCATTAGAAGTATAAATTTGATCAATACGTTAGAAAAATTTCTTGATTGCTATCTTAAATATCGAATCATTTTAATGCTCTTCAACATTGAGTTTTTATCAGTTTTCATGAATTTCAATTGGATCAACTGCGACTCAGCAATCTTCTACAGATGATGATATTGAAATCAAGTTCAATCAGATTCAATTCTCTCAAACTTCAAATGCCAATATAACTTTAACAAAATCCTATTCGATTAAATGGAAACTGAAATTTTTTCACTAAATCGTATAAGTGTATTCAGATAACTTTTTTTTTTTTTATTCCTTTAGAAAGTATAAGAATGTGCAATTCAAACTGAAGGGAACTCGTAATACAGTTATGAGTATCGTTGGAATTCATATGACTGTACAATCTTTCAGCACAGGTAGATAAAATTTATTGTTACATTGACCGAGTATATCTTGCGAGGTAATATCTCCCACAGGACGTATATTAATATAAATTCCTTTTTATATATAGATAGATAAATTTCTGAATCATTGTGAATGGCACCATGCATACATTTTATTTCGCACTCGATGCTATTCCTTATCTCTCATCGTTGAAGCGTAAAATTTCACGAAGTGCTCCAGGTGCAGTAAGTTGTGCAGACGAATATATATAGGGAACGAAGAATGGGGAAAGGGCTCGATGAGTGTGTGCCGTCGCGTTGTCGTGAATTTCACTTGGCACCTCACCATCCGACAATATCCTCACTGACATAGATTTACGTTTACCAAGAATTGAAATAAGAGAATGGTGAAAGGCAGATGTATAGTAACTGAGTAGAATGGAGAGAAATGATGTCGGCGTTAATCACTCTCGAAAATTTTGCAATGGCATTGAATTTCATAGAGTCAGCGAACGACGCGTATGCATATGGCGAAGATAACAAGAGATATTCTCTCGATTTTCGTTTTATTTCATTATGAATTTATGGCCCAGTTCGTTAGACATAAAAAATGTGAATTTGGTGAATGTCATAATGGGAAATAATGACTTGAACAAACTTCATCGAGACTTTTTGAACTGCTACATGTACGATTGTTCATATGCACAAGTATTTGTTTATTGCATCGGAAAATGGCAAAAAAATGGTCATTTGAAAGTTTTTTAGGAGATTGTTGTGGTACTTGAGAGTTTAATGAGAGTTGTCTAGAAATGGTTTTGACACAAAATATGCAATAAAGATTTTGAGTATCACAGAGGAAGTGAATGATCGGAATAATTTGAACGCTGATGAGTTTATAAATTATCGAATTGTTTACAATGATATTTACATTTATTCAAACGTGCTTCATCCGAGATTTGAAAAAGAAATTCAACATCATCATCTACTTCTCCATTTCATGTTCATTTTCCTTTTAGTATAAAATGCATTTTTATCCACCAGATGAATATATAATGGCTATCTCAATAATGTTGGAAGTGCTTCGCTGTTCTTTCTTCATCTTGCTCTTCAACTCTGCCATTTTCTTTTCTCTATATATACAAACAAACTCAAATATATATGAAAAATAATTCACCATTCTTTTGTACATAGCTCAATTATCCATTTTATGAAAAAAAATACAGATAACAGAACAATTAATTGCGAAATAATTTTCTTCCACCTGCATAGCTCATCAATTATTTTTGCATCAAAATTTTCCCCACTTCTTGAAATTCATCACTCTTCTTGCGTTTTACAACGTAATATTCGAATTCCCAAGTCTTCAATACTCCTGTTCATACATACGGGACAACTTCTCGGTTTTCATATTTGCTGGCTTCGCAGTCACTGTCCATTCAACGACCACATCGGTAGGCAATGATAAGAAAAAAAATACATATATATATATGTGGAAAAAAATAAAAAGAAAACGAGTGAAAACGAGAAATGAATATGCCTATAGCAGTTTTCATCCTTATGAGTTGCGGTTTTCCCCATCTGCGAGCAACTTATCTGGAGAATAATCTACCTCGACCCTCTTACTTTTCCATCTTAAAGTCTCCCTCTATCCGTTCATCTCTCATATTTTTTTTTTTTATTCCACTCTTTGTTTTTGCGCTCTTTTTTTTCTTCCAACCACTATATCCTGACATTCGTCGTGTCAGAACTTTTACGTTTTCCATCGCCACTCGCGTTGTTTGTCCATTTATTTTTTGCTCTATGCACTATCTCGTTTGCCGTCTTTTTTATTTAGCTCATGGCCCCCTTACGACCCTTTCATTTATTCACGACTGTACGTGTCGTGCTGTGTTTTCCATCTGCTTATCACTTGCTCCTCATCATCGTCCATTATATACACACATATATACATATAGATTTTATGTATACATAGATATATTCATTCATTCGCGAGATCGCTGTTGAGGATATAAAACAAAGGAACTGTCACGATATGTGACATTCATTGTATTTTTTCTCATTAATACACGGGCTAAAAATATCTAGTGGATGAATTCTATTAATATTTTACAGCTTTTTGGTTGGATTATAAATTTATTGAGATGATTTGTTGGAATATTTGGTGTGATAATTAAACGTTGAAATTTGTTGCTTCAATACTGCATTCATGGTCGATGTTAATTTGTGATGTAGATTTGTTGGTGTTACCAAGTAGTTACAGTCAATACGAGTAGTTCATGCGGAATTGTGGAAATGATTGGAAGAGAGTGAAGTTGAGTTTAGTGAAATTGATTTGGCGAATATTTCAAGTGTTTACGAGTTTGTCGAGAAGTGAGAAAGTGGAGGTGGAATACCAACGTAAAGTTTGTTTGAATGTAAGATGCCTGTGAAATCGAATGATTTGATTGAATATCAGTCAAGAATTAATTTATATCTACAGTTTAGATATGGTGTGGGCATAAAAAAAATGATTTTCGATGGATAATTCACTTTGGATAAGAAGGAATTAGGAAAAATAATTTGAAAGAAAATATTTCATGATGACGAAATCTCCAAAATAGAATTTTTCATCATTTTTTTTTATCTGGCGATTTGAAAATTAACACGTGAATAGGATCAACTGTTGATTGTAAAGTAGGATATTATTGATTGGATACAAATGATAAAAATACTTGTTGAAAGCGGTGGAGAATTTTTTTATTATTTGAGTTTCGTTCACACGCCGAAATAATTCTATTTTTGTTTCGCGGAAGTTTTAATTTCAAATCGAGGACAAATACATTTAGAGAAAAGTATGTATGTGTATAGGATGTCAATGTTTTCGAACACCAATACTATAAATGAATAAATTATACTCTTGAATTCATTATGATATTTTGATAATGGCTTTAGGTAGAAATAGATTGTACTTCTGTCTCTAATGCTGCACAAACACTCGAAATATTTCATTCCTCTCGATACAGCTGCATTATTTCACATTGAATCTTCATACCACAAGTGATGAGTGAATCTTTCATCAGATTAATTAAATCATTTGTAGGTGATTTGTAGGATTACGCTTCTGTTGAAGAACTTTAATTGCATTCCAAAAATACTTTATATGCAACAAGTAAATATTATATTTGTACAATTCGAAAGTTGCAGTTTACAATTAAATAATCGAAAGCAATTTCAACTTTCATGTTATAAGTACAGCTAAAATAAATAAACATGTTTTTATTATGTTTGTACATACTTGAAAGATTAACCGCTGCTTATTTGCTACGATGTTGATGACAATTGGTAAATTGCGTAAACATTACAATGTTACACCATAATTATGTTTCTGTATTTGTCCTAGAGCCAACAATCATGTCTTATTATAGACTCTGGCACATCAATAGTTGTTACCATATTAGTGTAGAGCATTCAATGCTATGCTATAGATGTCACCCACCTGATTTGGTTATATATAATTGAAGCTTGTGGAGTGAGGATGCACATACATATGTCGACCTATTGTAGCCATATGAATACCACAGAGAGAATATAGGCAATGGCTTACATTGGCATAAATTGTATTGCAATATTATATTTCATATTGTTTTGGTAGTATTACAATTTTGGTTTGTATTCGTCGATATTGTGTTCTATGCGAGATGATAATGTTTGAAACTGATAGTAGGGAATTAAATTGTTGTTGGATATTTGTGAGATATAGAAAATGAAACTTTTCAGGTATTTATTTCATTTGTGAGAGAATAAAAATTTGTAAATTGTTCAATAGTTGTGGACATAATTTTCGAAATATGTTCAATAGACTTGGAGGAATTTGTTTGGTTTGTTTTTTGCGTTTCCACATGTTGTTGGTGAATTATTGATCTGGAATTTTTAGACATTTTGAAACACGATGTCGGCGATGGATATTTTGTGGGAAATTGAAAGCTAAATAGGGATGGTTAATGCATTAAGACTTGTGGGAGAATGGAGAAGGATAAGAAGAATTGGCTCCAAGTACGATAGTGGGAAAAAGAAAAGAACTTTTTTGCCAAATGAAACTTTCTATAAGAAAATTTTGTTTGTTTGAGATTGGCGATTGTTTCTAACTAAAATTTTGGTTTGACTTTTTTTTTATTGGATTACTGATAAATGGTTTGATGACAAACTTCGAGAATAAGAATAATTTATTTATGCAAAAATAGCTGGGTCACTTCGACATGATCAACAATTATATTGTCAATAGAAAGATTGAAAAGATTTGATGAATGACTGAAGAAAATCAATTTTTTTTTTATGTACCAATCTGAGAACTTAAATTTTTTTCTATTTTGTCTCAATCATTTACTGAAAATTCAAAAATACCACGAAATTAACAGAATTTAATCAGAGCAATACTGGCATATCGTCCGTAGATTTTTTTTTTCTAATATTATCGTCTTCAATACAGTTGCCACAATAACCAGAGCTTTAAAAATAAATTTCCATTATTAAAATTATCCAAAACCAATTGTTCATAATGTGAATTTTGCCAATCTAGTTATCGGACCCATTTAATTAGTTAATTTGAAAAATTCATGTAGCAATATAAAAATAGATACCGTCAGCCAATAATTTTTACATTAAAATTAGACGTAAAAATCCATTGTATTTTTAATTAAATTTTTACACTCTCTTATTTCACACAACTTTTACTCTATTCTAATGTTTCATTCTTTATTGATAGTTATGACATCTGAATATTATTCAACACATTCAAATTATTCGTGTACTGTTTTGCGTATAGACATGAATATCGGAATGTATTTCCATGTTATTAGTAAGACCAATTGTTCCTCGAACAAATATGTGCATAGTCTGATGTATATATATAAATACAAATACACACCTACATTTGTCAATTGTGATGGTATATATATGATAAGGAAGACAGATAATGATCCGATAATTTAAACGCGCCCGTCGATATAATACTTTATGACTCTTGACGCTGCAGTCTCGTTTCGAATATCGACTTTAATGGTTTTCCCGGAGGGAAAATTGAAGTTTACGATGTGCTAGAGATATGTGTGTGTGTGTGTTCGACCGGCATGGTGCTTGCCAATCTAACTCTACACACATATATAAATGTGTATTATAGTGGTATACATAACTATAGATTTAACAGTCAGTTTCCCGTGACAAAAGAGACATGCAAGTATGACAATCAATTTATTTCTCGATGAAAAATATTGAATTTGTTCACTTGGTTTTCTATAAATGTATTTATCATGAGATCTGGTGTTAAACATCGCATTTATAGATTGAAATATTTATTTTCATGTAATATCGAGAGATACTGAAATCGATTTGAGATAAAGCTTGGAAATTTTTTACTAATTTTGATGAAATGCCATTAATTTAAATGAGAAAATGGAAAAATTATTCGATTTCTATTCTGACAGGATTAATAATTCAGTTCCATTGTACGAGTATCAACTATATTATTAAATGAAGGAATATTGCGATTTCTTGAAGGAGACAAATCACAAATTTCTCGTTGTTATATATAAAAGCATATCATGCATAAATAAATTGTTCATTGGTTTGCACGAATATGCAAGTATTGCAAGTGCATTATCAGTACATTAAATATATCATGAGAATTTTCTCGTACAATTGACCAATAGTGATTTACCAATGTGATGCAAATGCACTTTGCTTTCAATTCGTAACGATGTATTATTTCCTGTTGAATACATTTTGCTGTTTCATTGCACACAGAGATCTTCTATTGGACTAATTGTGTCAGCGTAACATCGAGAGCTGAATGAATACAAATATAGTTATATGACAAAACATTGTGTGTATTCAATATGGATTGTTATTATTTTTACTCGTATTCAATCCCATGAATTCAAGTTGCATCAAACTCTTCTTCATGCAGTTGAATAATGAAAAAAAGTCACTTTTAATTGAAAGAAAGTGATTACGAGAACTGTTGGATAATTGGCAATATCAAGATTGGTTGAACGTGCTTAGTGAGAATATGATGAGTATCACCTGGTGTATTCGTAGATAGGCATTTTGGGGGAGATGTAGATGACACGAGAGGCAAGAAAGGGGTTGCTTGTTAGGCAAAAGGTATTATCTACAGACTTTTATAGAGAATGACGAGAAAGTGGACTGAGCTCAGGCTTATCATAATATGGCGCACACACGTTTGTACAAACTACTGTGCATACTTGCATGTATAAACTTACATACAGACACCGTGTGTTTATTTAAATTTTGTTCAATTTTTCTATCAGCACAATCTCTTCAAGCCTTTTGTCTGTCAAGGAATCTAATAGTTTATATACATAATTGCACTATGTATTCACTTGTGTGTGGTGGGATTAGTGATGAAATTTTATGTGTTTGTGTTAGTAATGAATAATATATTTTATGAGTTTTCGCGAAAGTAATTTGATTGTTATCGTTAGACGTTAGTTGATGGTTTGTGTAATGTGGACGTAAATATATAGAGAAACTATGATAATAAAATTTTGAGTATATGGTTATTGTTGCTTTTTGGTATGGGATAGTTTGTTATTTTTTAATTGTTTCTAACGAAATCAATAATTATCGTGAGAAACTCATATTTTCTACGAAATTTTGTAGAATTTTCTTCTTAGATTAACAACTTTATTTGATAAATAAATTATGCAACAATTTTCTTTAGATGAAATATGATTAATTCATATGCAATTCACACAATAAGAATTTGTAAATGAAAAGGAAACTTTTATATGGATTCACGTCGCGACAATCACACTGTAATTGAAAGCCACTTCACCAGGATTCCAATAAACGCAACTAATTACTCAAATCTTGCACGAATCCAAATGAAAAAGAAAAAAAAAAGAACCCCGTAAATAATTGAATTCGATTACTTTAATTTTCTTTATTTATACTATTTGTTTACTATTTGCTCATTTTAATTTAGCTCAGTGTCTATGTATATATCGAAATGAAAACTTAGTCTCATATTGTCGTTGACTAGAATTAATTAATGTTTAAACATGCACTTTAGCTTGGGTACTTTCATTGTAAGCGAAGTTATAAATGCGAATTCTGTTCAATTTAATTACTACAGCAAATCGAACTTCGCATCTCATTATAAAGTTTTTTCTATTGCGACGAGCAATCAAGTGAGATTGGGGTGCTGCCGGCAGGTTGGTCGAGAGAGAACGAGAGTAATCACCATGTTACATGTATATATCTGTATACATTTAGGTATAGATGTATATACGTTCATACACTGTTGAAGGGACTCATTGGAATGAAACGAGAGTAGAGGCTCCTCTATGTACACTTTGTTGAAGCCAGGTCCTCTAGTTGTATAAAGCTCTGATTTATGCAAGAGGAAGTGCTGTTTAATAGTTCACTAATTGAATTTAGAAGCAGCTTTTCATATTGTCAATATATTGAATGAGTGTGAGACTAAAGAAAGATCTTGTGATTGTGTTGTACAAATATTGAATTCAATTACATCCACTTTCCAGTATTTCTATCAGTTGAATGTACAATATGAAGAAAATATCTGCAATTACATAAATTAACAAGACACGCTGAGACAAATTCTCTTCTCATCTGTTTGAGAGCCAGAAGTTAAAGTCGAATAAGGGAATAATCAATATTGCGCAGATGAGAATTCATTTATAATTCATATCAATTTGTAGGGCAAATATAGGTCTAAATCAGGACATAAAATGAAAAGAATAGAAAGCATTGAAGAAAAAATGAGGGAAAGTCAACAATTCTGTCGAAAATATTGAGAACACATGAGGAAATGTTTTGTCAGAAATTTATCTCGTGATTTATACATGAAACGATATGAAGTTGATGAGTTCCAATTGGTGTTTTTTCTCTCTACTTTCTACTCAAATTTTTTTGAACACACTGAATATATTATGATGTTGAACACACAGTTAGCGAAAACAAAAAGACTGACAGGTATAACAGATGTAAATAGAACTGGAAATCAATTGGAAATAATAAAACGACAAATGAACTTGAAATGAAAATAATCAGTCACAAAGTCAGACAGTTTCCGATAAATATACATAAATATTTATGTACTCTTATGCCTGTAATAAAATTCATCAACTTTTTCTTTTTCATTTGAAAATTCACATGTTATCTTGTTGCGTTGTCATTATTATGAAATTTTATACAGATATACTCGAACTAATCTGACATAAATGTGAACTGAAACATCGGTTTAAAGTTTACAGTGGAACGCAACTACATACACCGAGTGCAATCGCTCCAAAAGTTACGTATGAGGTGCTTTGTGGCTAATGGACGCAATGAAATGTTAGGATTACGAGGGTGGTTCTATGGCTTAGCCAGTGCTAGCGTATTATGCGAGCGTATTTTCCACCTGCGCGTATCGACTCACGTCCGATTCTCGTTGCTTTGTCATATCCTGTAGAATTGTATGCTCAGAGAACTTGGGTGGCTGTAACAGACCATCTATATTCTCCAACTCTTGGTTTAGTCACATTCGTTCTGAAATTCAGCTTCCAACGTGCACACATACGTATTCCTATTGCCTAACATATTCTATGGATATTATGTATATATCAGTGTGGATGTGTGTGCCATTGAAGAGGTGTATTTGTGAGTCGATATATGTTTAAAGGTTGAGTGTTTCACATGTTTGCATCATGATAACGAGTTTCGTATTTGGAGTTTACATATTCTTCGGTACGTTTTGCCAAATGTGTTTTTGCATTTATTGTCAGTTGTAAACATTGATGAAGATATTTTTTATCTTTTCATTGTTCCTCATGTTTATGATGCTCAAGGTTGGATTATTCTCATTTATTTATCGTATTCTTCTCTGCTTTTGAATGAGAACTGTGTGAGTATATTGTTGGTGATTCTTGTGAGGATTGAAGGGTTGTGAATCATTTTTTGTCATGCGGTTGGGGATATTTCATTGAATTAGGATGGTGAGCTTTTTTGATGGTTTCGGTAGTGATTATTGGGGTTGGAATTGGGTTTCCGTGGGATTAAAGTTCAATTGTGAGAACTGAGATTATGTATTGGTTTTTTTTTTCTTTTTTCTCTTCAACCTGGGCAGAACAATTTGCTGGATTATTTGATTGGAATGTATGGAAAAAGTTTATGTAATTGTGGATTTGTTTTTGTCTTTGTTTCTATGCTGATGAACCGAAAGCATTTTTTAATAATTCTACATTTAAGTGCGCAACCAATTTTTTTTATTGTTGAGAAAAATTTATTATCAGATCAATGGAAACAGAAACGTTCAATCAAAATGATTTAGATATTTATAACTGTATCTTTAGAATTTTTTTCAAAGAGGATTCGATTTCAGGATTGTTTTTCATATACAATGGTATCAATCGCGTATTATTTTCATGTGAAAAAAAAATTTTTCCATCAAAAAATTCCAACCGCACAGGTTGTCGTTGAATATTCAGATGAAATTCTAAAGACTCAACATAATCCGCGATTTGGCTCTATAAAAATTCCGTGCCAGTCATTGAAATCAGTGGAACTACAAAAAGATGTATGGAAAGAAAAAAATGGTAAAAGACGAAAGAAAAAGCATAAGAGCGCATTCCGTCAGGCAAATATTTTTATTGAAAATAATTAATCCATCCACTTCCACACAACCATTTCCATGAGAGATACAAATCGCTTCCCATTTCCAATTACTTATCCTACATCCACAATTCCAGTTGAATAATATTCCATATCCTAATCATGTCCAAACAAAAAAGAGAAGGAACAATCACTCATCTCATGAGAATTAATAATTTTTTCAACTGGGAATTTTGCATACTTTTCGCACAAATCAAAATGCAATTCGTATCTTCATCTGTATCATGTAGAAAATAATGAATAGATTCCATAAGGAATATATATTCATCGCAATAGATTACTACAACGCACATTATTTCAATACTTGTATGCAGGCTCATCGTAAAAAAAAAAAACAAATAGACAACAAATACAGGAGCAGTGAAAGGAAAAGTTTTCAATCAGCCGAGTAGAACAACTATAATAATATATTGAACCAATGAACAGTTTTATTACAGCTCCCCACATTGACATTTATTCACATGTATATTTATACACATCATACCATCAAATAAATTCCTTCCGCCTCGTTATATTTATACGAGCGGTGCTTTGTTCTTTTCATGTTTGGAAATATTTTGTGACGTACAGAATTTGATGATAAAGTTTTGGATGCCGTTGGCATCACGTGTGTCAACGCCTACGTTGACATTGTCAGATGCTTTGCATTATTCGACTTTATGGCTTTATATAACCTACAGATGTGTTTCTATATAAACGAAATTTTCCAACGGTATATTATTTCCTTTTGCCTTTTGGTGTTTTGAACGCTGCACCTTTATTGCTCACAACTTATATGTATCTCATTTTGTTTTTTTGCTTCTTCTACTTCACTGGGGGTTTTTTTTTTCCTCTTTTGCCCTTCTCTTTGTCTTGCTCCACTGCCATTGATGCCAGACACCCGGAAAAAATTCTTTTTTTCATTTGTATGTGGGTATGTTCATGCGAACCTTTTACCCACAGGATCTAAAGAGTTTTCCCGATTTCCTATGTCGTGATTTTCACCGAAAGTTTTTTTCGCGTTTATTTTTGTTTGCTTGTTTTATTTTTTTTTCTCTTCTCTTCCCTCCCAACTGTGTTTTGTCCTTCTCTCACTTATTGTCGTTATCCTCTGTGCCTGCACACTGCCTCGTTTACGGTGTTCCACTGGTGTGGCCAAGCGTCCAGAATAGAGAGGCGATGGTTGCGCGGATGGCAGTGGAATGGCTGGCTGTACAACCCCCCGCATTAAACATTCAAAGGACGATAAAAAAGAAGATGCATTTGCATCCCCGCAATGCGACTGCGGTCCACGGGAAAAACATAAATAATTCAAAAGTTTTTATTCAGCTGGCGAGCGAGACGATTCAAATGGGAAAATCTTTCGTGCAATCGAATAATGCACGCGTGTGAAGGTATCATTGATGAATTGAGAGGAAAGGTGAAGGGTGAAATTTTGTCGGTATGGCTGCACCTGGGTTATTTAAAAAAAATTTTTTATGCATTTATTATCCATTCATAGATGAACGTTATTCATGTGTTGAGCCAATTATATCAGAATTTGTCATTTATGTTCAAAATGCGTATTTCATTTGTTTTTTATACTGTCGGAAAATTGATGATGATTTTATCATTAACTTGATAAAAAATATATCCATTTCCTGCTGAGTCACGATGCGAATTCGCACCTGCGCATAATTGAATTGTTTATATTTTACCTTGCTAAGATTATAAATCGACCATGGCGTTCATGGTTCAGTGCATTCACATACACAATATAATGTAGAACTAAACTTATGGAATACTTGGCAAGAATTGCGTGGCAACGCTGAAGCAGAAAGAACTTTGCGAGGAGAACGTGAGACGCTTCGAGAGATTCAGACGATTGGGAATCGCCACGACATACCAAGGCGCAATTATTACCCAATGGAATATTCTATGGCATTTTGAAATATCTCGTTGCCCAATATGAATCGTGAGGAGAATGAAGGGATCGTGGAAGCACCAGAGATAACGAAAGTGTGGCTGCCACCAGCTATTGGAATCGGTTTGAGTATTACGCCACATCGATGGAGGCTGGAATCTAGCGAAAGTTTTAACAGCGCTCCTCATTGGAGAAAATAGTTCTCAACTGAAACTAAGCCACCGGCATTCCGTCGATATAATCAGGAGGCGTTACTAACTTTCTTCACTTTTTACGTTTTATCCTTTGTCTTCCATCTTGTGAATGACAATAAACAATTGTAATCGCGAATTCACTGTCGAATTACAAGAAGAGCCAATTTATTTTCGAGTTATGCTATTTTGTTTTCTTCTTTTTTAAGAATAAACTTTTTTCGAACAGTTTATCTCAGGTTTTTTTTGCCTTCTTTCACATATGTTTTTACCACTGAATTTTAATTGATGAAATGTTCAGATGAATTTCCAAAATAATGAAAAGATAAGTTGAGACACATGAAATACCTCCAGTTTTTCCAAAGGCGATTTAATTTGAATATTTTCCAGACGATTGTTTCGTCATTTATTTGATTCACACGATGCACTTGGTGCTAAATCATATCGAGAAAGAATGTTCTAGTTTCAGAAATAAATATTATTCGGCATGTGGAAACTAGTTCTTGTATTTATATTGGGCATAAATTTCGCTTCCAATTGGAGTATGAATTTGGAAACTTTTATCGAGATTGAAACATGAAAAATATAAATTCACATCCATCACTAGCTGCCATAACTGGTCCATTGATTCAGAACAGCTATGAAGAAATATCGAAGTGAAGTCGAAATTATTCAAAAATATTTAATGAAACAATGGGAGGACAAGTATCGGAAGTTTATCATAAATGCAGTCAGAATATCTGCATAATTATGAACTTAGTAAAAAAAAAATAGGGAAAATGATTTATCATAATGAATGTCACTGCTATGAAAAAATTCCGATTTCCTTGTCAGTTTTGTTGAAATTTCTACATCCAATCAGTTTTCACCAAAGTCTATTATTCATTTATTTACTGCTTGATTCGATAGAAACTCGATATTATATATATATATATGTATACACTTTTTTTTTCGGTTGTTTCTCCCTTCATTCTCATTTGGAGCGCATCGCAGTCGTTGTCTCCATTAATTTCATTCACAATATACATACAGTGAGCGACCTGCACTTTGTATGAGCACAAATAAAATTATCTTTTCCTGAACCTAATAATATTTGCATGCAAAATAGCAATTTCCTTTGAACTATTCTGTGCATATTACGTCGGCTTCACTTGCAAAGAAATTTTATAACGATGAAACACTGTCTGCACTGTATACTGAACAACCCTATCACTACAATCTCGACAGTCTAAAGAAGAGAACAAAAAATGAGCATTGTATGCTTGTCAATTTAGTTTTTTTATTCCATCAGTAGTGACCGTATGAATCTATAACAAGTTTCTGGATAAAAAAATGATCGATACCAGGTGTCAAGATATGAATTTTATCAACCAGCCAAATTTTAATGAAATTAGTAACAATTATTGTTACGCTGTTTAAAAAATTGGTATTGATAGTTGATACTGAATTTTTGAGTATTAAGGATGAATAGGTTCCCCTCAGATTCAACGAGCGTTGAAGTACCTCCTTCACGCAATAGCTCGAATATTATGTGGAGGTATCAAAGTTTAGTTATATTTATAGTCGAACTTCAAGAAAGATTTTTACTATTACATGAACATTTTTACAATTTTTTCTTACAAGAAACTCCTGAAGTGCTGTGCTCACTGCATCTCTGAAAATTGTGTGATAAAACTTTCACACTGATGGTTCTTTCTAAGCGTTTCTCACTGCATGCGATGATGAATATTCTAGACATAATTAATAACATGAATGATGAAAATTTCCATAACTAATAATTTCCTACTAACCAAACTAACATCTCTAACAAATGCTTTCTCATTTTAATTTCCAGACGTGTTCCAATCTCCACCAATTAACAATCAGCATGGACTAACCAGTCTTCTTCCTTTTATCGTCAACAAAAAGAGGAAACAGAATGCTGCACCTTCATTCCAATGATCAAATCAATTGATAATCTGCATGTGAAGATTTGTAACGTGGCATTTATGATTCGCGCGCGAAATAAACGCCAACGGTGTGACGATCATGCCAACAAACAACAAAAATGCGAAGAACGGGCAACGGACTGAAGCTGGATTTAACAGAGAATACACCAGATAGCTTGTCGTCAAGACTACCCAATTTGGTAGAGCATGCGGAGGGCTGCAGTCAGGCATTTGCCGGTGGTGCCGGTGAACATTTGAGTAGTAAATTGCCAAACGTTGTTGAGGGCTCCATGGACTATGGAAGTGAGCGAAGGTCCTCCCGTTACCTGGACTACGATCCAAAAAGCTTCCAGGATGACCAAACAGGTAGTAATTACAATGATGTTGGTGGAACGAACACCAAAAACATCGATTATAGCGAACGTTCATATCCAACCAGAAGTTATGACAGGAAATTGCCAAGCGGTGGCTATGAACGGGACACCATGGAGCGATATGACAATAGAATTTATCCGGACGATTCTTTGAGATACGATCGCAGACCAAACAGATCATACCAAGAATCTGATTTAGATGCTGTTTACGACAGTAGTGAACAGCAAAATGAACGGAACTACCCTCAAGATTCACAAGACAGTGGAAGACGGTATTCACGTGATTTAACAGACTATGAATACGCTTCACGGTACGCGGAAGAAACCCTTAAACTTGACCCAAAAAAAGATAATCGCCATCATACAGAAAGAATGTATGAGTCGAGTGGTAAAAGTTATGACACACTTGGAAAAAGTGGTTATGAATCAGGAATAAAGACTCGTGAATCATCTTATGAACTTGGTACGTGTTCTAATGTTGAAATTGGTGGACGTGCCAAGTATGAGAGCAAGTACAATCCAACTGGTAAAATGTATGGTACACTGCCAAGATATGAATCATCAAATAAGGTATATGACTCGTATGATAATTCTGCAAGATCCTATGAAACAAAGTACGATGACGAGAGTTATAATTCGGCTGTAAAAGGCTTTCAAAGTTCAACATCGAAATATGAACTCAGTACGTCAAAGAGTTATGTTCACGAAAGATCTAAATATGAACCAGTTGCTAGATATCAAGACACGTTGAACAAATCGTATGATCAGACTTTGAAGATTGGAGAAATTGGTACTACATCAAGTGCTTATCAGAGAAAACAAAATACTGATGCGAATGCAGCAACAGTTTCAGAGAAAACTAATGGTTATAGGAAAAATAATTTTGAAGCTTATGGAGTTTATTCGGATCCTGAGGACGATCATGGATTCCTTGCGGATAAAAAGACACCGCAATATACGTATAAGGGGGTAGTGGTTAATGCTACTGGTGAATCAAGCGTGGTAGATCAGAAAAGAAATAAGGAAGCTTTGCAGACTGAAATACCACAGAGTCCTTGGTGTCGGCCAACTATTTTGCTCCTTCTTCTTGTGCTACTTATAGTGATTTTCGTATTCATTGCCGGGATTCTTCTCTACTTCAATTGTAAGTACAACATGCATTTATATTGAATTTGCTACGTTGAATGTGGGAGTGGAATGATGGTATTCATATTCCATAACGGTATAACATTGTATGAGATCTTCGAATCTTACTACTACCTTAATAGAAATGGAATCTAGTTTTTGGCAAGTTTCTGGCCAGTTTGACTAGAGATCCAATAAAATACCGTTTACCACAAACTGGCCTACACTTCTGTACACAAAATATTGGTGTGAGCTATTTTCACGCTTCAGTTATCCATGACGCGGTTCCTAGCTTGTGTGTAGTTATCGAGACTCAGGCCCCACTGGGTGGCCAACATTCGGATTTTAAATATCCGATTCTTCATAGGAACGACCATGGGTATGATGCTCAGAAAAAAAAAATTGGATAACAATCTGAATGCGAAAAAATTCATTTAGTTTATGAAATTGATCAATATTGGGGGAAACTGCGGCTGTGGACAGAATTGCGATCTAAACCGCTTACGCGATTCGTTCGGAATTTGGCACGAATATCGCGAATAGTTCAATGAGTCGCCATCAGCGTAACCAGAATATTCATTTTGGTGAATCTTTTATTATCACTTCTTTTTTTTTTTCATATGAGATCTTGCGGTGTGAAATAATTCCATTTTTTTTTTCCATTTCTATTGAATTTATATCAGGCTTCAACGTGGAATTAATTCTCCAGATGAGTGAACGCCTATACAAAAGCGAATATGCGATAGTTTTTTATGCAGAGTATCCAGTAAATCCAAACAATTGCGAAACATTTTCAGCAAACATTCTAATTCGTTTTCAAAGTGTTTACGGTTTGCATAATTCTATGTGTATGTATCGATTGGTGATATATTACTGACAATTCTGACTAGAACATTTTTCTCCGAGCCCAATATCGATTGACAAATATAACATATATTATCTTGACATTTAATCTGGCCAAGTACACAGTACAGATCGTCAATCTCACCTTAATTACTCCCGATAGCAATTGTTCACGGCTGTGCCTGCAACTCGACATGGAACAATGACACAGCAAAAGAACACCGGAGTAAGAGAGAAAATGAAAAGAGCGTGAGGAGAGTTGCCTCAATGTCGGTAGCACGTGCTGGCGATACGTTAGTGGGCCGTTACTGTCTCCCATGCAGTTTTATGTGTCGAATTTGACATGCCTAGCACGTAGGGAGTTGCCACTAGTGAAACTGTTCGGTTGGAATTACAATGTGTTCTGTAAAGAGTACGACCGAGATGCGGTGGCCAAGGCGATACTGTGGAAGAGTAAAGAGCGCACGATGGTTTCAGAAAAAGAGAAACAGCAAAGGATAATATATAAGATGAGGAATATTACAACGCATTTGTTTTATCCCTGAGTCAAAAATATTTGGACACGTCACATGCCTACTGATTGTTGGGATATTTTTAGTGAAGCCCTAAATTTTTAGTAGCGCAACTTCATTTGAATTTCGAAACCATTTCACTGTCTATCGTTGAGACATCTCGATAGCCACTTTGACGTTACTTTCATTTCCTTGAGAGGGTTTAAACCGGATGAGCTCATTGATCCTCTTGTTACTTCTGGTACTCTTGGTAGTCATTCAAGTTGATGTCCTACACCCATAAGATTTGAATGCATTTAAAGCTGATCTTGAGAGTTGGCATTGGCAGATGGACAGAGTGTTTAAAATACAGGGAGAATGACATTTCTTATCCAAACAGGAGGAAATCTTTGAAAAAGATGTTCCGCAGGATAGTTATGTATATCTGAACTTTTATGACAATGGGAGAAAAAATTTATGAGCAGAATGCAACACTTCAGAACAAAACAATGTGTAAAATAAGTGATGCAGAGTTTCATGGTTGTATGCAGCTGATTTAGTCCATGATTTGTCACAAACTGTCTTTCAAAATCACTGGATCCGAAACAAATATCTCAGACCTGGTGTAACGTGCTTAGGTGAGCACTTGAGATTTATATTTGCCACTGGAAACATCTTACGCAAATACACAGGAGTTTCGAAATTCAAGCGAGAGAATAGTATATGGTAAACCAAGGAAATATATAATCTTGTAGACTCTGTGGTTAACCGACTAAGTTCCCGGTAATAAAGAATGATACGGACATTGCACTTCAGCTGGGAATATATGAATCTAATCGAAGTAAGAGAAATTCATTGACGCTGAGTCTTCATTTAGCTATTTGAGAGAGATTCGGAGGAATCAGTGGGTTGAACTACCACTTTCTATTGTGATTTACTGCTGATGCACTAAAATACCTCAATGGAGGAGAAGTTGCATCAAAATACATCTCGTTCTCCATAATTCATTTTAGAGAAAAGAATATTCATTTAACAGATCATCAGTGATGAATTTTTTCCTAGTATGAAGGAACACTAGGTTGAAACAATGAAAATGAATTCATTAATATGCGAATAAACATGGGGAGCAAAATAGGCAACAATTAGGCAATCAGAGAATAACAAGTAAAAACATCAACATAGGCAGAAAATACGGTGAATCTCTACAGTAAATAATTAGCAGGTAGAAATTAAATAATACTTGTTTGTACGAGAATTTGGCTCACTATTGCGTGATCTGAAATAAGAAATAGCAAAACTCCACAGGAATGGAAAGAAAAAAAACGTAAACTTCCAGGTAGAAAATTCATACATTAATTATCTTGGCATCTCTTTCTTCACCTTTTTTTCGTTTCTCATTTGCCACATCGATCCTATTATCGATTTTAGATTCTCCAATACTATGCACAAATTGAGCTACAAATAGAATTGAAAGAGAAAACAAAATATAATTAGCGAAGTAGTGCATGTGAATTACATTCACAACTTGCTCAGCTGATATTATTCGTCCAATGAATTCTGTTGATATCGATCGAAGAACATTGTCACTGAATAAATACAAACATTCTCGTTAAAATTAATAACGTAATATATATAATAGGTAATAGCTTTAATTATATTGAAGGCTAGTGTTGCTCGTAAAGTTTATAATCGGTACAAAAAACCCTAAAGCATATCCCTGGATAAAATGCATCACGATTAAAAACTATTCTCATCCTGTCTCTGGCAGACTGGGGATGAACAGTAAACCACGGTGGGATAGTTAAGTTGATGAGAGAAGCAAAAAAAAATCTGAAACTAAAGTAAAACTAAAGCGAGAGCAATGAGGAATTAGCCCTGAAATTTTCCCGAGTAAATCTATAAGCGATTCATAGCGGATTTTCTTATTAATGATATTTTAGTATTCCGACATTTTGAAAATAGATAGCTTACGCTATGCATCCAAACTAATTTAATCCCTACCGTAGTGAGCTCTTATATCTACTGGTATAAAGAATAACTCTGAAAATACAGGGAACTGTAAAGAACGGAAAGAAAAATAAAATGGAAACGATCCATGGCGGATT
Source organism: Meteorus cinctellus (assembly GCA_030523045.1). Taxonomy (NCBI): domain Eukaryota; kingdom Metazoa; phylum Arthropoda; class Insecta; order Hymenoptera; family Braconidae; genus Meteorus; species Meteorus cinctellus. The sequence continues at coordinate 373,431 of JAPYZF010000041.1, read as the reverse complement.
TTCTAGTGGAAGAAATGCCGAAGACGCGCAATGATTCAAACTTAATCCCAGCAATGTAGAAACTAGAGTTTTGAGAGGGGATGTGAGATGTTAAGGGGGTTGCAAATAAGTTTTCCATAGCCTAACCTTACACTCATTCCTGGCGCTCGCAGCCTTTTAGTTTGCAAGATCAATTTTTATCTTCCCTATTTTTTTATTTTTTCCAAATTTTTCTCTTTTAATACACCCAGTTTTTAACTTTCGACCACTGCGCTCGGGCCTGCAGTAGCAGCCCTGAGATTTTGAATGGGTGTTGGGGTGAGGGAGAAGGTAAAGTGGAAGTCAAAAAAAAAGAAAGGGAACGAGAACGGAAAAGACGACGGAGTCATGACGGGGTAGAATAGTACGAACTGTGAAGGAGAACAAGGTAAAGTAGTGAGAGAGTCAAGGAGAAATGAAACGGGAGAGTTTCTAGGATTTATCGGTGTTAGACTTATTAACTCTCGAGTGAAGTTAACATTAATCTTGAGCGAACTTGAACGGCCAAACGGGCTTTTTTCATTTCTCTTTTTCTTTTTCCTCCTTTTCATCCGCCCTAATTTCTCTTTCGCACTCATTCCGTTACTCAAACTGTGCGTTCGACAGTTTATCCTTCTCCATAACGTTCACTGAAATTCTATCTGAATTCTCATGTTCAGATATCCCATGTCTTCAACCATCTGTAAGTAAAACGAATTAATTAAGGGCAGATAATTTATTTGTGGAATTCTAGTTGGGGGGCGAAATAGTTGAGCTACGCAACAATCAACCTTTTGCCATCGTTAGTTCCTATTTGTATTCGGGGATGGAGACAGCATGAAATGTGAAAATGATGTGCGGTTTTGTGTTCACAATTGTGATATTTAACGTTTCGTCAGGGGTTTGTATCTTTAATTTTTCTCAAGGCAAAGCGTTGTTTGTTATTGATGAACAAATGAATAATGAGATGAATAAACTGTAAGTTCATAGCTAAATTTGAATTTTGATAATATCCCGCCTAATTTTTGTAATGACTTTAGAAGAACATAAATTAATATTCTACCTGTGACAGCATTCAAGGGGAATACAATTGAGTCGTATCAATAGAAAATTCTGGAACAGGTCATTGAAAATTAATTCGAACCTTCCAATTTTCGATTTGATCTCGATCTATGCACGAATGATTCAGTCACTATTTATTGAATAATATTTCTTGTATGGATATATAATTCTAGCAGCGAGAAATACTAAACTATAACGAATATTAAATATGGACATTTTTCTAGCTTTTATGATCAATCAAATATAACAAATACCAGAGTTAATATTTATGTAATTCAGTCTCTTCAATAAATTACTTCACCTCGGTATATATATGAATAAATACGATTCCTACGTGTAATGTTATTTGAAGATCAATTGAATTAGTCTGGTGTTTCACTTGGTGGACTTCTTCTAATTTTCCCAGAAACAAACACGAAATTGTGAACCATAATATTATATATGTACATTCACAAGCGAATTCCAGACTTACTCTGTTTACTATGGACATATCTTCACGAGTTAACGCGCCTGGCTGGATGGGTATCGTACTACTGTTGTTTAGCATTACACACACTGCACCTACTGGTATGAGAATGGGAGCGAGACGAGAGGTGAAAAGCGAATAGTACCCACAAACGAATTATATACCAGCTAAAGGTGTGAAGTACCCCACGTGTTTGCAGTTAAGCCATTACCTGAGAATCCAATTTCGTATGAGATTCGGTAAATTGACTCTCGTTTTATTTCTTTCTGTTTGTCTATCACGTTGTAAATGCTCCGCTCTTAAATTAATTGGCTACTGGTTAGTGAAGCCTTTTTTTTCTACCAAAAATAGCGCATCCTTCGTTTGAAATCATTTTTTTAAACTAATTTTCCATTCGAGAAAATGACTCGAAACCAGTATTATGAACTAATATTTTATAAAAATAATGATTAAACTGTCGAAACTAGAATGATGGGATGTTCAAATTTGATGAAGTATATTAAGAAGATTTAAAAAGTTCTCTTGCAATACGATTGAATACGATTCATGGAATACTCACTTGAATGAAGATGACAAAGGAGAAAAGAAAAGGAGGAGAATCAAACCGATCAACACAAAACACTTGTGCAGTCCAACGATTAACTAACACTCAAGTAGCTCAACCAGCCTCTTCGGAAATTCTCCTTCAAGATCACTTCAACTGAACATCCCAATCGTCCGCACTTTTATTACGAAATGTCAAGAATTTCCTGGAAACTCGATTAGCATAATTGTCATTGAGCTAAATGATTTCCTAAATTGTTCATTTTTTGTGAATACTGAATTATTCGGAGTAATCAAACGGAATAAAAATTCATGCATCGAATTTACCAATAAAATTTACAATTTCAAAGAAAAAAAATGCAAACCATCTACAATGGACGAATTATTTCTGACATTCAGCAGCAAAAAAGTTTGTCAATCATATCCTAATTTCAACAGTCTTGAAAATATCTATTACTCAATTCGTAATCTATGAAAACTGAAAAACAATGAGTCATTTTACAATAAACGTTTTTACAAGTGTTACGTGACAGGCGTCACTTTGAATTTATGCGAGAGCTATATTTGTTCATAGAGAAAAAATTGAATGAGCGACGAGCGTGTCCAAGGTGGCAATTCATTTTAAGGGAGTGACTGTGAGCGCGTTGGGTTACGAGGTCGTTCGATCCAGGATGGCGATGCGCGATGTATATACGTCGACGATCCGCTCCTTAATATGATCCGTGGTGTCCTTAATCCTGACGCTATTTCTACTGATCCATACATAAGGCGAACAACTAAGCGAGTGAGAATTGGTGAGATGCAGATAGAGATATATAGAGATATATAGAGGAAGAGATAGGATGCAAGCAGGCGTCTGCAAGCCAGGCAGCTGGTGGTGGTAGCGTGAGTGCCGCTCATGGCAGCCTGAGAATGAGTATGAAATGGTAGGGTTGGGTGGGACGAGAGGAGAACGCTCATAAAGGCAGATGCGAACACGTGCCTTACATACTAAATTTTCGCGTTGTACCAACGCTACGCGTAAGTGTACGTAAGCGTTTCGAAGTTCCTAATTCTACGCGGAGTCTGGTGTCGGTACATTTTCCAGACCGTCGGTCGCGACATTAGTTCCGAGTCAAGAACATAAAACGTTGATGGTATTTATTATAGACATTGTGAAAAGGATTTGTTAATTATGAGTCATTGGATTTATTGAAAATTTGTTTGAAAATATTTTTTTGGAAGAACTTTTTTGGCTTTGTAGAATTCATGGAAATTTCTGCAATGTTCGGTTGGTAGTGATAAATTTTATTTTAGCTATTGTCATTGAACAAGTTTGGTTTTTTTGAAGAGTTTGGTTAAATTTGTCATAGAGCGATAAAAATTTCGAAATGATTTCGTTGAAGTGTGATTTGTAGCAAGGTGTATTGGAACTCTGTTAGTTTGAATGAGTCACATGAATTGGTGCTGGTATTGAAGAATGTACTTGTAAAGTTGTCAAGTGGAATTCGAAGGGTTTATGATTAACAGTTTAGCGGAAAGGAATGCGGAGTATTTTAATGCGTTTTGCACTTTATTCGATGCCAGTCAATATTCTGTGAATATATTTCATTGAAATAATTGGCACACAAACTGGACGAGCTAAGAATACTTGAAGAGGAAAACATTTTTACGATCATTGAATATTTGATTCAGGTGCAAATACTAAGCAGACAATACAAAAATTCCATCGATATTTCTATTTCATTTCGAAGAGTTATTTTACATTGTTTTTTTATTTTCATCTTCTGATTATTTATTCAGTACAGTAAGAAAAAAATGTGTGTATAAACTCCTGTACAATATACCAATCGTGTCGATGCGATCACGTGTCAGTCAAAGTGATTTACTTATGCGGGGATTGAAAATGGAAAGAAAAGGAAAAAGGAAAAGAATAAGGATAGAAGAAAAAGAACAATAATAAATAAAAAAGAGAATAAAAATATACTCTTCTCTGCAAGCATCGCACGTACATATAAATATGTTTTCTTCCCGCCAAGATTGTGGAGACATATAAAGCGAGAGATATATATAAAGGAAACGTTTGAGAGCAGTATATGTATGATGAAAGATCGGACGAAAGCGAGAAAAAAAAATGAAGCAGAAAAACAAGAGTGAAAGAAATGTTCAAGCCGTTATCCATGACGTGAAAGCACAAATCCGCTGTCAGAAGTTCCCTCATTTTTTGTCCACATTTCTACTCTCCATCTCATCGTGCTGTACAAACTTTGTCCCTTGGAATGTATTGAGCAAAATCAATCGCCTTCGAGTGGTGTATGGTTTAACTTTTATTTTATTTTTTCTTCACTTTTTTTTTCTCCCTTCTCTCCTTTAACCTCTCCATCATTTTTTTTTCTCTTCTACCACATAAATTATGAGTTTTTCTCTCACGTGTCACTTGTTGGTCCCGAACTTTGCCACTTATTGACACCAAAATTTTTATGAGATCCATATCCGCAATGGGAAAATTAATATTTTGTTCACTTTTATCGTGACTCACCACACAGCTTAATTCGATCAAACACCAACAGAAGTGAAGTCGACTTTGCAAAAGGTTACTTTGGGAAAGCGGTTGAACATGTGCTTCGTAAACTTGTCGTAACTTTGGACGTTGAAAGTGCAAAAGCAAAAGTAAAGGATAAAGTGAGATCCAAAGGGGCGTCATGGTGCACGGTGGCAGGCTAACACTTACGCTTGAGTAGATTGTGGCGACACGTGTCAACCATACGTGTCGACTGGTTGCTCATAGAGTATATACATCTAACGCAAAAGGCTATTGACGACATTGAGGGCTGTGATGGGATGAAGGGCGGTCTAGATGAGCGTACGACAACCCGCAGGAAGGTGATCTTGCATACATATCGTTGCTTTGGTAACGCTAAGTAGTTCGTGTGTGACGTCCTTTGGTTCATTAGCATATATATACATATATATCTACATGTACAATCCTGCTGGAGTTCTATTCGAAGTACAATATGCATAGTGATGGCCTATATGACAAAATCCTGCTACACAACCCCTATCCGATGATGTTTGCGACAGTTGCGATTATTCCAACATAATTGTTACTGAAGACGTGACAGATATGGAACACGCACAGTGAAACAAACAGATTTTTAGTCAGACTAAGACGATTTTTGAACGATAAATGAAAGTAATTATCGAAGTAGGAATTGATTAGAGCGCATAGAAATGATTTGGAAATATTTTTGAGGGCGAGAGAAATTGTTTAGAATTTCATTTGATGCAAAATTATTAGAAAAGTCAATGATTTTATGGAATTTGTAAGTCCGCAGCTGTTATTTGATTCACTGAGAATTATCTTTGTGTTCAAACATTTTGATTTCAGCTGATCTATGATCTATCCACAGTATTAAATAGCGACATCAACATAATCACATCAAAGGACACCATAGATGACCTGTATCGTAAAAGCCCATTGCACAAATCTTCCATTTACTCGGATCATCAACGCGTCATGCCTGTGCACTCACAGCGTTACGCACATTAATTTAGCAAGTGATTATACTTGCACTAATGACTACATCAACACACTGAATCCAATTTCAACGATTATAATATCACAATAATAAAATGTGAAATGTCATCATAATTTTTGTTTGTTTTTGGATTCATATACTTAATGGGTCGCAGATGGGATCGTAATTTTGAAGCTCTCACGTTATTTTATATGATAGTTATATAGTTATATTTTAGATATGTATTGAGCTACTCTAGTTGTACGTCATGTTTAAGTTGACCTCATTTCTTGGTGTTGCTGCAGTGCCGCTAGCTCTCAAAGTTCATTACAGTGGCTTTCGATGATCTTATGCGCGACAGGTATCACACCAGTGCATTTACTTCGACTCAGTCTTCATGAATATACGTAATATATATTATATACTTAATGTCATGAGATGTCTATGCTGGAGGAAATATTTCCAGATAATTTTCCACTTCGTGAACATTGTTGTGCAGATTTACAATTTGATGAGAATTTTCCTCTTCAAATTATAGGGGCATAAACAATTGGTTGGGTAATATAGTTCGGAGTATATGAAAATATTGATGAGATTTTTGCTTGGATTGAGGCCATAGTTGATGACTAATTCTAATAATTTGTTGAATTATAAGCAGTTGATAAAAATCATTGTTTCATCGGTTATGTGATATGAATTTATGTTTTGTTTACTACTTTATTAGTAATTACATTTATTTCTTATTCTTTGCAGATATGTCCTACAAGCCACGCCATCCGGTAGTCGAGGGTAAGTGATGAATTCATATTTAATTTATGATATAAAGTTAATGGGAATTTATGACTATTCGTTCATTTGCCATGAAGTATATGAATTTGGATACTTTCGACATGAGTTTATCGTTTGATTTGAGTGTTAGTTATTCAGTTATAAGTTTTGACAATCTGATGTAGATTCCGATTGTTACGTCAGCACGAATCTCTTTCACCGTGTCATTCAATTCTGGTCTTTCATGTTAGAATTCATTTTATTATTTATATTCGGTTATGAGAGAATTATTTACTTCGAAGAAATAACGATGAAATAAACAAATGTGTGAGGAGCTATTAGATTGCGTGGCCCAGTCGAATATCGTCTTTTATAATTCATCATCTTCAGAGTACATTAAACTTTATGAAAATTATAAAAACATACTTTGAATATTCAAGGATATTAAAATTATTCGAAATAAGATAAAGTTATTCGTGAAAAGTCTTTATGAACATTCTTCTTCTGTCAGCAAAGCAACTTTTGGTTGTAGAATATTCTTTGTCTCATGTGATGATTTTCAAAGCTCGACCGAGAGAATCTTGAAAAAATCAAGAGTTTCTACTTTGGAGCTTGAATTTTTGCCAGACTGATTCTCATGACTATTAAATCAACTGTTTTCACACAGAAAACGATGTCACATAATGCTCTGTCTATTTCTATCGCGATAACTACAACGCGATGTTATTCCTCTGGAATTTCTTCATTCGTGGTAATAATTTATTTTATTTGTTTGTGCACTTTGATGGATGAACGCTTGTGACATGTTTTTGGATTCGAAGCAATAACGGTTGAAGCGTACGGTGTACCAGGATGACACATAGCCAAGCTATAATTTCTCCACTCTTGTATATATGTCTGTGTATGTATGTATGTATGTGTATACCAAAACGTATGTTTTATTCGTGTGCCACAGCCGACGTTTGCTGCGCGACACCATGCATTCGCCGTTTATATATTTCACAACAAAAAACTGCACTCGCTGGCTACTTGCTCGTATCCATAACTCAATTACACGAAATGCATTGTTTATCGCAATTGCTCCTAGTGGTCATGTCTGACGAGACGAAAACGAAAAAAAAAAAAGAAGAAAAAACGAGGACATTCATTTTGTAATTATTATTATCACTTTCACTGTTGTTATTAATATTTATTAATACTATTATTATATTCGAGAAATTGTTGTCGGAAATTGGAGAGGTGTATTGATATTTACATGGCAAAATAAAATTTTGGTGAGAGAAATGGTTAAATAAATTTTTTAAATATAATTTTTTCGTGTTGAATTATTATTGAAGTATTGATTGAATCAATTATTTAAGAGTAGTTGAATTATATAAATGATGACAGTTGTTTTTTTTTTATTGTTCGCCCAGACTGAATATTATGAATATCTAAATAATAGTTAGATGGAAAAATTGGCTGTGTTCGAAAACAGATTGTGATAATTGAGGTTGACAGTGTGGAAACTTTTTATTTAATAATGAAGAAAATTAGTCTTTATTATTTGATGAAAGGTGATAAATGAAAATTTCAACTACAGTTCAAATGAATCGTTCATTTATTTTTAATTAACAGGAATTATCATTTGATTATCTGGTCGATGAAATTACCATTGATTGCATTATTCAATAGTTAATATATATTATTGTTATATAATATTAATTTGATGTAAAAATCAAATGTAGATGAAAATTATTCGTATGATGAGTAATTATCAGCAGCTAATTGTTTATTGTTATTAACTAATTCTATTAATTACAATGAAGCAAATTGGAGTCAAAGATTTTCACTATTATAAAAGTAATAATGACAATGGAGCAATATTTATATCAGGGTTGTTTGAAAATAATTTATATGACAAAGTATTGAAAATCAACACTTGTGTAATTTTTTTCTTTTTCCTGTAATTGATGTTTTTTTCGCAGTTGATTATTAATTAGTATTCTTGACAAATTATCAATAAATGTATTTAAAATGCTACAGAATCACACCCCACTATTATTAAAATCATTTACATTCCCATAGCCATTCGCAAACAACGTGAGAGTAAGTCATGAATAATCATCACTGCTAATATTGAATATTGATTCTATTCTGTTGGTAGTAATACAGTTGTATGCAAATATCCGGAGTGACAAAGATTCAACGTCGTTAATCACTCCAATCACATTCAGCGATTCAGTTTTCATACAGTTTACCGCATTGTGAAAACACAATTCACATTTGAATGCAAAAATTCTCATTCGACATTAATCTCACATGAGCTCACATTGGTTTCACTCGCTTCTGTTTTTTTTTTTTTTTTCATATTTTTTCTACTCTTCTCTCGTTGATTTTATATAACAACGTGAAAAAGTGATTTTATAATATTTGTTGAATCCTCTGTGTCTTCATACTTTTTTTACAATATTTTCATTCGCTGAAAGGCCACCGCGAAAGTTCCATTCTGTTATCACCGTCGTTTACAGTTCGATGTATGCAGCAATGCTATTTGGCCACTCAAACAGAACAAAACTGAGGGCAAACCCGATGGATTGCCTGTATGTACGTGAAATAGCTCAACATGTTATGTTTACGTTACGATTCACGCAGCATCATTCATGCACTGTGCACATAGACGTATAGCTTTTATCACGCGGTGAAAACACTCTATGGACAATGGTTACGTACATGGTTGAGCTTTTCAGGGCTTGTTAGTGTATTCAATGTATATACAAAGTGTACTAGAGTGTTTTGAATTTACCTTTAATGCCTATTGATTTCTCAGATAATGTGAGAGCGAACTTTACTGTACGCTGGAAGTCGAAGTGAATTCTATTCATACATTTCACGTATATGAATTGTGTTTGATAAATTATTTTATTGTAATATCGATCTTGAAATTGAACAATATTTTTGTTTTTTCAACAAAATTGGGGGACTTGCGTGATTTATTTATGGCATTTGAGATTCTGCAACAATGAAAAGCACCATTATATTTTCTGTTTGTTCAAAATTTTTGTTATTCATTAATTTTTTTTCTACATTCAATTTATTTTCGGTTGTATATTGGAATTAATTTTGACAATATGAATATGGACATTTTATAAGTGATTAGGTTCAGAGGTTAAGGCTATTCCGATTTTGTATTTTTTATACAGCGTCTTAATCAAATTATTGATCTAGACGTTTATTTTTTTATGATATAAATCATTAGTATAATTCAAATATATTATCATAACTTTAGAAATTGAAAATACAAATTTATCACAACGTCGAATCCAATGTGTGTGAAAGGCATACATCAAATCAGATTTTTGAATTTCAGAAGTTTCTCATATTGCAGAAGCAACATACAGAACACGACACCCAAATCTCCAATAATCTCTTTACCCACCATAAAATTGTTGTCATTCATTCACAGTGGTAATATCTGGTGTCAGTAGTAAAGCGATCTTAATGTCTACATTTTACATAGACAAAAACTATAACGGAAATACATTTTATCGTATATTATGAAGGTAAATTGGTATGAATAAAAAGAGGAAGTTAGGTAAAATATATTTCCGTGTTGCACGCGCGTACATTATCTCTGTTGAAGTAAAAGAACACGGTCTCTTGCCTATTTTGCGAATGGAGTTACCTTGATGCGGTGCAATAGTAGCACAATACAAACGTTCACGTGTGCGCGATAAGGTTGCGCCCGAAAAATTGCTTCCCAAGAGCAAGAACGCCATGCCCGACGCGACTTTCTACGACATATTTAATATATGATACATAAATATTTATATGTATATACATGTATATATGAGCCTCTTTCTCAACTCGTTCCTTCCTACCTATACCAACTGTCTACTTTTCTCCTTAATAATATGAGCACATCCCTTCTTTCTACAATATTTCCCTCTCTTGAGCACAAACATTTTCAACCTTAACTCACAAGTGTGGTAGCCGGCAAACCGGAAGTAGAGAACCATCAGTAAAGTCAGCCAACAAAAGGATGTACAAGAGATGCGCACGAATTCTACACAATTTCGAGTTTTCACTAAAGAAATATTCAACATTTGATATCATTAATTAATTAAGTTGTTTGGTGGAATTGTGCATGAATAAAACGATCATTTTTCATTTTTAATTTACTTTTGTTATTTATGAATAAAAGGAATGTTGTTAATGTGTTGGAGAGGACAGAATAGATTGGTGCATTTTTGAAAAGAAATGTCTTCTCGTTTTGGTGGATATTAATAGGGGTGCCGAAGTTTTGTGGATGGCTGGGGAAGGCAGTGGGAAATGAAAGTACTGGAATAATAGAAGGGAAGATTTGTGAAGGAGGTTTATAGTGTTTGGTTGATGCTGATAAAAAATGGGGACTTTTTTAACAATTCAAAGTATTTTCGTAGGTAAATATTTGAGGGAAAATAATTAGGATAAAAAGGGTTTTTGATTCATTAGCTGATCCTTGAGTTGTCGGGGTTTGTTTAATTCCTGAATGAACAGTGTGACGAAAAGTTATCATATTTTTTATTCGTGATGGTAATTATTTTTTTATTTGAGAATATTTTTCATTACAGTTGAGATGAATAATCTTCTGTGTTCTTAGTTTTATAATGACAACAGCTTTTCATTTTATTTCCCTGATGAATCTGGGAATTTCATTATGATATTATGTTTAATTGAATTGTGCAATTCAATTTCATTTGCCATTCAGCCGAGTTATTAAATATAAATTTGATGATAAGCACATCCATCACAACAATGTCTACTAAATAAAATGATCAGCTGTGGGAACGTTGTCCTAAAATAATTCTTATTCATTGCAACAAAATTTCACGATTACGATTATACACTCTGTGTAACAAAGACCAATTTTTCTCCCTTTTTTTTTCGTCTTTTTTGTTCATTGGCCGTTCTCTCGTTTCATTTCTATACTTTTTTTTTCAACCCTACAGACATACAATGTGTTTACCTACAACACAACCACCTCAATATCATCCATTCTATTTCACTGTAGTAGTGCGCATGCTTTGGGGGACACGACGATTTATAGTAACTGCATCCCATGTCGTAGAATATTTTTGGCAAAAATTTTTGTTGAATTTTTTGTTTTTTTGTCTCTTTCCTCGGCTATACGAATGTTTCGGCTTCGCTCGCCCACAACCGCGATCCGCGCGTCTGGCACAGACCGTTTGCATCCTCGCACCACTCTACATTTTCCAACGTTACTACAATATGCTGGTTATATGCATACATATAACCAATTCACAGACTGGAGGTTTTATTTCTTTCGGTTGGTATACGCACAAGCTATATCACCTAAGTTACACTCACATTCACTGAAAATCCTTTCTTTTTGCACACCCTTCGCTGTGTGTAAATTGTGTAGACATATTCAAAACACCTTTAGCTGAGTCACAATAATATAATGAAAGTGCTTCAATTCGCTCGGAATTTTTTTGGGTTTGTTTAAATGATGATAGTGGGAAATGAATGAAATGTGTTGTTGCAGAATATTATTCGAATTGATACTTGATGAAGTGAGTTGAGTGAATGTTAATCGACATTTCATGAGGGGTTATTTGGATATTTTGTTGTTGTTGATATTATTATAAAAGGGGAATTGATGAAAGTAAGAATAATGTCATTGTAAAGTGAGATTTTTCTGCGTACGGTCATTTATTTAATTAATTTTTTAAGATAAATGATATAGAATAGTAAGTAGATGGCAAATATTGTATTTCATTTATTTCAGATGTATTTCATTTAAATTTCGTTTCCGAAAAAAAAAACTAAAATTTTGTTTAGCCATGTTCCATTGTTAGTTCCATTGAATAATACAAATTCATGATGAAATCATAAAATATTTACTCAGTTGAGATGAATATTTTCGTTACTTATTTTTTCATATTCTATTTCATATTGTGAAAGGTTTAATTGGGTACACTGTCATATATATTTCAATAAAGTGAGAACAGTTTCATTTTATAAAATCTTTCAACTTTTACATTAATTAAGGATGTCATTTATTTTGGGTTGAAAGACGTTGTGAAGTTATTCATAGAAAGTTATCAGTGACAGAGGAAGTAAGACGGCAATAGAAAAAATGAAAGAGACAAGAAAAAAAGTCAATTTAGACAACAGTTCGTACTGTACATACATTGGTTGTCAACGAGTACATCCTGATTGTACAGGTCAGAATTATCGATTGTTATCGCCAAGTTAACTGTGGAGTCCGCGAATTATTGCCGCACTGAACTACTTCAGAACACGCAACGGGTGGTGCGTCAAACATGTAATAAAGAGAATGTAGGAGTGAAAATGGCGCTTACGTGCTGTGCACTAAATAATATACATTGTGATTTCGAAAATGTTTATAATATCGATTTTTCGCACGCTGTGTATTTGTCTGCACATTTATTAACATGAATAACCATCATTTTCTTCACTCTGAACTTTATTTTATGGATATTACATGCATTGATAAAATAGGTTAGTGAAAAATAATTCGAATTGATCCAGTTTAATTGAAAAAATATAAAAAATGGTCGTCAGTAAGAAGAAAAACATTTAATAAATATTCCAAAGTATAATTTCAACTATGTTACCTCTCTTTTATGCGTAAAATAAAAAACAAAACATTTTATAATCATTAAATTTAGATATAATTCTTGGAAATACATGTCTGTACTTTCACTCAACTCAAAATATGTTAAGGAAGATGTACGAGGGGTTGGACGATTCAGAGAACGGTTTAACTCTTGCAGTCGGTAGTGCAGTGTGACTGAGACATGGGACCCTGGAGACACTGCGCCATGCTGAGATTTACGAACTTTGCTCGCGTGTATCACGAGCAGTTATCCCCTTGAGCATTGCTGAGAGGCGTGCGCCACCGCCTTCGCGACCTTTCTCATGCCATTTGCCTTCTTTTCATTTTACTTTAGTTATTTTCTTCCACTTGGCATATATATACATATATATGTATATAGATAGATGTATGTGTGCACGTCTGATGTTTATACAACTGAATTTCAAGAGACTCAATAGACGCTCGTGCCAAGTACATATCTACCAAATTTGCTATCATAATTTCATAATACTTATACAAAGACATCGCCCAGTTCATGAACTTTTATATCTTGAATTGGATATACTTTTCACTCTGTAACGTTGTAAAAGTAAATTATGATCGTGTTATAATTGAATTTTAGTGTTATTTATTATACTAAAAATTCACGTCGTACAGATTGAGAAAATGTTTATCAATTTCTGCTGGTTTTTGAATTCAACTTTCTATAAAACATTAAAACGATGATATCAATCATTGTTGTTCAAATTCTTTCTTTAGTTATGAATCGAATATATGAACATACAAATCGAGTGCTCACAGAAGTATATAACGATACTTTGAGAAGTATTCAATGAAACTATCAAGGAAACTATTTCGGAAGTCTCAATATATGACGATTCTTTTGTAGATTTACAATATAGAAAAATTGTACGATAACCTTTCCTCTGTACATTTATTCCAATTGCAATTCACGAAGGAATTCACATAATACATCAAAGAATATTGATCATATAGCAAAACGAAAAAACCTTCAAAGTGAAATTTATAATTTTTTATGAATACCTCACTCGTTCTTTTTTTCCTGACACGAATAAAAAATAGACAACAATTTTTTAGTTAACGACTCTTCATCGTCATTTTAATGGCAATACATTCTCAATAAGTAAACAAGTAATATCATTTTTTATTGTTAACTTCCTATTTTAAAAAAACTTTTTCTGATAACAATAGAAATTCTTAACAAAATGAATGGTACAATCAATCATGCACAGTAAATATGTATTGGTGAACAACCAAAAGCATCCGCGATATCGTCACAACGATAAGCATTGTACGATTTGTTGCCAGGCCTCGCGGCCTCTTTAGACAAGAGAATTGCAATTTCTCTCTACTATTATATTCGTAATCTCTCTCTCTCCCTCTCCTTTGCTTTTACTCATGTTTCCCCTGTTGCCTATGGGCTACACGCTTGATTGCGACTCAATAACATAGTCTTGCTAGTTCTGATATACCCTTGAATAGATGTATATATGGATATATATCCACCGACCTATGTCCGTTCTGCCTATCGCAATGCCTTCCGCCAACAATGGGGGGATTATGTCCGTTTAATCGATGATAAATCACTTTGTGATATACCGACATGCACTGGATCACTATATGGATAAGATTGCATCCCCTTGTTATAGCATATTGGAAAAAAAAAATATGGTGAGGGTATAGAGCAGCTAATCGGCTCGTTGACACGAGAACATGGAGAGAGGCAAATATTTGAGTATCGTTCATACCTATTTGGTGTTTTTTACTTGTAACTTGATGATTTGTGAGTGATTATTGAATGTTTGAGTAGATTATACTAAGTTCAATAAAACTTTTGATGTCTTTGCATGGTGATACTATAAAAATTCTTTTTGTGTTTCTTAATTTTATTTGAGGGACTGTTATTCGTCTTTTTTTTTTTTTGTCATGTTATTGTTTGTATTTTGTTTTTAATTATAGGAATTTTTGAATATTGGAACATAACCTACTTTATAATGAGTCTGATGAACTGTTGGATACAATTTTGAAGGTGATTTTATACAGTCGTTTGATTGGATGAGGAATTCCAATTCACTATATTTAAATATGATTAATAATACAATTTATATTGATTAGATGGAAATTATTGAAACAATTGTTTACTGTTGTTACTTATCTTTATTTAAAAAGGATAAATAATTGGAGTTTTTTTATTGAATGAGCGGGTTTGACCTGGAATTTTTAATGATAAATTTTTTATAGTTAACTTGAATAGTAATGCGATTTTTGTTGACGTTTTTGGATGTAAAATGATATTCATTTCACTGGAGAAAATATCTCTTCTATTTACGTTCTACTTTCGTTTAAAGTCAGTTGCACAATGTATAGGTGGTAAAATACGAGACTGAAAAGAAGAGAGCGACAGGAGTGCAAAACGAAAGGATTCGATGTGAGCGTTATCTTGATCAATTTGCGAAATGGCGGATGCAGTTTCATGTGCGTCCTAACTGTGTGCCTTTTGTGTCGTTTGCTTGTAGTAGAAAAACTATACATATAAATATACCTTTATGTATGTATATATGCGGGTAGGTTACATATATACAAGTTGAAATAGTTTCCAACACTGGTGCACAGAGAGGAGAACTCCATAAAGACTGATTTACGTTCGAGATTTATGAAGACTGGTTCGGTTTTTCTGGGTAGTATTTCATCAAATTTATTTTTTCCTCTCACTGAACAACATTGTTTTTTGAATGTGGCATTTATGTCTTTTTCTTATTCTATATGAAATGTCGAGTCATTAACGTATAGGAAAAATATATATTTCAATTTGTTATTGTTCTCTTTTGTTTGTATGCAGTGATGGTAAAACGTGGTGCTGTAGCGAGTGAATATTTTATTTTACACACTCCATTGCGTGTTAGTTTTGTGGTACTATTAAACACTTTTCAAAGTAAATAAAATTTTTTAATGTGTCACTTGAAGTGTTTTTAACGATTTGGAATATGAGTAAATGAATTTTGATATGTTTTTTGAATGAGCAATAGGTGAATTGTTTGAAATACTTTTGTAGATGAGTATGACAGTGGTTTAGTGTATGAATAAAAAATCGTAAGTTTTATTTGATGGATAATTTTAAACATTATAAGAAAAAGAGACAATGTCAAATAGGACATTCAGAATGTCCTATTTGACTCTCTACGCAAATACCTTCCTTTTTTTTTCTTCTCCATTTAATCTATCAAAGTGCTCCCTAGTCAATCATACAAAAAAAGAAGAGAGCTTGATACTATCGATCAATCAATCGTGGATGGTTCAAATATCTGTTGATACAATTTATTTTTTGTCAACATTTGTTTTGCATGTTTTAATTAGTTTCGGGATTTCGCTCTGGGAGGAGAGTTTATTTGTATTTAATCATGAATTTTTGTGACGGATGGATTCCATATTTCGATCTGAAAATATTCAATAACCGTCAATTGTTGCAAGTGTAACAGAAAAAATATTGCTGCGACAAATTTTTAATATTATTTATTATCAAATTCACATAAGCGTTGAATTAAATTTTTCAATCTACAATTTCTTTATAAAAATTTCTTCAAATTATAGAAATAAATTTAGTTTATATGGAAATTGTGAATGTCTGGTTACTTATAATCTGTCGAAGATTCCGAAAAATCGCTGTGAGGCATAAAAATACTTTTTATTTCTGCTTCAATGGTTTATATATTTCATTAGAGTGAATGTAGAGGCTTGAGGTATGATTAAATTGGGAGCAGAATGTTATTAGTTATATAACTAGCTTGAACACAATTATACAAAATAACAATTTCACAGTTATTGTCGGAATGCTCTGCAATCTGGGCGCGAATATTTAATATTATTTGGAGTGATAAAGTGTGCTTCTTCGAATCTTACCGATTAAATCGTCACTCTCTTGAGACAGATTTCCCTTCGGGATAATCTGACTTTGTGGCTCAAGAAACTGAGCACAAAATTCCCAATGGATACAAGTGGTAACTCCGGCTCTCGGGTCAGCTTTTAAGTGGAACGTATCGGTCTTTAAGTAGTTGTGGAATGCCTTAGTCTACTGAGGTCAACGCCATTGATCGTGTGAATTGATGGAGATGTAACGATATTATGTCTCATCTGATCTCATTTTATTTCATTGTTGTGTTGTGATAATCCAAGTAAATTTCTTTGTGTGCACTTTATTTTTATGCACTTTACGCTTTTCATGTGCTATGAGAATAGTGAGGAAGATCGAGAGAAGAATGAGAATTCGCTATATGAAAGAAAAATCTTACTTTAGAGATGATGCGATAATAGAATTCAGAAGAAATTTGTGTTTTGTGCAGTTATTTTTTATCTACATATTTTCATGAGTCTTTACATTCCTTCATGGTCCATCGAAGGAGTGAAAAATTTCAGTATTTTGTGGATAGTCAAGTTCGTCGAATTTAAAATAACAGAATTGTACGAAGAAATCTTTATTTCATATTTTATTTATATTGATTTTTTATATTTGTTCTCACGACTTTTGGATTAGTATTGCTTTCATATTTTTATCATTCGATACCTCGTTTTTTTATGATATACATTCGAGTTTGCAAGAATATAAAATGAAACAAAACAAAATGCCAAGAAAGTGTTCACTAAAGATGTGAATTTCTTTATTTAAAATTCACATCTTTCTAATGAATATTTACAATTTTGTTTTCACATCGAGCGGAAAAAACTAATAAAACTTTTTTTCCATAAAACACAGCAACGCTGATATTTTCTTCCAAAGAAAAAACAAAAATATAACTCAAGTACCAAGAATCATCTCATATTTTTCGAGAGCTTTTCTCATAGATAACTTCCAACATACGATAAAGAATTGAAAATCTTACTCATCTATTTCACTACAAAACATAAACTATGAAAACCCCACGTTTAATCGTTGCACCAACCAGAAAGTTTCTAGAACAAAAAGCAGTATAAAAATAAGAAGCAGTTAGAGGCAATGCCAATCCCTTTCTTCAACAGTGCTTTACGTAAGCTCATTTGCTAAGCGCTCCTTACAATCTTCCCACCACATTGTCAATGGCCATTTTTTTTCCCCCATTCAACTGTACCAACATAAAGTAACAGAAAAAAATACAGCAGATGAAAAAAAAAAAATTTGCTGTATATATTTCCAAGTGGTGTAAGCGACCAAAGTGTGCAAGCATAAAACTAGGATTTAACTTTTCCAACATGCAAAGAGTCCCCCACACGTCAGAGTTTTAGGGGATGTGGATTCACTGTGAATACTCAGGGCTTGTAAAATGAGCTGAAGGGCCACATAGAAACGAAGCAAACTCCCAAGTATATGGACAAAAAACAGGGTGTCGCGACAGAGTGCTCAATTCGGACAAAAGACCGCCCGAGCAGTTTTGGTGTAGACAAAAGGTTAATCTTCGTTTTTTGCTGAGTTTATCTCCGTCCTCTTCCACTGTAGCCGCAAGTCTTGACCCTCGGGTATGGCTTGGGCGCAGTTTTCTCCCCAAAATCAGCTATCTCGTTTGCTCTATCGTTCTATCTCTTCATGTATGTGTACATGTGTGCGCTTTTCCCTTTCTCACTGACTCTTCCGTTCGTTCTCGTTTACTCGACACCAGGAAATGCTCGTAAACTTTACCAAGCGCAACCTGCTTTACGTCAGCACATTGCACATCATTTTTTTATTTTCCACACATTCCACAGAATTATAACGCTCTTAGATTGTTTTATATATATTCATTGGCTTTTCATGAGAAATTGAATGAAATTGAACAAAAGAATAAATTGTTAAATGGAAAAGGACAAAAATTCATAATTATTGTCAGACATTTTGATTAGGAAAATTCGTGTGATGTCACATCTTTCGATATGAATAATTAGAAATTTAATTATCTTGTAAATGAATTAAATGTTCCAATCGCAATTATCGATGGCTGATGTGAAAAATGAGTAGGAAGTTTTCAGATAACAAATCCTTATCACAACAAGAGAATTCTTCTGTCTGCGTAATCTTTGGAGATATTTCGCAATTAGTATTTGTGATCATTATTGTCATATTATTGTGAAAAGGCTATTAATAATTGAGGAATATTACAATATTTTTTTTGTCACAGTAGAATTATCCAGTAACTGCACGAGAACCGAAATATATTTTTTTATTCCGCAACAAATATATTTGATACGCATGAGAAAATATTCCAATATCCAGTGATAAACCATCGATTGATGTTTTATATTGTAAAATAACGAGAAACTTGTTTGACTCATGAACAAATATGAATGCATGATTACAGACTTTTCATAAATTTTGTTTCCCATGGAAAATTAAATCAACAATAAAATTGCAATGTACAATAATTCATTCCTTATTGAAATATAAAATACTACTGAAATATTCATAAACATATTGAAATATTTATTTCTCATTTACATTAAAATTATTAATTTCTTCCGTTTTCTCAACCATCTCTTCTTCATCATGATATTAATTCTGTAATAATATATTTCATGATTACTTCAGAGAAAAACTTGAATTTAGCATATTCCAATCAAGAACAAGATCATGAAACGTACAGTTCAATTAAGAATAGAATTTATTTCCATTGCAAGTCTAAAAATAATTTTCTAATTAGCGATACTTTTTTTTTTGTTCAGTGCAGTACCATGAAACGAAACCAGATATACAAAGAATGCAATATTTTTTAATTGATCTCATGCATACGTATATTGTCATTATACAGTCGAAAGCATTTAATTTACAACTAACATTTCCGGTGGAGCGTTAAGTTGACTCATAGTTTAGATGCGTTCAAAGTCTTCCACTGTTATTTGACTTTATAATGTTACAGCGCGCCAAGCAACGCCTTACGTATGTTAATATGCTAAGCCTGATATGTGCACGCGAGTTGTAGTCTGTCGTATTCATTGAGGCCCATGAGATTTAACATATACTGAAATGAGCTCTGTACGAATAATTTTGCTTCACGTTGGTGTGCTGAAATCCATGTACCATATTATACATATTACAGACAGATCCTATGATACTACGATCTAGGTTGAAGAGTTATTATTTAGATTTAACTGCTGGTCATTGTATTGTGTTGGATATTTTAATGTTATTACATTCAGTTATCACAATTGAAGCATGAAGTCAAAGTGTAAAGTTAAATGAAGTTCGTTCTCATTACGTAGTTTGTGTTGGTAATTTTGATAAATTAATTTGAATGGTAACTCTATAAAATTACTTTAATAGTTGGTGCTTTCTTGAAATTTTCTGTGTCATTTATTTGTTGCGAGAGAACTTTCATTTGGAATATTTTCATAAATGTTTCACGAGTATTCACGCAATCTTGTGATTCTATTTGGACTTTTTATAGGTCGGAGTTTCTGAAATTGATAAAGGATTTATGATAACTGGGAGGATTATATTATAAGGTGATTGAATGAAGAATTTTTATTCAATTGTCAAAGTTAATTATTGGTTTACGACACATCACCACATATCATCTCTGAACTTATAAATAATTCAAACTCTTATAATTTATTTTAACTAATGAAAACTAGAAATTTATGTTTCACTCTGTCATAGTTATAATATTGCATGTATAAAATCGACATGGTACTTTAATTATGATAGAATACACGAAAATCCACTCGAAATTAATGACTATGCCGACCATCAATTAATAATCAATGATGGATAATTATATACAACTACATAATTAAGTCCGTGTTTTTCTATCTATCCTCGTGACACTGATGTCAAATTTGATTGAAAAGGTATATTTAGGACAATGAAAATGAGGGTGAATTTCTAACACGTTTCTTTGTGAAAAATGATCTTTTATTATAGAGACACTGTTTGAAAATTGAGGCATCTACTATCTAATAACCCCTTATCTTCACTTCCATTATTCATATAATGAAAGGTGCGCCGACAATTTTCCATAAACAACACAAATATTCGTTGGTTTCCCACTTCAAATTCAAATTATAATTTATTCTATCAAGAAGATGAACAAAATTCATTTATTTTCCCAACTAAAGGTAATATGAAATATTCACAAGATCATCACTGTCCTGATATTTATATTGAATTCTTTTCACTGATTTTAATAATTTTGTGAAACTGGAAAAAAATGAACAAAAGTTGATGAAATAAAAGACAGGAAATAAAGTAAACTGTTGAATTAATACATAAAAGAATCTGATTCTGTTGACCCATCAAGTTGTAGCATTCTTGATTGATGATAGGGATTTGGGTCAAGTTACAGATTATTTTGAGTTTCATTCGGGTAATTCATCCCATTTGTGAGAGAGATGGATTGTAAGTAAGTGAGTGAAGTAGATTGATACAAAGTGAGAGGGATGTGCGGTATAGAATATAAAGTGTGTTAATGCCCAAATCTAAAAGAGCGTGTATGAGTGAGACTAAATTGTGTTCACGTAATCGTATCAGTCAATTATCCTTGGTACTGTGGTTTTATGAACCACTAGTGCAATCGTCTGGATTGAATCACACACAAAAATATACATTTGTATACATCGCCTTCAATCAATTGAGTTCAATTGAAAATTCATGGTTGAATTAATTCATTTTTTTTTAATACGTTTGATTAATTACTGAATCATCCATCAAATTGATACGCTGTTTGAGCATTGTGTTTTTATGGATTTGCAATCTCTCGTGGTCATTACATGTATTTTAGTTAAAATTTCAATTAGGGGAAACTGGGGTTAATTGAGCGCGATAAAATATGAGATAAAAAAAAATATCCACTCTTTTTTTCCTACTCGCATTTGCTATTATTTAATGCAAATGAAATAGTGAGCAGTGGAATTCAATTCTATTTTTTTCATGATTGCTAATTTTTTTTTTCTGTATGTTGCAATCGAGTTATTGTGCAATTGAACAACTGAGGATTGTTATCGACCAATTTTGAGATAAATTATTAACATTCATATGTAATGCAAAATTGAAAATGATAATGGTTATTGTTTTGAAGCATGACATTGGCTATTTAATTCAGGTTGGGATACAGAACTCTCAGACAATGTCCACCCATCAGATTAAGTGTAAAAGTGTAGTGATTTATGAATAGAAATGTTTTGAGTGAATATTCATTACATTTGGGGTTAATTATCCAGAAGAATAATTTATCACTTTTTCTATTTTGATTCGGTGTCCCTTGCTTGGAATTTACGTAACGATTTCAATATTATCTGAATGGTCGTATCGAATTTAATTATTACATAATGTATATTATTATGAGTTTATCATGAACGTGTTTTCTGGTAGTGCGATTTTTATTCGAACTCATCACCGCAAATTCACTTTGCGTTTGGGTTTGGGTTTTTTATGTTAAAAATCGACTTTGGCACAATTATTTGTACAAGGTCTTTTGTTTACGTTATGAGTTGGAAGACTTGGCGGATACACATGTATGCAGATAAATGAAAATTTCTCGAGCCTATCTTTCACGCATGAAAGCGCTGAGTAAAATTGTCCATGAGGAGTTAGCAGTGCTACGTAGTGTTTGTGAGATAAGAGGAAACTTTTCTTATTAAAAGTGATGGGTGAGGATAACGAGAAGATGAATTGAGAAAAGATTAGTAAAAGATATAATAACGATGTGCTTTTATATGAAAATATATGTGAACTCCATATTCAAACTATTATGATATCATTTGATGATAAATTATTGTATTTTTCGATTGGTTGCCACTCAATTTTATGTTGAGCTCTGAATTGATTTATTAACTTTGAAGAAAAGGGGACGATTCAACTTGACCCTACCCTCGTAAAACTGTATTTCTATCAACTTCTTTTAGTTATTCCCATTAAAAAGTTAATTATACAAATACGAATGGTGTTCGTTAATTTTTATTTCGTTTGTTCTATTTATGTTGAATGAAAATGATGGATAATTTCTCTGTCACATTGTTTCTTATATGTTCTTTTATCTTGTTAACACTGCACAGTATTTTTTGACCATCATTTCTGTCACAATGGAAATTTGAACAGTGCTGGTTGAATATTTCTTTTTATTAAATTGTTGTAATATAAATCGACTGAAGAGAGATGGGGAAAATGGAAAGCAAAAAATTCTCTAAAGAATTGATGGGCAGAAACATTTGTCAATGTCAATGAATATAGAAAAATTTGGGCGCGCGAAAGTAAAGTTTGTGATGTGAAAACTTTCAAGTATAAATTTCTATATACACAGATGACACTGTGACACAAATTAATATTGATAAACCCGTCACATCAATGAAGTTTGTTCAGTGATAATACGTAAGAGCAGAACTAATCCTTTCGAAGCTTTAATTATTAAAAAATAAAATAAAAAAGGATGAAGAAAACCAACAAATTCGAATCAATCAAAATGAATTTATATTGTCAAAATTGGACCGTGACATGGAGGTGAAAAAATAATATACATTGCTCTGTGCAATGAATATAGCACCATCCAAATTAAATAGTCAATTCTGAATCCATACAGTTAAACATTTTAATTATTCTAAAACCTCCTCAATCCGTCGGATCTGAATCAAATCCTTCCATCACAATCATTCTCGCGGCTTCGGCTTATTCCACTTCGTTCCCACGTCTGTGGTATAAAACCCTCACTCTCATCATATATTACCTGGTTGTGTGTGAGTCTGTAACGCTCATACACCACAATTTTTTTTTTTTTCCTACTCCATTCCGTTCTCCATCACACTCAGTACTTTTCATCATATAATACCAGTAATCATGCGGAACGCAGTGCGAGGGATTTCCGGCCATTTTTGGCAATTTGACGCCCATTCACATTAATGAATGAACCCATGGTGGTGTTGAATTGAATATGAAGGAAAATTACTGTCAAGAGAGAAGCAAGAATCAAATAGAGAGGAAGAGAATCAAAAAAGAAGGAGAAAAGATTGAAACAAAAATGAATTTTAATTTTATGAAAAATGAGAATAATGATTTTTTCACTATCACAATTGTGTCATGGTGATGGCCAATTTGCGCCATCATCTCATTTTTGAATGAAATGCGTCGTAAAATACATTTTATGATCAATATTTTCTGGTGGGTGGCATCATAATATAATAAATATAATTTCACTGATAGATAAACACATTTTTCAAATTACTTAATTTGCATATTAGAGCTGTGACGTTTTATAGAAAGCAATGAATTTCATTGCAAACAATATAATATGGTAGCTGAAACTGTTTATAAATTCATATTGTAGTGTATCGGTGAGCTTGACAAATACACATACACTTCACGTTGCAAAAGCTATAAACGGATGGATAAACGCTCACAAAATCATACAGTTTGCATCTACATGCTTTTTGATTCGTTATGTATGACTGCTCACATACGGCAGTTTTATGATGGGATGAAAACACTAAGTCGCTTGATGTTATAAATGAGATCGTGGATACATCAGCATCAAACAGTTTTATATGTACATTGTGTTACGGCCTCGTTGATTTCCCTTTCTGAATTTGCTATCTGTGAATGAATTTGTTATGTAGAGGAAATATATAAATTATTAATGAAATATATGTGATATAGAAGTGTGATGAGATTTATCTCAATATAATTAATTGGAATTGATCTATTTTGTGAAATTTCGGATGTTAGAATCAGATCAATAACTGATTTATATTATGAATATTTTTAGTGCAAAGAAATAGTTTTGAAAGATGTGATAATATGAATTTTATTTATATGAAATAAAGTGAAGTTGAAATGAAGTTAAGTAAAGTGGAATAGAAAAATTCTTCGTGGTCTGCAATTTCCACAGGTTGGAAATCTTTGTGTGACACTTTGAAAAAATTCGGATTGTAATAACAGAAACAGAAAAATTGTATAAAATTTAGCCATATTAGTTCGATCACGAACTACCCACGTTCTGCATATTCCAAATAAATATTTACATCCACTTATCCTTTCCCAAGGGCTCTACAAATTCAATAATATTTTCATGTAAAAACGTGACGAGTAGACATAATTAACATACGAGAAATATGAGAAATCGAATGTAGAATAAGGGAACGATGGGTGAATAACTGAAGAAGTGAGTAATATATATCAACCGGAGGGAAATAAATTTATTCGTCTGGAAGAATATTATCGATATTCCAACTTGAATAGATTCACCAAGAGGTCGAAGCGTCGAGGGGTAAAGAGAAGTAATAAAAA
The DNA here is from genome assembly GCA_030523045.1 of Meteorus cinctellus. Lineage (NCBI taxonomy): Eukaryota > Metazoa > Arthropoda > Insecta > Hymenoptera > Braconidae > Meteorus > Meteorus cinctellus. Next base: position 348,265 of record JAPYZF010000041.1, on the reverse strand, counting down.
AAGCGCAGAGGAATGAAGGGATTGGGTGAGGTTAGACGCGAGAGATAGTCGTGAGTGGATCGTGCGATATTCAAATGAGCCAATAACCCCTGTTTTTCCCTTTTCAATTAAATTCAATCCGCGCTTCTCGACATTATCGTGTACGTCGTCGACGGTGGAATCAAATGATGTCATTTTTTTTAATTTTTCATATTCCCTCCTCTTTTTTTTTTATCTTTTTTCATCGCTCCTTTCAGCACGTGATATTAAAAAAATAATCCTCCAATGATGATTCGGCTGGCAGTGGTGGATCCACTAGTTCTATGTTGCACCTGCGCACATTCAAACTATGTCTTCGCAATTGATTTTGCCAAGGCATTCATTTTCTATGTATTGTGTTGTGTTATTATATTATATGACTCATTTCTGCTTTTTTTTTTACTTTTCGGATATAATGACATCATTATGTTGAGTAGTTTTTGTCTCCATAGTGAATTCAATATACTGAAAATGTAATTCGAAGCACAATGAGATGGACTTTTGTAGATTTTTCATACTTGAAAAAAAGTTTTGTCATGAGCGAAGTGAATTTTATCGCTCTCGGAATTTTCATTATTGAATGTCATTGATTAACTGGAACAAAGAGCATTTAGTAAATGCAGTAATGATATTGAGAATATTATTATATATTATGTTGTTATTTTGTAGGGTACATTATGAATTTTGAAAATAGATTGAGAATGGATTTTGTTATTTACTTAAATTACGATCGGAAATTGGCATTATGCTTCGTTGATTTTCATCTGTAACATAAAATGCGATTTACATTGGAAATAAAACATATATTTACATATATATATATCCTACTTGAAATTTATTAGGGAAATCAATAAATGTAATGTGTTCGAACAAAATATGTCGGATCCAACTTCATTTTCAATTTTATATTTTATTCTGTCGCTTTTTGAAATAGAATTCTAATAGTGTAAGAATACTTAACCGTAATGAACAATTGCAAAATAATTATGACTACACTCATCTCAGTATGAATAATAAATCGTCATTTAAAGAAAGCTCATGAAGCAATTTGACTGCTGTTTCGCGTTACAGTTGTTCACTTTGATGTGTAATACCGGAAACGACTGTTTGCACTTGCTAAATATAATAAACCTCAATGGTAGGAGAGACATGCCTCTAGCGATATGATGATCACAATGCTGGCAAACCACCGTCGAATCGTGTAAACGAAAATTCAGTGTGTGCATATAAACGTCAGCTCACGTCGGGAATTCCTCATTTTGCTTGGAGCAACGATCGATAATTTTACTTTCATAAGTATACCTGTGCTTATCAGAATTCTTTTTTACGCTCGTTCATATTCATTGTTACGCTTTCAAAGACGTTCATTATAATTTTATACAATGTATGAAGTGTACTCGAGGCTACAATAGTGGTGAGAATGTAGAGATAGATTACTTTTCGTTGACCCAGAAAAAACAAATGATATCTGGTTATGAGATGAAGTTACGTGTTACTGAAAATATGGCCAGTAGTAACACCAAGAAGTAGTCAGGCGTACTCGGAAATCCATTGTTTCATGGCAAACAAAGGACGGACCTTCGACTGGACGATTATTCGTCGTTTAGCGGCTTCCGAGTAAGACAAGCGGCAGACCCGAGGGAGTGGAAAAAAATAGAAGAAAAATGATAATAATAAAGAATAATGTTTATATAGGAAAATAAAGCGGCTTTGTCACTATATTTGAGCTGGAAATAATAGGCGTTAGTTTTTCACGATTAAAAAGCCAACGTTAAATGGAGAGAGGGACAAAAAAAAGTATGAAAACGTTGCTTGGTATGAATGGGTTGGATTTGAGGGGTAGAAACGAAAGTTGAATTAATTGAAATGTTACGGTTATGAGAAAATGATTATGAAATGAATCAATTTTTTTCATTTTATTTATTTTTTTTTTTTTTCATTCTGAAGTCTTGCGTGTGAACAAAAAATAATTGATGGAGTTACTCGGAATTGAAAATGAATAAATTTGACAGAGTATATTATAACACATGAAAGAATTTTGACAAATAGCGAAAATCCCTGTTGTGGATAAAAGAAAAAAGTTGATTGAGTCGAGAGATAAAACGATACACATGAAATTGTTGTGCATTAGATGGAATGGAAATTATGATACTGGAACTGCGAATGAACCAATTTACTTCCTCTATTTCAATTTGGAAAGAGTGAAAAGTTGGAGCTTTTGTATTATTGTCACGGGACATCTATGAAGGATTTTTTTGAGAGGAAAATAAAAAGATATTTCACTCCAGTAAGAATAGCACTCAACAAGCCCATTCGTGCTTTCAAGACATATCCCCTGCAACACCAAGACTAACAGTGGTATGGTACATAGCAATTTTTTACTTGTGAGAATGTCGACAGTCGAGACACCCATTCTCACCCCCGAATGTGCTACGGTGGTCAAATGACGAGTGAGAGGGTGCAGAAAACTAACAGAATGATGTAGAGAAAAAGAAAAAAAAAGGAAAAAACAACAACCGGGAATTATTGCTCGTGCACTCAACCTCTGAGTTTGCTCCACTAGACAAAGATATTTTCAGATAACCGTAAAAGATCGACGTGACGAAAGTCTAGAAAATTTACGCGACGACAGCGAAATCTCTTTCGCACATTACTTTCTCACTTCTATCGCGTGATTTCTCGTTTCATTACTTTCAGGAGTCGATAATAACATTATATTTTCTTTTTTTTTTGTTAAAGTTGAAGGAAAAATGAAAATTTCACTGGAAAATTAAGTGAAATACTTTTGTGAACTGTCACATAACGCATATATCGAGATAGAATGCAAGAACTTGAAGAAATTTAATTCGTAGGACGCGTTATACTGTAAGAGTCTCGATATTGGTTTCATTTGCATACCAAGTGGGGGGTTGGTTCCACTTTGGCAACGGCTGTCGCTAGCAAATTGGGTGTGACAAAAAAATCTTTCTGGGCTGAGTCGTAATTCAAACGATAAGCATCAATTTTTCATACTTTTGGCTCTTGCGTTGTGATGGGCATGACACGTCAAAATTTGGACAAAAATTCATTTGTATCCATTTTTATATTGCTGACCTCTCCATGTCATTTATCATAAATTGCGGCGGGAATTTTTTCATATTCAAACTGATTGACCGAAAATCTCTTTGGGTGTTGTCAGTTGGGAATTTAGAACAAACATTTATACATTTTCTTTTTCCAAACTTGACATAAACTTTTATGCCAACAATTGAATTGGATACTTCAGAAATTACAAGAAAAGGTTGTAGAAAAGTGACGAAAAAGTTCAAAAGATGAAGCAAAAATGTAAATATGAAAATATATAAATTTTATTTCAATTTATTGATCACAAAAATTGCTGGATCCAGACTACCCAAACTTTGTGTTAGGATGATGGACGTGATGTTCTCATAAGTCCTCCATCTTATTCATCTTCAAACTGTTAGGCCAGTCCCAAGAGATGAGAAATTCTTTTAGTAAAATCAAAATTATTTCACGATTTTTTTGTTTTTTTTCCATGTGAAAAACGATTTTTGACGTTTTGTTCGACCCTCATTTCCTACATCTATTCGTCTTTTTCAAGTTGTCTTATACTAATTATTACCATTTACATTCGCAAAAATCGATCCAGAAGAAAAAGCTCTGAAAGAATCATTTATTGGAGAATGATATCGGATTTTGAGATTGAACATTGAAATCGCATACCTCTGGTCCTATTTACCAGAAGATATGGAACAAATAAAAAAATTTTGCAATATCCCATGTCAATAAAAACATATTTACACAATTTTTATAAATGTGAAGCGGTTTGATTTTTAATCATTAAATCATTTTGTGGAGGAGTGTTCTTATATTTTGCTGTTTATACAAATGAAAAAAATCGAGGTGGTGAATTCATAAGTTGAATGGGATCACGAATGATTGACTGCTTTGCACGTGGAGATATAATTCTCCATTCCAACATAAAGGAGTCAAAATGGTTCGATAAACCTCTATCGCGATCGAGTGACACACGATGTATGAGGATTGTCAGAAACAAATTTACGAATGGTGCGACGGCGAGAGAAAACGATATGATATGAATCACCGATTTCTCAGTGTGTATAAACCGTAACAGCACATACACATGTGTGCACTCGCGGTTTTCCTATCAATCTTCATCCAGTTTTTTCTACTCCAGCAGATTTATGGAAATTTATTTTCAATGTAATTATTTATTTCTTTTTGAATTCACTTTCTTCACATTTCTTTTTCCATCTTTCTGATAGACGTAATCAAATTTGTGGGGAATGTAAGATATTTATTTTCCGATAAACTCACTCGAAAATTTGACAGTAACGACTTCAAATGCCTTGTGAATGAAAGAAGAAAAATATCACAAGCGTTTAAACCTGACATATTTGAACATTTCCATCTATAGAGTAATAACAGTTGTAGCAATTGATTTGCCTTTACTTGAAAAATACAACGGTGAAACATTGATTCAAAGTAGATGGCAATTGAAATAAAAATTAATGGAGTGAACATAACTATATAAGAATTGGTGGAAGAAAAAAGAAAGAAAACAAATATAAAAGAATCAAAAAATTCACCCAAAGTAAAACTGTAATCACAGATAAATCCATCGAAAAAGCCAAACACGATTACGTTAAAGTTTGAAAATCCAACTTGATGGAAAAAGAGTGACATCTCGATCCTTTTTGGCCAGATATTCGGAAGGGCCCTTGAGAAGAAATTCCCGTGAGGTATTATTCAATGTAATCGAATTGGAATATTGGAGTGGCACATCAATGGCGATCCAAGACATAGGTATGGCTTTTATATTTGTAGAATGCATGACCGAAATAAAGAGTAGAAAGACTGGAAACAAAAAAAAATGTTAGATAAAGATCCAGTTGAAGTATATAAATATCAATATGTTATTGTCTGATTGTGAAATGTTGGGAAAATTAATTTGACAAAATGAATTAATTGACAATTATTGTGAATGATTCTGATAATTGTGAAAAAATAAATATTCCAACGTACATAGTTATGTGGTGATTGAATTTTTTGCCTCTATCAATGCAATATTTATTTCTAAATTACATTTTTTCTTGCCGAAAATAAAAAATAAATCTGGAAATTCATATCATTTTTTCTTGACAAAATATCTCATGATTTCGATGGCTTTTTTCCTAAACTAAACCGTTTTCATTTGCGATACCCTTAGAATCGCTCTCGTCACATAGAAAGAAAAAAAAAATGGTCTGTTTGTCATAACTATTTATTCAACTCACACATATATTCCATAACCCAACGTGTGCAATGTTTTATTCATCGCACAAATCGTGGTCATCATTTGATAAATCAATTATTCATTTTGCCATCAATCGTCTTGAGAAAATTTCTTTACAACCTGTATAACTATCTTCAATGATCTTCCATCGTCTTTACCCTCGTTTATATTTTTTCTCCCCACATTTTTTTTCCATTCACTACAAGAGAAACTTTGCGCCCATTCGAGGCAAACAATGGACGTCGAAGACATTCAATTTTTCATCGAGTCACCAACTATATTACCGAGGACATACATTCAATATACATATATGTACAAACATACGTACGTCACGTATATGATCGAAAAGTCGGCATCCAATGGCATGGTAGTACATAGCTGGTTCGAGCGACCATATATCTGCTCTCTCTACACTTTTTTACTATTTTTTATCCACTTTTTCTCTTCCTTTTTACGTCAATGTTACTCGATCCATATACCTCTATTCGCATTGCCAACTCCAACCTCGCCCTTTTTCTTTCTATATGATTTCTTGTTGCAACTTCACTATTTTTCATTGCTTTTTTTTTACAGTCTGTTGAAAACATCGTAATGACTCTGTCAGTACTGTAGTATTCATTCAATTGAGCTTGGTATACACCGAGTTTTCATATTCCATGGGAAAAATATTATGATGATAGATTGATACATTTGAATATTTTTTTTTTAAGTTCATTATGAATTGTATGAATTGTTTGCATTCATTCAAATATTGTCCTAAATTGAACATTTTTACGGGACTTTCTCTATGAAAGTATGCAAATTCTTCATTTGTCCGTGATATTGCCAATAATTTTCACTGAAGAGCAATGCAAATTTGGACCCTGTGAGAGTTGCACGCGTGACAGAACGTGAAGAGACATTGAAGACTGAATAGAAATACTGGAAGTAATGAAAAGAAGGAAGACTTTGATGGTTGCATTGAGATTTCTCATGATCAAAGTCTGTACTTTAAAAGCATTCAGGTATCGTAAGGCTCCACAATGAATGCATGGTACAAATATCATCACAGTTTCCTGTTTTGCCATATCACATTCCACACGTAGTTCCCCACAATTCCATCATGATAAGCAACTTCATGTGCCATCCCATTTGTTTCCAATCCAGTTTTGCATATAGAATGAAATGAAAATGAAAACAATTTTTTGGCCAGTATCAACTTTCTCAAGGAATTGTGTTAACTTGCATTGTTCACTCATCATCCTTTTTTTTTTAATTTTTCACTGCTTATTGATTAATGTTCCTTGAGAAATTTTGTGCCCATTGAAAGTAAAGTTCGTTTTTATCACAATCAAAATAATTCGCAGAGTTTTGTTTTATATTTTGACACTCGAAAGTTTCGATTGAACATCCGTCCATTGTTCCAGTAAACATAAAAATTGACATAAACTTTATTGTTAACCACTTGAATTTTTTAAATTAATACTTTCTATGAACTTTTGTTCAATAAATGAGAATCTTATTTTGAATAATTGTTAAGAATTGAAGCAAAAAAATGGGTGAATACACAATTTGAATGAAAAAATAATGGAAGTTGTGTTTTTTATAAGTCCTCCATCTCATTCATTTTTAAGTCGTCAAATCGATTCCGAGAAACGAGAAATTTTCTTAACAATTTAAAAATCAATTCCTTATCATTTTCTTCGTAAATTGAAAAAGATCTTCAATATCTTGCTGAACATCAATTTTCTTTCTTTATTTGTTTCCTTCAACATACGCCAATACTCTGACTAATGATGAAAAATAATGAGAGTTCTACCACTAGACTCGCGACTACGTCCAGAGACTTTCAATGAGTAGAGTTCAATGAGCATAAAAAAAACATAAAATATCTGAAGAATACTCGGAATAACATTTATTGACTCTTCATTACCGACTATTTATCTTCTTCGTTTCACAATATTTTCAATTGGGTGAAAAAATCTTTCAGGAAAATATTCTCATCCGACAGAATTATTTATTCAACGAGAATCTTCGCATGGACATTATTGAAAACGATGATCAATTTAATTATTATATTCTATATTATAATAAATTCAGCTGCATTGTTACTTGTGTATGTGAGTATTATTCATTATATATTGGTTACTTAGGTAGAATCGCGTATCGAACTATAGTACGATAAGTGGTTTAGGCTTCGAATAAGTAAGATAAAAAATAAGCTCGAGTAGAAAACGAAAGTGGGCTCGGGCAATTCTTAAGTGGCCTAGTATGAGACACAAAAATATAACAACAAAGAGGAAGAAGAAGAGAAGAGATGCTGAGAGGATGTATAGAAACAAAAAAAAAGGGTGAGAAAGGTGAAATGTCGATACAAAGTGCCTCTGTAGGATGTTTACTTCCCTTTCAACATGGCACGATTTTTTTTTATGCCAATATCACCCGAGCGTTGCTTTACTTTCATTCTCTTGAATGTCATATCAATTATTTCTCTTTTATCTGTATAATTAAATTTACGAATTTACTTTAATCTAATTGAAACATAATTTTTTTTCTTTCGTTCCAGGTAAGGATCAAAATTTCGCCAGTAATAACGCGGGTGAGTTGAACTTCTAACGATATAATAAAAACACTTTGAAGTATTTATATTTATGCATGTTCGTAAAAACTTGAGCGTCTTGCCCACTCACTTTTTTCCTCTTATGATTTCGAGAATGTATAATAAATTGTTTGTGGCAAGTTGAAGAGTTGACGTGTATTTTTGTTTGCATTTTAGTAAATCGTGTAAATCAAACTTTTTGAAATATCCATTGACGTCATTTCCGGGAGGAAATCCGCAAGTCGGATGTGAATGTTCAATACAAAATGAAATATATTTATTTGATACAACGGAAGATAATATTTTGTATGAACGGAAATGGATGTGTGTACCTTCTTCGATGATTTGATGTGGCTTTTCAATTTTGTTGTCCTTTATTCGCTTTGTGCGAGTCAATTCCTGTTTCTATTTAGAATCAAATTATTCGAATGAAATACCTCACAAAAAATATATTTAATCTCAATGAGTAGAATTCATTGAAAATATTTTCATAAATATTTCTTCAATATTTTTTTAAGATATTCAAGTCTGGAATTATTCCAATTGTATGAATAATTGTTAAAGAAACGCTTCAAATAACAAATTTCAATTTATTTCTAATTTTATGCCCGGGGAAATTTACGTGTAATTTATATCAACCACGAATATGAAAATGGAATTTGCAGTAGCAGTTATTCGGAATCGTGGGAAAGCGACAACACCAAAACTCGAAGTACAAGATATTTAGGTCATCTTGTTTTCAATATAGAATTATGTGGAAATGCAGAAAATGTAGAGGAATGAGACCATGACGTTGTTGAATCATTAATGGACAAAAACACAATTCCAAATATTTATGTGCAAATGTGAGTGTAGAGCTAATGGTAGATTCATTTACTAAAAAACGATTGAATCTGGAATTTTGTTGAAATGGAAAAACTAATTCAGTTGAAAAATAATTTGAATTCTATCTAATGTAGCCACGAAAATATTTACTAACTAAATCTACCGTTTATATTAATTCATCATATTCGCACAATTTTTCAAGAGAATTCACCTATTAGTTTGTTTTGATTTAATAGAACAATATTTTTCTTAAATAGCTGGACAGTTGGACAACATTGCGTGCAATATAAGCGAATACAATTAACAGAACAAAAATTTAGATTGAAATAGTTCATAATGTGGAAAGCCAGATGGAAATTCTGGATAACAGAAATTGTTTCATGTTCAGGATTTTCCTCTTCACTCATTAGATTTTTTTTTTTTTTTTTTTGATGACAAAGTGCCAGTTACAAATAAACGTCGACGAATCCCAATTTGCATAAGTAATCCATGATATGGTTGATAAATAATATATAAAACAAAAGCACAGGAGTAAATAAAATAGAAGAGCATTCGTGGAACGTTAACTGACTCCTTCACTCGACAATTCTTGCTGCTTCAATTGTATTTTATCTACATATACTACTACATTTCATTATTTTTTTTTTCCCAACTTGACTATCACTTCGTTATTATGATATCACTCAATGATATTATCTACTGGAATTAATTCATGCAGCTTATATAAATTCCTGAATAATTAGATAAAAAGCTTCGCACAGTGTGTGAATATGGGAATTATCTGGACTCTAGTCCATTTATTTCATTTTCTTTAATCTTTCTGGCTTTCTCATTTTCGCTTCCGCGTCCACTTCGGCGAAATATAAATGGAATAAAAAGGGGCAGCAAGAAGTGAAGAGAAAAAAGGTGAAATGAAATGAAGACCACTCGTGCATTTGTTACAACATATATGGGTATAGGAGTAACGTTTTCATTAGTTCTATATTTTTTTTTCTTTTTTTTTTCAGACAATGCATTTAAATTATTTACAATGAGATTGCGTTTTCAATCTACACTGCTCAATTTAACTAATTTCTATCTCGTAATATCAGAGGTTTTTAGATATTTGTAATATTTCTTTTATTGTGAAAATTTTCATTCACTTTATGATTTTGTCATAATTTTCAAAAAATAATTGACAATATTTTTTTGTTTACATTTTATGAATGTGAATATTGCAAAATTCAATTCCGTTCTCCTTTCATTGAAAGTGAATATCATACAGGGAATTATTTTTATTGTTACCGGTCTTCCACAATTTTAATTGCTGGCAATTCCATGCGCCATTTCCACGTAGTTTAAATATTGACGTTTCATTCGAAGAATCATGGGTTATGAAATGAATGTATATTTTCTGATTGAGAATTGATTTCCATGATGAAGTAGAGAGAAATAAAGCAAAGAATAGGCGTTGATGAATCGATTATCCATATGTTACAACTGTCAAACCGTGTTTCAATAAATCGTAATAAAATTGCAACATCTTGAACTCTTCTGAAAGCTTCCAAAATTTAGGCAACATTTGGTGATCAAATTTACCTTAAAAATTTAGCCAGAAAATAATGACAAATGATCCTATTTCTCTAGTCATCACATCCTCAAACTAATTCCACTATCGTTTCAGACTTTAATTGAATCATAAAATGAATCAGCAAAACGAACTATGCGGGCAACAAAAGTCTCGTCATGTTAATCATATTGAAAGTCATGAAGGAGATATTCATTCACATTTCTCTTTTGTGAAACATTCACCAAACAGCTGCGAATGGAACTATTCGATTCATTACATCATGTTGTTCACTGACATCATCATTAGTTCAACAATGAATTTATTTTCACAATCACGATAATACTTCATTAACAATTAAAATTTTGTACAGAAGATGAAACAATTTGAATCCAAATGAATTATTTTCTTTTGTCATACCAATTAACGATAGTGCTTACTTCAAATTTGCTCATGGGAAAACGCTTTGTTAGTATATATAGTGAAACTTAATTCACGTTAATGGAGCTACTGTGTGACCCGAATGAATTCCCGTAACGCCACTTTCTGCCATTTAATTCGATTCGTCACTGACAATCAAGCCCCAGTGGATAGTTCGTTTCAGTACAGTTTCGAGTTTGGGAAAAGCACATAACGAATATATGTCTATGTGAGAATGGTCACACACGCAAATGACATACAAGCGCAACGAAAATTATTCAAACTCGAGTGTGTCGCACGTACACCACCCACGATTACGCTGACGAATTCAATTCATGCACGATATATCTTGTTTTCATTCAATGTTACCACTCTGTGTGCTCTGCATGGTTGTTATTGCTTTTGTTGACGAATCATCATCTTGTTTCATTATTAAAACCATCGAGTATCCATTTTTCACAATATATTTCTCGAATAATTGAATGGTGTCAATGAGTTATTACAGGGACGTTTAATTTTCGATAGTGAATAAGGAAATGTTTGCAATTTTGTTGAAAGCTTATTATCATTGATCAGTTTTTATTTTTTATGAGTATACATTATTACGATCTGACCATTATATTAAGTTATTGCAGAGCATGTGAGAATGTGTATGCAAATGGAATTAGTTCTGGTGCTTGGTGGAGTGGGAATGATAAAGGGGATCAGCAGTTGACAGAGCAGAATATAATTATCGGCAAACAATTAAAATGGATCAGTTGTTAATTATTCATTCCAAGTTTCATGGTGTACGGCAATTTATTGGCAAATCAAAAAATATAGTAGCATCAAGTGATTGGCAGTGTACTAGTGAAGATGAAACATTGGAAATTTCGTCAGATGTTGTGAATTGGTTCTATTAATTTATGTGCTGTTAGAAGTTTGGAAAATGTCAAATATTTGCGTGTATTTACATCAACCGCACATAGTTCTTCCATCAGTCATTCAGTTTGACAATCGAATTCCCAAGACCCGGGAGCTTAATGGAGAATTTCAGGACCGTCAAATAATATATAAAAGTCTACAGTATGGTGATAAATCTTTTTAGGCATGCACACATTGAATTTCATTGCAAAGTCTAGAACTTTACAACCATAAATTCAACATTACAATGTCAAAAGATTCAAAAGGTTCACTATATAGTTAGAGTGTCTAATGACATGATCAAAGGTAGCAAATGTTCAGTAAGTTTCTTTTTTTATCCAACTAATGACACAATGAAAATTGTATTTTATGGTAGACAGAGGCTAAGAAAGTCCCAAACAAATGGAAAAATACCAGAAGAATAAAGCGACATTTTCTTATTTTTTTTTTGTTTAGTTGTGATAAATATAAACGAAGAAGAATAAAATAAAACAAAGGGTATAAAATAAACTTAAGAAAGGAATACACTACGTGAAAAAAAAGTCGTGATAAGAAGAAAAATTGTAGTGGTGTTGTGAGGGGAGTCACTATCACGAAGCCGATTCTTCCTAATCCAACATCCCAGCACGGCCGCACTGACTCACTGTTAATTTTCCAGTAAATAAACGTCGATGTCGTGGGTGGTGTACGCGCGAGTACACAGAATAGTTTATAAGAGCACAGTATAAAATATATATTGTAACACTGGCATTTGAAAATCGATAGTCCATTATACTGACTTAAGTTGCACGATTTATGTGTACACTTCATCTTGTTTCTGTCTCTTGTTCCCCTCACGTTAATGTTGCGTTATGAATTCGTAAGTATAACGTCGAGACAATTTTGTAAGTCAATATTCATAGCTAACAATGAACTTATGTACACCAATTTAGGTTTGAGTCTTTTGAAATTGGATAACATTATGCGAACTCGTTTGATGAAATTACGGTTAATGTACGAAGAGAATAGAAAGTTGATGATTTAATGAGATTGACATTGTTTTTATATTTTGAGTATTTACAGGAAAATAGAAAAATATGAATTTTCATAGATTTGCTAGATACATTTGTTGTTGTTTATTAATTAGAGTGAAGCGAAGATAAAATGATGTAATATTGGAATGAATATTCAATTTATTATTCTAAAAATCTGATTGGCTTGACCAGTTTTGTATCTTCAGTTTCATAATATCATTACAATGCTATTATACAACATATCCCATTTCAAGTCACGTTTGAATTAATTATCTTTCATTTATTTTCTCTATTTCATTCATGTTTTTTATGTGGACACAAAAATATCTGAGTTGTACATTTAATTAACTTCTCTATAATTTACAGAATATAATGACCACTATGCAGTTATACAACGTACAATTGAGCAATGTTGAAGAGAAATTCATAATTTTCCAAAACTTCATCATTCAAGCTTACAGAATGAAACTTTAAAATTAACTAATTCTATATATGAAACTCATTATAGCAATCAAACATATATGACAGTGATATAGGTACTGACATAATGTCTGCATGCATTGCTCATGAGCTTTCATAGAATTTCCCTAAAATTAATCTGTCACAATCAGATTATGCAATGCCCAATGAAATTTCCCCTTTTCAATCGTCCATTCACATTCAGACATTTTCTTACAGGATTATTAGAATTTATTTCAGTCAAAATTAAGATTAAAGACCATCACAGATCAACATAAACAAATTCAATGAGGAACACTGAATTGTCACCTTGACAATGAATAAATAAAAACTCAATGATTTATAAAATGCGCAGAGAATAATACCCACGAGAGAAATTTTTTTCATTCCAATCTACCTAACTGAGAAAGCTTCCAGCATATCCATTTTCACATGGCTCCCGAGAGTGTCGAGATATTGAATAAATAAAAAAAAAATGGAAAAAAAGGCGAAATGGCAAGAAGCAAACGATAGAAGTCAGCTAACAAGCAACGAGCGAGTGCGATTCTCTTTCGATGCGATACTTTTGCCGTGGGGAATTTTATCGGAGAACTTCTCTATGGACTCAAAGACCGCGGGCGTTACTCGGTGGATAGGAGTAGATAGCGCGTTGGAGTAGCGTGTTGGAAAGGAGAACATGAACGTTCTTGGTCAGACCATTGGGAACATACTATACATTCACATGGACATATAAACGAGTAGCTATTGGGCAGATAGTATAGTTTTGTAATTATATATGAGAAGAGAATGCAATAGTTCGATGAGAAAACTTTCCCTAAAGTTATCTACCCAACCTCAATTTCATTTTGTTTATATATCGTTCTGGAATTTGATTTAGTCCCTTCAAGTTTAGTTGAATCTTCGTGCACGACATAAGATTACACTTGACAGTATACTGTTGCTTGGGTGTACATATTTGTATGTTAAATGTTAAAAGCCCAAGAATGTTAAACTGTGATGATAGTTTGCTTTAGTATGTTGTTGTTATTCACCTTTAATATTCCTCGTTGGTGTTGATGCAGACAGCTGTACTGCCTTTCTCAAGTTGGCGCAGTGTCAGCTCTATTAACTCATCTTGCATTAAATTAATTCTATAGTTTGCTATGTTGGCTTTGTGACTTTGTGAGTGAATTCTGTACTTTTTTCTATTTTAATTTAAATGTCTTCAATAATGTTCACACTCATTTCTTTCTGTTCATGATAACTCTGTCACTGTAGGGTTTTTAATTATCGAAATTATTTTATTTTATTCACTTCTCTTTTGCCACAATATTTCGTATCTTCCGGCACTCTGTAATGTGAAAAAAAAACTACTCGAGAATTAATTAAAACTCGACTTGTCAGCATGTTCAAACAATTCCACGAGAATTTTCTATGGATGCAAATAAAATTAAAAATTAAAGAAAAGTTGTTGCGATATTGATTGTGCTCGAGCAAACTGTGCTTTATACGTAGGTGAATTGCAGCATCCATTATTCCAACATGAAGTGAACTCGCGCCAGTGAAATTATCTATATCTTGACAAACCCGCTTATATTCCGACAAGAACACTCAATTAAGGACACAGCCGCTCCGGGCATACCACAAGAGAATGGTGATTTCTCTCTGACCCGCGGCCCCACAGCGTTCAAACATCTCGCTTTACATTCGTGGCAAAGCATCCGCGAGATAACCTGCATGTCTACCATACAGCTGAATACGGGCAGGGTTTCTCTTTGTCTCACGCATCTCCGCTCCTGTGAAAATACAAACTCTATACAAAAAAATAGGAAAAAATAAAGAATAAATGAGATATATTTCACTGTGCGCAATATGTACGATTGAAGTCGTGATAACACGAATCAAGTCTAGTTAAAATTGAAATAAACCGCATTGCTTTGTTTTTATCATCAATCGTTGGGTCCCGGGTACTGAATCGTCTGGCATTTGACGCGGTCAAATTCGAACAGACTATCAAAAACAGAGGAATTATTTGAATTCATTGTGAATGGATCTACCAACAAATGAGTATGGTACATTGCACAAGCGATTTCTTTTTTTTTCGTTTCAAAATTTGTGGAAATGGTTTCTATTGAACTAGAAATAGTAATATTATTGTTAATCTATTCTCAACTCTTGATATGTTCGTTGATTTGAATTTTTTTTTATGGATGATAACTATTCGATGATTGGATTTTTGGTTTTGATCGGATTGCTCGAAGCTGCGTGAACTTGATATGGATATGAATATGGATATTTTATTCTTCATTATTCTTTTCACATTTATGGTGTTTGAAATTTTAGTTAACAGTATGCATTGGAAAGGAAGGATGAGCTATAGTAAGTTGAAGTTCATGACATCAATGGGAATAAGAAATGAAAAGTTTCGTGCAAAAATTTAAATTTGCACTGTAAGAATTCAGGAAATAGGTGACGTTTGCAATCACATTTATATTGATGCTTTTTTTTTCCCCATTTTTTATGACCCCCCAATGATGAATAAAATGAATCATAGGAGGTCACTCGTTGACTTTTGCGCCAATGTGAAATCCGTATGGAAATGATTCACAAGAGACGAGTGAACAATTTACGAGTTGGCTACATAGCACACTTCCCCTTCTCTTTCCATCGTCCCTACCGTCCCTTTATACACTTTTCCCCACTTTATTTTCCTCTTTTCACCACTCTCGTGCTCGATATTCGAGTGCAAAGCCACTATATACCAATAAGACGTAATAATGCGATGAGGATCATGAATTTGTTGGTGGAAAAATTTGGTCATGCAAAATTTGAATTTTGTCAGTTATATGCGGATTTTATGAGTTATTTGAAGGAGATGGTGTGGAATTATGGAAACATATTTTTTAGTAGTTTGTGATTGAGAATAAATTACAAAAATGTGCCAGTTTTTCAATAGCTCACCATTATTCTGCCCAAACTATCATGAACATTATCCTGAATAAAATAATTTGATAGATATTTTCCTTGACGTATCGACTAAGCTTTTCAGATTCAGTTTTACATCAGACACATTTTACTCTTCCCTTCTCATACGTATTTTTTTCTACTCTAACTCTTCTCTATTATTCTTTCCTTACCGATTGCCACTGGTGCAATGCTCATCTGAATGATTTAACTTTCGTCTTATCTCGCGAAATCTAAGTCCAAGAGAATCGAGTTTTCAATTTCGTCCAGACACCCAAGCACACGCTCGCGCCTGAATTCCGCACTGTGAATTTCAAGTAGTTCCGCAAATTCGCATTGGTTATTCGCGTCTTTGTATGTATGTATATATATATGTACGTACTTGTACACGTTATATATATATATGCACGAGGTATATAGATGGGTATATATACTGTATTTGTATATATTCGTATACGAAGGATGACGTATCGCCTGGCAAAGCCCACCGGACGCAAGTGTGCCCCCATCCGTTGTCCCCCGTTTGTGCATCGAACTTGTGAATCGAATTTGCATGAAACAAGCCCCAATACGAGTTGTCGCTCTGACTCATTTCGAAAAGTTGTGAAAAAACTACGTTGATTTGTGTATGTATGAAACAGTTCAGTGAAGCTTCCACAGAGCGAATAACAAATTTAACGAATTATTTTTTATCACTGAATTTAGACACATTTCACAGTTCATCAGATTTATATCTTAGTTTCGTCTGTTTGTTCGTGTAGTTTATAATGAGTGTTGCTTTCGGGTTGTATATACCTATGATATTGGATAACTTTGTTGAGGAAATATCGCGTGACTGAAATGAAGGAGGCGAGAGGAGGTTGGGTATTTTGGAAGCAAGGCGTGGGATAATATATGTAAAGACTTTTAGTGTTAGTAGATAAATTTATTCTTTGATCAAATATTTATTATGCAATTTGTTATCTTTTTTATTTTTGAAAGAACAAAAGATTCGGAGAATTGTTAGAGGGATGAAAAGATTTTTATTGGCAATTCATAATTTGAATGGAGAAATTACATTTCCAATTTTTGTGATTAATTGTGATAATTTTGTTCTCAATTTTTAATTTTTTGGTGAAATTTATTCTAATCATCCCGAATATTTTTATTGTTCGATACGTAAATTTGATGTTATGGTGTTATGGTATTTTTTTATAGATATGGAAATATTTCGCGCTCTTAACTATTCAAGAATCCAAAAGAACGTAAAATCAAAATTATTCATTTTATTGTCAGCACGCGCTGTCCATATTCATCACGTGATTATAACATTTCAAATCACACACGAGATGTTTCAACATTTTCCTGGCCAGATCCTGCTTATCACCACTCAACGTACTAGACTTATAAAATGTCACGATCTCACTATCTGCTCTGTAACAATTCCAATCGATTGCAGGAATTAAAATGCTATTTCAGAGGCAAACGCATAGAAAAAATTCAGTTAACAATATACAGATATTTCTGTGCAGAAGTGCATCTTAATATCGAACAGAGAATTTATCAGTTCTTATTAAAGAGAACAATGAAAAATTTATCAACGTGAAATTCTTTCAGACACAAACAGTACCATAACAAAGTAAAAGTCCTGCTTGGTTAATATTGCAACAATACAAATTGTTGTTACTCCTATGAATATTATTAATTTTACTGTCTAATGTCTGACAAAGTCATAACAATTCTTGAACCATTCACGGATGAACACACTGAGGGGGATCATCAGCGTGAGAGTTAGGTGATGTGTCCAACAGAGAGCTTGAAGGAATACTACTTACTAACGATGAAGTTGTCTCCACTAAAGATGCATTCATTCCAGAGAACGACAGGAGATATTTTCTCTATTGCTTCAGTACTGTCTTTCCATTCCAACTGAAATGATCCTGGATTATCTCTCATACTCCATGCAATGTGCACTAGAGACTCTTTACTAACTAGCAAGTTCGTTATGTGAATTTAGAAACATTTCCACTTGCCATTTGCCAAGAGTTCGTAATGAAAATTATTTCTGTGCAAATTCTCTCAGTCGTTCACTATCCTTTACTTTCCATTGTAGTCGAGTCGGAGTGGACAAAGTAAATGTACAGTTTCATGTCTCTTATTTCGTGGTAGTTTTTGAATACGTATATTACTGCAGCGAGAAGTCAACCAACAATTCCCATTTTCATTAGATGAAAATTGCCATATCTATAAATATTAAACCTTCAATTGCAAACATTTCCAGATGTGAATTAACACGGTTAGACTCTACGCTTTTATGAACACGTTCAGGATGAAAAGCTCATTTCATGTTTGTTTCATTTTTTGTTCGTTTTATTGTTGTGCGATCAAAGTTAGTCGGCTTGTGGTACTGATTTTAATTCAGCAGAGTTTTATTGCATGGAATTGAAGGTATAAAAATGAAGTTTATTCATTTCATTGAGAAAGTCCGGAAACATTTCGAAGAGACAAGTTATGAATAATAATGTGCAAAAGTTTATATACTCATTCGCAAAAGAACTTGTTTCTTAAAAATACAGTAAGAAAACTCGACAATTCGCCTATGTTGTCGTTAGAAACTTTATTTTATAGTGGAAAAAAATGAAGTAATATTGAGAAACATTAAAATATGACCTGGACACACATAAAGCAAACAGCGACGACTGTAACTCTCACAGCTCATCCCCCGCTACCAATGAATTGAATTCATTCAAGTCAGGTGAAATTATTTTGCCTACTGATAAACTGAAGTGTATAAAATTATGAACTGGTACGAGTGCTTCATTACGGCGGATAAACTGGCGAGTGCATGTTGGGTAGTATTTACAACAGATAATTACTGCGAATATATTATATTTACGTAGAATAGAAGCTGTGTACGCCACAAGTCTGGTTGAATTATCAATGAGGATTTATAGCTATGCTCGTATCTTTTAGAAACTCCGTGACTCCGCGTGTGCCACCGGAGGTAGTGCAGTTGTGGTGCAAAAAAAAAATGGGACAAAAAGGACGATAGATGAAAACAATAAGTGGAACATCCGCTCGCCGGCTGCTGCTGTGCACTAATTCCAACGTCGCGCGATTTTCGTTGGGAAAATTGACTCATTTAATTACTCAACTATATTGCTGTACATGGAATTCATTAGTTTTATCATAGTTTGCATTAATCAAACGCTGATGCAGAAATAAAACTCAGTATGAATAGTATTTACTAATTTCCATACATTCATCGTCGAATATATCGGAAAGAGTTCAATTACTTTTTCATTGACAGCGATTTCATTACGCTGTCTAGTGAGTTTTATATAAAAGTTCGATTATACTGAGTATGGAAATCCTCTATGTAAAAAGTTATGTCAAGAGAGTAATATTGCAAGTTGAGTTGAGATTTTCAAAGCTTCTCTCTTTGCATCGTAATGAATGCGACTATCCAACTTTGATTAATATTATCATATTAACGGGTGGAAATTCTTCTGGTCTCCATTCATATGAATATTTATTTATTACAACTCCGGAATGTTATCGATCAAAAATATTTTCATCGTATGTTAATTGACGTCAAACTTTGTGTCGACATTGTTTGGATGAATTACATGAACTTTCACGTTAGATATTCTAGGAAGTATTTTTACTCAATGATTTATTTTGAATACTGTAGATGTAAATGAAGAAATCATCCATCATGTGATCGGTTTATTATACAAGTCACTGGCCAATGAAAACTTACTCTGTTCCTCTTGCTCTCTCTCTCCCTCCGATTTTCTATTCTGATGTGTATCATAATTAACTCTAGATCGTTATAAACTGGTGCTTGGAAACTCTTGCCGTTATGGAACAACTACGTACCGACCACTGGCATTACAAGTAGAAGCTTATTGCTACAGACTCCTAATTCCACAGAACATGGACACCATACCCACATCTTTCAGAATACGTTGTCGCACTTAACCATTCGCTCCCCATAAACCCATCTCTGGTAATGCATTCTGGTTTTATTTTTTTACGTATTAAAATCAGTGCAATTCCACAACGAAATTTGAACCCGTTATAGTACCATTATTTGCTCTTTTAGTTTTCATTGCTTTTTTTTTATTATTCAGGTGCGCTTGTCTGTGTAGAAGTTGTAATGGTACTCATCATATCTCATGCGTTATTAAACTTTGAAGAAATATCGCGGTAGATTTTGCAATAATGTTAATTTTCACGTCGTTGTAATAATTCATGTTGAGGAGACGCGTCGACACTTCTGCTACGAGCAATGACATTTAAACGAGACGTCAGACAAGAAGACGAGGGTTGAGGTAAAAAAGTGTTGAATAAGGGTCCAGAGCTGAGACATCTAAGATTTATATTTATCAGTCACTGCAAAACAAGATTTTTCCAAGTCAAATTAAGACATTTCGCTTTTTTCTTTTATTTTGTATATGTCTGATGTTTATTGTGAACTTTTTTTTTGAAAATTGATCTTGAATTTTTGTAGTTGACTAAATTACAAACATTCGAAAATTCATTTTGTATTTCTGATTGTGAGAAGTTCTACGTCTCAAAATTTCTGAAAATCACACTCCTTGTAATATGAAAACTCAAGGAATAAGTAGTGGATAAAAAAAGATTCTTCAGAGGCTTTTTCATCATCTTTCAATCGCAAGATGCCAAATATTAATTGCTATTTTCCATGTTTTTTTTTCTCCACTTCGTAGTAAGATGGGGAATATTTAATGCACCCAAAAGCAAAGAGAATTTTCTAATATTTCGTTTAATTCTTATTCGTGATAAATACAACTATTTAAATATGAAAGTTGCAGGTGTTTAACTTTTTTGATTCTTCTTTTGATTATCAATATTAATACAGTGTTTGTTTCGCTTGTGATAATCTCATCAAGTGAAATGGAACAAAAAAAGAAAACTCAGAATTTTTGATATGATAATTTGTGAAATTCTTGAGGTACCTTCGTATAAGTTATTATGCTTGAGTAATCATTTTAACGCGCATTTTTCGTGGACGTCTGAAAGTTGGGTAACACTTAAAGTCTAGAATGAAAATAAATGGGAACCGTTAATCTTAATAAACTTCATGTTGCGTACAATTATTTGTGAGGTCTGTGTTTCACCAGTCGTCGAGTAGAAATCTTTGTTTTACTTCTCCATGTGAATTTTACAACGTAATATTTGAACAACTAAAAGTTCATTGAAGACGATGATGAATGCAGTAAATTTTGTGAGTTACTTATTGACATTTCCACCCCTTTTTCAAATTGTCGTTTGATTGTTCTCTGTGATTGACATATGATGAGTATTCATAGCTGGTTCGTTTAGTGTCTTGTAAAGTTTACAGAAGTAACAGAAATTTTTCTGGGTCTTAGATATGTATTGAACACAAACTCATGTTGGCAAACAAATTCATACAGAATTCAGCAATAAGTCATTATTTTTTGTCGTCAGAGATTACAACGCATTGAGAATATTAAAATTATATCTAAGATTAGATAAAAGTCGATCCATATCTCGACAAGTAGTTGGAGAAGTATAATGAGTGCATTGGTTTATCTCATCAGTTAAACATCAATTCAATTCTACTCTCTTTAAAAATTCTTTCTGAGTTTTATGACTCTGAAATATTCATTGCCTCCGAAACATTTTTAAAAAACCGAAAACAAACAAAAACAAACTGTTAGTATGCAATTACGTTAGAACGCGTTTACGGAACGTCAAGCGATGAGAGCTGAAAACTATTTATGAAAGGTGGTATCTCGTGTACGTAAGACAGAAATTCTCTTGCTCGAGCATGATGAAAATATGTGGAGTAAAACTTGCTGACAGTATATCATACAAGTCTGCAAGGGTAAGACGAAGGTTAAATGAACAAGATGAAAACACACACACAAACGCACTCACACACATACCTACTCAAATACATATTTATACTAAGTAGTCATCATGGTAAGAAAATGAGCGCATGAGGAAGTTTGACGATAAAAGGGTCGTTGAACAAATTCAACGAATGAGAACAAAAGAACAACTGGTGAATGAGAAATGTAGGAGATAAACCTGAGCTATGGAGCATTCACACTTTTCAGTACACCTTACGAAGATTAAACTTCTTAAGTGCTTTCGAATGTGCCTCGACAGTTCTGCATTTTACTACTCAATTTTGATGATGGCGAAGTTAAATAGAAATTACAAACTCACTGAATATAATAATTAATAATTGATATGTTCCATCTTTACTTGATAAATCAATTAATAGAGTTTGAATTTCTATCACTAATTCAGACTGACGATAAATCAATTACCACGTTATTATATAAAGTGATAATAATATTATTATTTCATTTCATTGAGCCGAATTGAATTGGACTTTCGTTTTGATCGATTCACAAAGGTTTCAAATCAGATCGATATGAATTATTACTTCTTACGTATTCCAACTTATGCGACAATTATTAATTATCATCATAAAGATTGATATCACTAGCTTTATAGCGAGATAACAAATTGTGAGGGAGGTTTGTGCTATTTGGAGAAAATGGAGGAATAAAGTTAAATTCATATCACACTTCAAATAGAAACTGAATGTGTGAAATTTTGTGGCAAAACTACAAGTTTTCAAATTTCTACTTCCCTTTGTAGCTCACTTTGGTGATCTGCATAGGTCAAAAGTTTGCGAGTGACAGTAAAAATTCAATTTAAAAACTTTTTTTTCGTATCTCAAAGTTGTTGAGTTTAGCATAGATCTGATGTATCACCGTAGGAAAAATTTTGTTTTATTTAGGAGATCAAAGTAGTTTTTTTGAATTTATTTGTTCAGATATTTATTCTCAAATTAATTGTAATTTCACAGTTACCTCAATATACTCTGCATCCTCACTTTTCTATCGATTCTTCCGAATTCTGAAGCGACTGAGAATTTGATGATATATCTAACGTTCTTACAGAGATATTGTTATATTCTTCCAGTTCAATGGCGGCATCTCCTTTTTTGTGTTAAGTCTTTTTAATGGTACGGTAGATAAAAGTCGAATCTTGTCCCATCATTCATAATTTATTTTATTAGTATGCACTAAAATTAATTCTGCCGCAGTATCAAATCAGTACATGCGTTGTCATGGTGCCTGCTTCTCAATCCAATTAGTATCCATTAAACCCTCTTCGTCAAAGCCACGTTTGATCGAACGACAGGACTCTCTTCCTTCTATACTAGTGACTATACTCAATGTGAATATCTCCGCCAACACCATTTCTGTACCACTTTACTACCAAGCACTTACCGGTGCTACCTTACTTTGTCTACGTAATGGGAAAGTGCACCTACTCGCATCTTCTGGTAAACTTCATTACTGAAATACTACTCTTCTCTATAGCTCTACTTGAAACTCTGCATCAGTATCTGATCGTTGAATTTAGAAATTTTGGTGAAGTATGATGGAGCATCAAAAGACATTGTAGAACCTGCAATGCAACGATGCAACAATCTACAGTGCAGGCAAAAATGAGCCGATTTTTAATAGTTACAAAACAATTGCAGAAGCAAACTTGAATAGTATGTGTCAATAAAGGAAAATTGGATTAAATGGGCATTAAGTGCTCCGTCCTAATGAACTTTGACAATTTGTTACTCAGTATACGTTGGAATTCAGTTCTCATGGAATCCACTGGTAACACAAATGCAAATCCTGTTATGGAGTGTAAGTAGGTTTATCCTACGAATAGTGGATAGAGAAAGGGTAAGAAGGGAATGAACATCTTGAGTGTATTTCTGTTGTAAGGTAGTTGGATCTCTAATTACGTCTTGACATTGATAATTTTAGGCAATGATGGGTCATTATCTCTTGAGCGATGAGGGTCATTTTGAACAGTTGTGCAAATGTGTTGTGATAGATATCAGACATAAATATTTTTGTCTTTGGTTAATTTATTTGTTTAATAATATTTCAAATTTGATGATTTATATGTTAGATTAATTATTGAAAATATTCTCCATAACATTATTATGTGCAGAACTGTAGTTGGAGTTGATAGTTAATAACATACTGGTCAATAATAAACTTTGCAGTGGTGCTGTGCGCAGTCACGTACCCAATGTCTTGAATCTATCCTTGGTACGTTCGTAATTCTCTCGGGAGAATATGAAGGTGTATAGTGACGCAAACCTGAAGGAGAGTTCAGCCAGAGAATGGTTTGGATAGGTTGAAGAAAGAGATGGTTGATCTCTTGAGACCACACACAAAACCCCTTATATTCAGTTCAAAATGAATGAGGTAGAGATATATGAGCAGAAAGAAATATTAAGAGCACATGATGATCCAATGTTGCACTGATGAAAATATTAACGTTAATAGACAATCTCTGAGTCTTATCTATCCAAAATGCAAATAAGGAATCTTCGTAGAGTCGAATGTTTTATTTATTTGAACACTTTTTGTTGAAGTTTTAGGATAAAGAATGAAAAATTAGAATTGAAAATAACCTTTGTAAACTTGCGTGCGACTCCTCGTAGTATTAGCATAATCATTATCATATGTCTGCTCAGAAACAATTGGATTTCCAAGTAGTAACGTTGTTCTAACATTATTCATGCATTACCGGCATTTATTTTGTATAATTTTTAGAATGTTGAGCAATCGTATTCTTATCTTAATCCAAATAATTCATGAGACAACAGAATGTGAATCGAATGACGACGCTCTTCCTGATGGAAATTTATTTATTAATGATAGAAAAAACCTCATCTGATATCTATTCCAAGAAATTTTAGGACAATTAATTTTATAATATTTCAATTTCAAATCTTCAAAAATGCAACAAAAAATCGACAATAACATTATTTGTACCGGATGAGTCGAACAAATTATATCAAAAAATGAATGATAAAGAAAAATGATTGACCAACCCATGTATTTGTGAATATTTTGAAAACACATGCATTTATTTGAATAAAAAAAAAGTTCTCTCAGTGCAGAGTCAAAAATTAAAAAAATAGTCACAAAATCCTATATGAAATTCCATTTCCCAACAGATACTTCTTTCCACTTCACCCATGTATAATTTTCCCATTGACGACTCAAGAGAAATGAGTGAGCAGTATAAATCCTCTTCTACCAATTGACATCGTATGAAAAACATCACTTGATATTCATCCAATCAATTTTTTTACATTCATACCAATAGATATACACATATTTATATTGGTTGTGAATTAATTGGAGATTGACCTAAGCGTCGGACCTTGCATAACTATACCAGGACTCTACAACAAGTACTTTTCTGTCACTCAAATTCGAACAAGAGGCCGTCACGAACAAATCCTTGAGCTGTGATAGAGCTGCATCTCTCAATGCAGTTTGATTCGGTTTACGATATTGTCCCCATGTACTCAAAATTTGGCGCTGGTATATATAGCTTATCTTCATCATTCAACAAAGCCACGCGGCGACAATGCAGCGAGCCGCTGACACATGAGCCAGTAAACGTCAAACACAGATAGTCGTGGAATGACTGAGTACCCCATGGCTTTATACTATACATACGTGTATAGATGGCTGAATATCGCTTGATGGAATGGATCGAAGGGTCGTCATCGTACGGTTGGTATACATATGAATTATATACCGTTGGTCCAATCGACCAATCGACAGTTCTCGATTATTTTGCATATGTGGATGCAGGGCGTTGAAGAGGACTCAAACGAGAAATGCTCGTAGCTAATTACCCGTTTACGTCCATCCCAGTGTTTAGTGATGTCATGTGTCGTGCGCAGCCACACACTCATCCTTTCGTCGATGCAATCGCGAATATTCGCGACCTCTATCTATTGAACTTTATGTCATCACAAGTGTGCATATGTGATTAGCATAAAGTGGAAATGGGAGTGAGGAAAAAAACAAAGTGGGAATGACATTAGCGTGTGTATTTTTAGGATTTATTAAACAGCAGTGTCGAGATGAGTATTGAAGTACACGCCAATTGTCTCTCGTCACATTTAGTTTTGTATATGCAACTCGCTTGATTGCAGTACGAATGTATACATAGGTAGACGTTTGTGTGTTTTTTCTCTTTTTTTTTATGTATATTTTTTTCGTTTTTTTTTTTTGCATTTACATTCAGTTTGTTCAGCGAACTATTATTGATTATTCTAGTTGTTGCTGTGAGCGCCTGAAATTGATGCGAAACAAATTGAAAAACTCTCGACGCATCAGTTTGTATTTATCTGTAGAGATATTTAGTCTGATGAACAAGATATGATCGTATTGAATTGTCAGCTGAAAAAATACCAGTGAAAATGTATTGGTTAAATGAGATATGTTTTTCGTTATATTTTCATAAGGTTTATAATTCCAATTGAGAATGGAATTTTTGCACCTACGTATAGTCTTTGTTATTTTTTTTTTTTTTTTTATTCAAAGCTTTTTAATGTGAACTATCATTTGATGAATGGAATGGCCTTGCATCCAACTCATACGAATAAAAAATTTCTCAACATTCAATGCCATCATTCATTTGCTTATAATACTGAGAACATTTATCTGACATGGAATGTCTCAAATAATTAGTCATACCTGAATGTTAAATGCTAATGGAGAGCTGTCATGAAAGTAATGGCTGTACTCCATCATTTGAAAGTTCATTTCACGAAAGTTTTGAGTTTACCGAGACTTTGTAAAATTTTTCCAATACTGTTGACGCTCGATATTCGTTTAACGATGCCAAGACTTAGTTTGTTCTTTCTTTCATTCCTCTTCACCACTAAACGTTTTCTTAGCCATAACAGTATCGCGAAAAAATTTATAAATTTATGATCCAATTGTCGATATTCACTGTTATTGACATTTTGTTTAGTTATTATAAACATTTTATTTCTCTTTTGTTTTTACTAAACGTGACATTATTACATTTCTTTCTCGTTTTATTGCATTCAATATCCGTCCTATACAAAGAATAAATGCAACTGGATGTCTCATGAATATGAATCGATGCAAAATGACGGTACTGAAGGAAAAAAAAAGAAAAAAATTTATTTTTCTGTATATCTATCCATAAATATGTTCTATGTATATCACTAAAAATTCAAACCACGCAACGATAAGCAACGAATGATCAGTACTCCGTGAAATTAACGTCACTGATCCATGAATTTTCCTATGATGGCACAAAATCCATGATCATCTCTGATGAAGTTGATGCAACGTTATGTGGCATAGGTTTGGATGTGAAATTTTAGTTAACGATGTTGTCATGTTCACAAGAATATTGGGAGCAATGTGAAGTCTCGTTACAAAAATAGCTTGGTTATTATTCCTCTTGACGGATACAGACGTGTTAATTGCAATGCAGTTATCAGTCACGAATGTGTAACCTCAGTGAACGTCGGAAATTCTGAATATTATTGAAATGTGTCATTTCATCAAAACGGGCAGTTAAGAATGAACAATTATTGGAAGTAAATAATTCTGAGCTGAATCTCATTCACAACTCAGGATAAATATAATGGTATATTCCCTGTCTTCAATCAATGCTGGATGTACTATATATAATCATTCAACTTTGATATTAGCTCCATAATTTCTTGAACTCTGAATAGAATTCGAAATGTCATTTCTCGGATTTTATTTCAATTCATCATATTGGATCTGTTGAAGTCACAGCGATACAAACTCAACTGCTGAATTTCAATAGAAATTTATAATATCTAACACAGGATGGTTTAATGATGAGCGACGTCACCTGGGCGATAGGAATTTTATCACTGCATATCAATATATTGCTAACTACATCCGCATGAGCTATTGAAAATCCTGTGAGTTTATATCATGCATATGTGTATGAATGTAAAATCTGTCAGTGGTGTAGATGAATGTATGAAGGCTCTCAACGTGAAAGTACCTCAAGCTCCCACCAAAATCATCTCTTTCCTCGATAGAACGTTTGCCAATTTATTCACGGTAATATTCATTTGATGTGAAGTTATAAAAATAAATATCCCATCGAGTATACGATGCCACTGTTGAATTTCAAACATAAATATTTCACGCCTCAGCAGTACCAGCTCCCCCCCGGGAGGGATGAAATCGTAGCTGAACACGTTATGACATTGGGAAATACCAACATCTACGATATATACTCACGATCGCTTTCAATAGATTTGGTTTTATTGACGTTGTATCTCACATTTCCGTTTGGTTGTTGAAAAAAAGGAAACAAAAATAGATGCAATTGAGAAATGAAATTTTTTACGTTGCAATATGAAAGCAATGAAATGATAAGTCTAAAATTTGTAATCAATATTTGCTAATAGCTTTTACCAGGTGTTTCATGGAGATGGCTCGTCAGAATTTTCTAGTTATTCAAATGGAAGTGGAAAGTGGAAAAAATGATGGTGGAGAAGAAAAGAAATGTATTGGAAATATTGTGTATTATTTGCACGATACCAGAAGTTTCTATTGAGAATGTTACAATAATTTCCGGCGATATAACAGACGTGTGATTGAGCGTAGGTTTCGCAGTTTATTTTTCAAATAGTTTTTTCAATGAAAAATATTAGAAAATATTTTATTCTCATATTCACTTTTGTTAAACTGACATTTTATTTATTATAATTCAAATGCCATCCAGACATTTGATCATAAGCGAAGTCACAGAAAAATTGTACAAACTGGATAAATTATACTGAATGATGATAAAATGCACTCTTGCTAAATCATTTCTCAAGCAAATAATAGATAGTACGCAGTGGCAAAATATCGTAAATTCCTCGAATTCTGGAATAAGAATTGAATGACATACGAGTCTTCAAGAAAGTTAAATTGAATCTGTCGACTGGGAAAGCAGAGGGGCTCTACAAAGTAATTCTGACATGTAGAACCATACTTTACGGATTTCTGAAAAATGTCTAAATCATTGATACAATTATTCACATGATCTACTCCACACAAATGGATTTGTGAAACTTTTTACAGACCGTGAAAACATAATCAGATAATTGCAAACATGAATTATTGAAAAAAAAACTCTTGAACTTTGTAAACCTTTCCATTAGCGCTCATGAAAATTTTTATCGTTTGTTCCAAATAAAAGACATGACGCATTTATAAAATGTAAAAATATAAGACTTAACGTTAAGCCTAGTAAATATTGCACATTATGAAATATTCTTATTAATTATGGAATAGTTAATATAAAATAATTGGTAATGAATTGTTAATGAATGAAGCGTTGGATTGAATAGGTATTCAATGCAACGTGTGATAATGTTATTTGACATTTATTGGAAAATAATCATCGGCCTCGATTATCTAATTGCGACTTGCGGTGAATGCACGCGGTAAGGGTTCGTATACAATTTAAAGGGCGAGTGTTTGTGTTAACCACCGAATGCCGGAAGTGGCCGCGTGCGTGAATGGCGCTTGTACCACGATAGTTTGATGAAACCCAGAGATTGTTGGTTAATCATAGTTAATGAGATTTTGTAGATTGATATTTAGTAACGGGGCCAAGCACGAAAGTGAGATCGATACATGGTAATCTCGGATGAATTGCGATCAACGCATGATGATGAGTGAGAGAGGTGTTTCATGCTTCATTTGTAAATTCACGTGACTGTATATGTTTGTACATTGTATTCAATGTACAAGATGTAATCTACATCACGATCGTACACCATAGTTGCTGTGCAAATTCTCCACTTCAAAAATAGGACGTTGCATTAACTGCTTGCATGATTTTTTTTCCTTTCTCCCGCGATCCCAAAGTAAAGTCTCGTCTTAAGAATTGTGAATCACTTATTTTAAGTCCAATTCCGTCGTATATTCAGTTGGAGATTGCTTTTGATTTAAAAACCTGACAAAGAAAATTAATATATTATTAAAGCCCCGGTTTCAGCTGTGTCAATTTTTTCTGAAGTGATAATTATCAATAGTATTTTATGTGTCATGAGAATTTAGGAAAAGAGATTAGGAAATAATAATATTCTTGAATATTATTTCCATTCTGTATGAATACTGAGAAATGATAATATTGAATGTCTATTTCTTGACTATTCTTGTAAAGTGATGATTATACATTGTCCAACCGTGCCAGAATGTAAAATTTCCAATGTAGAATAACAAAGAGATCTCAAAATAGAATGAAAAAGATCATACGATGTGATGTGATTATGTGTGATGTTGGGGGTGTAAGAAGTGAACCGTTGAATATGACGTTGATTATATAGGTACACGTCAAAAAGGGTTACGCGACACTTTGGCTTATCGCACGACACAGATCTCCATTCAAAGAAATATCCAAAGTGCTGAATAAGCTCAAGCAAAAACTTCTTTGGATTTTAGCTAGCTGTTTGCTATATAAGGTTATACAGTGATGCGAGGACGCTAACCAAGTTTACCTCACTTCTTCACTGTATATGTCAAACTTTACCTCATGCCAAAAAAGTTTTTTCACTTCTTACCATAAATTTTTAAACTAAGAGACACTATTCTATCGAATCACTATAAATGAATTATGACTGCACGATGAACTCTTCAACTTTGACATTTAATGGATATATATTAAATTTATATCACGCAATATTGAAAAGCCATTCAAAATATCGTGATGGATAAATTAATAACTGGATTGACTTAATGCGAAGAAATTGAAAATTAGAACACGTATTAATTATTCGTTCGCTGTCATTTTAACTGTTGATATTCTATCTCCGATAATTCGTCTAAATCTGAATCAGATATTTGAATTTAATGAAATTCCTCTCTTAACACATCTTATTATACTTTTCCTTTCTTTTAGTGTATTTCTAGAAATATATTTAATGCAACCAGATAAATAAATAAATAGATTGACGGAGATTCAATGAGATATTTCATTTATATTGAATTATTCTTAATATGAAGAGAAGCGAATAGCAGAAATCAATACAAAATGTGTATTAGATATATAAACACTAATTATCAAAGTAATTCTATGACTATTTTACAAATATGAAATTATGTTTAATTCATGAAGAAACGTAACCTTCACGATTCGGAAAACAGTAGCCGAATATTAAAATTCTACAATTTTGTACTGATTACATTATTGAAGAATATTTTCCAGATGACAATAATTCATTGATTATTGAAATTCTCATTATTCTTTCGAAGACGAATAAATTATCAGTTGATAGAATTCTTGACAAGAAAAAAAAAGGCAACTTGACAGAGTAAAATTCTGTTTCGTTTTTGTTTAAGTAGACCGGAACTTATATTGGCATATATGTAGCGCGATTCAATAGAAAAATATTGACGCGGAGGTGAAAAAAAAAGGAATAAAAGAAAGAAGACTTTATATAGAAGATGTAATTTCAAGAAAAGGCGAAAACGAGCGAAAAATGTGGAGGTAGATGGTGAAGAAAATAGTGAAGAAGTATACGCGTGAGTAGAGAACACTACGTGAGACTGCAGAGAAGTTGAAAAGATGAAAAGAGAAAATATTCTGTGCCATTTATCGGCTCGTTTTCTCTTTTTCACTTTGACTTAGAGATATAGCGGCCGAGATCACTACTTATGCTTCTTTCATCGCATCTTTGAGATATACTAAAGTCTGTGACTGTAGAACTTACTTTACTCTGCATTTTTATTTCTGTAGAATTATAATATAGACGTTTATGCGTACATTACATGTCTGGAGAGATGAATAGTTTAATGCTTCAAATACTTATTTTCATTGAAGACTTTTTTCGCAGATATTCTCAACCATACATAGCAATTACTGTTGCTTCACCCTTTTTTCATTGCTACTTGACTGGTTTGAATATTCATAGACAAAATGTTTGAAGATTTATGTAGAAACCTTTGCGATTTCACACGTCGTTTGCTGTCAATCAAAAAAATGAATTTCGTTCATGAACTATTTCATATTGTTTATGGTTAACTAAAGGCATATTTTATAAAAGTCATACAGGAAATGAAAAGTGAGACTTTAAGCCTCTTCAATCGATATGATGAAATATCAGGTTTATATTCCACTAAAAATGAGTAGAGCATCTGGATGCTGGTCTTTGCAAGTTTGTTCATGTTCTTTTGTTTTTTTGTTTTTTAGAGTTCTCCAATACGGATTTCTTATGTATCAACATATAACTCATGTCATTTTTATTGAATTGATGGATTTTTTTGTAGTAAAGCTACTTTTGCTCGTCCATTTTATATGAAGATAGTCAAACATGATAAATATAAAAAGAAAAAAACAGGAAATAGGAGATGCAAAGGTCCTTTTGATCTGTTGGATTTATTCACATAGCGAATTCGGGTTTATCGTAGAGATACAGAGTAAAGAAAAGTCGTTTGTAAAATTCCGAATGCCTCCAGCGTATGTGGAAACGAAAAAACTGTTTCTTTCATTTCATTTCGATACAATGGTGAAAGAAAACCAAAACGAAATATACATAATAGTTCTCACGAATAAGAATTAATTGGAAATTTAGTTGAATATATTCATCTATAGAACATGTATTAGAGTTGATACATCAAGATGTATCAACTCTTCAAAGCAAAATGTATTCAATAATATGTAGATATGTCAGACTGATTGTGAGTGATTGTATCATTATTTCATTGTGGGGAAGTCGCTGTTGACATTTGCGATGTTCTGAATATTTACCCTGGCATTTGAACGTTGACGAATCACAAATTTAAACTAAAAATAGGTTTCAAGAATTTATTTGATTTCCCTCATACTCGAATACAGTTGGAACCGAATTATGATTTGATGAACTCGAAAATAAATCTGCAAATAGAAAAGATGTTCTGATTGGAATCTAAAATTTCTTTCTATTCTAACTGGGCTGACCTAAATTTTACAGAATTGTCATCAAATAATTGCTTCAAATAATAGATGGAGTTGTTTGCCAAGAACTAATTACTCAAAAGTTCAATTATTAAAAGAGGAGCTTAATAATATCAGCACAATAAACAATTTTTGTATCGACCAATCACCACAAAATTCACACTTCCAATTAAATAATAAATGCGAATATGTAATCGTCACACTGTAAAATATAACTTATTATTCAATTATAATATTTTCAAGAGTGAAAACGTTGAGAAAACCATTTGTATAATTAATCCAACATAGAAATATTAAAGTACTCTAGTGAACCGCAAAGATAAACTCAGTGAGCCTTGTGTTCTCGTATTGTGGTGGTCAAGTCAGCTTGCAGGGATTAGATGGCATATTTCCAAACAAGGTTATTATACACACACAGAAGTCCGAATGAGCATCACTACGTTACTTCTCAAACAAATCTACTACGGTTGGTATTGTGGTGAAATTCGGGAGTGTTTCTCATGCTTCCAAGCACAATGGGCTTCACTATGAGCATATAATAGAACAATTTGGTGCAAATTTCGCCAAATCAGATGCATAATTACCTGAAGAAATTTAATGGTGACATCCTGATTACTTAATTAGCATTTGAAATTAACAAATTATTTCTCACATTCGAATCGATTTCATAAAACAGAAGTTGACAAATAGATTCTGTGCTTTGTCCGTGTTTATTAACTTTTATATCTCATAATATCTTCTCCTTATCATTTATGCAATAAAAATCACCCTCCGAACAATAATTTCAGTTCTTAAATAAAAATGATTTATCTATCAATCAAACTATTGAGTCCTAAATGTTATTGGTAGAAATCGATTGGAAATATTTGTTTCCAAGACTTCTTGATTAAAATGCATCGATTAAGGAATGAACATAATTAACGGACGTAATTGTTAATTAAGTGTTGACAATCAACGATGACCATTCAATCGAATGTGATTGAGGTTAACCATATTATCATCAGTCTACATACACTGTTGGCTCATGGCCGTGGATGAGGTTATATATCAGCTAGTTCTATATATCGCTTATCCGATATATATTCGTATTCGGATGTAATTAGTGGTGCATACCAGTTCAACACCACAAGATTGAGTAATACAATAGCACATGCGTCGTTGTTTTGTGTGTTAAGTGCGTGCTTGATTCAATAGGTAATATATTAGCTCTAACGGATTATAGAAACTATGAAGAACAACAAACAAACAAACATTACTCCACCATTTTTCAAGTTGTTCCTCTTTGAGTGTTGGTATCCCATTAAATGAATTTTTATGCTTTTCATAAGCAAAATTTCCAAATATTTTACCGACCATCAAACGTGATCAGTGATCTGGAAATTATGATAAGGGTATTTATTAATTGATTATGTTAGAATTTTTTGGCGAATGTCAAATTGTTTCAGCGAAAGCATTTTTTTCTTGATTTTATGGTTAATTGAATGTTATGTGATGGTATTGCTCTCTGTTCTGTAAAAAACTTTGTCCCTCATCAATGAATTTTATCTGTGATATCATAATTGAAAAAATTGTTCCCATTTAGTCAGTAATTTCGCTTATCGTGAATTTTCTGGCTATGGGTGTTCGTACTGTGATAGATTAATAAATAAATTACAATAACTCGATGAATATTGAATTTCATAATCAGTGATTTTAGAGTCGGAAAAAAATTATGTAGAAATACAATAATGGATGGTAGAATGAAAAATGTTTACAATAGTTTGAATGGTATACAATTATCTAATGTTTCATTTCATTTTATTACCAATTTTGTAAGAACCTCAACGCACATGTAACTCAATACTGATTGGATAATAATTATCAGATTACATATACTGATGGTGAATGAATGGAAAATCTATCAGAATGAATACGCAGCTGTGTGTTTAGGACAATTGAATGATACGTCAAACGAGGAGTTGATGTTAATCATTAATTTGTGTTCAATATACCATTGCGTTCATATTGCTGTGCACTCAACAGCAAAAGGATTTTGTCAGGTGAACGCGCCGGTAGAATAACCTTCGATCGTACGTATTTTATTCAAGCGATTCTCCACTCATGTCAATTATCAGGGATGTCGATAATTAGCTGTTGTGCCATGAGAAAAAAAAGGGGAAAAGGAGGTTAATATATAAACAGGATAAATTGATGATATTTATTTTAATACTTGATAATGTTTTTGTGTTCTTTTTAAAAGTATGTGAAACGATGTATTTTTTTTCTTGCAAAAATGTCGTATGAACAAAGTTTTTCGACAATTCTATAACAATTATCTTTTTACAAAAAAATATCTAACATCATCAATTTTATTTTCGAACACACATAAAAAAAAATAGTAAAGAAGTATATTGCGAGGACTAGAAAATATCCGAACTAATCAATTTTCCACGCCGAAGATAAAGTTTCTCTGCAGAGACGTCTAATAGATGGAATGGTTGAAAAAATCAACGGAAAAACTTGCACAGACTTCAAAAAGTAACAATTTCACAAACAGGAAATATGTTACGTGAATTTCTTTCACTAGAAATTATATTTCAAATAATTTTAGGAGATTTGTCTGGGATACCACCGATTATTCGTAATCTTAATAAACATGAATAACACTATAGTATAATTTCCATCTGATTCTCAGACCGAGAATTCTCCATATAAATTCTGATAATTCTACTATACCCTTTAACTAGTCTATGCAAATTCAAAGTTTTTACATATCGCTACAGTGCGCCAAAACTCGTGCTAACTTATCTGAACATTTCGACATAATCACAACAATTCTGCGGTAACGTTTGATAAGCCATTGATACTATGGAGCTTAAGGTGCAATAGAATGTTCGTATTACGACGTAGAGGTAGTTTGAAGAGGTGATCACTAAGGACCACCATTATCCTTTCTCTATTTTCGTCCCTTCCCTCTTCCAATTTATTGATTCGTCTGCGATCCTCCATCTCTTTTCCCTTTCGTTGACTCGATCGGTGATCAAATAATATCCTGAGATAATGAAATATTTCATTCATTTGCGTTCGTCGAAGTTTGATAAAAATTTAACCATTCTTAAAGTGAATTGTACAATTCTCAGACTGTTTGAATTCAGCCATTGCGGTGATGCACTTCGCAATGGCTTGCTTTGAGTAATTTATCTGTTGATTATGATACAATATAGATATGCAATGATAAATGATTTATGGAGTATCCAACAACTACCGGTCATTGTACATTAATGTATATTGTAGTATACACTATGGTATAAATGGAACATAACAAGTTCAAGTGTAATAAATCAATAAGAGTACAAGCTTAGTGAGATTCAGATTCACGCCATTAAGTGCATTACTCGAGAGCTGTTTCGCTAAAAAAATCATGAGGAATCGCGTGCTGTGAATATATTACATTATTTTATTGATGTACTTATTCCAGAGCGTTTGTATGTTGAATTTAATGGTGGAATTAGAGAATTGTGCTTCGGGAAATTGGCGGTTTAGAGTATTAGACAAACTACAGTTATACAGGGAACGATACAGACGTCTGAGTAAAAATTGCAATGTCGATTTTAGTTTTTTATGATAATAATAACGAGCGGTGTTCGAAAGTTCCGATTTTTGTTATGATGTTATTTGAAATATAGACCTTACTATAGTATGGAATATCATACTATGAAAATCATAATTTTATTCTATCACATTTGGAAATAAAACTGCCTCGTTCTCAATCGTGTTTCTATAATTTATGATATGATATATGGTCGGGAATTGTAATGACTCAGCAGAACTGAAGAATCCATTGCTAAATTTGTGATAGATTTGGAAATTTTTACATCCTTTAGTCCATAAATACTGACCTGCATAATTCTACAAAATTTTCCAAAATGTAAGGGCTAAAAGCTCGCTTTCCACTTTGTAGTTTATCCGTTGTGTTGTCTAGTAAATATCATTATCTAAACTCTTTTTATTCCAAGCCCTTTCGACCAAACGGATATTTTTCTTGAACAACCACATTTTTCGAACGTTCACTGACGATGAGCAGATCAAACCCCTCTTGAACTATTTCTTGCGAGAAATGATGGAAAAATATAAAACATAAATAGATTACTCGATGTCATGAAATTTTTTTCTAGAAGAAAAGTTGAAATTTCTTTGACGAAAATTGCATTATTATATATATGTTTATTTATTTAAATCAAATTTTTCAATTGAATTGTTCTTCATAACACGATAATGAAAAAAAGGATTTAAATAGACATTGACTATACTTAGAAGAAAATATATTTTGGTAAATTATTTGATTTCAAATTAATTTTGTTACAAGCTGATGTTGAAGAATGCTTGAATGGAATTGTGGTGTGTAAAATGCAGCCATGAGAATTTTTATCAAGAAAATAACGAAAGCTATTGAAATTGGTGAAGGGATGTGAAAGGTGGAGAGGTGAAGAAGAGTAGTAAATGTGCGTCACGATGAAGACAGCTTTTTCTAGACATCTGTACACATAATGGCTTATTTACTTTGTACTTCTTCTTCTTTTTCCAATCACCTCTTTCACGGCTCACTCGTAATCGTCGGCACCAGACTCGCCAGCCCACTCGAATGTCGTTAATTGAATTTCGTTTTTTGTTGCTTTTCTACAATGAAAACACCACTATATCTGGATTGAGACTGTATATATGCCCAAGTGGAATATAATACTCCTGCATTGTACTCACTCGACAAATTGATAAAAAATATTACGTGTTTTTGTTATTTCTTCTGTATAGAGTCTTTAAGGTGGATTTCAAGTGATAAAAAGTAATTATTGAATGACAACATGGATACGTTTTATTATAAAAAGAAAATTTATATGGCGTTACTAATACTTGGATAGATTTAATACAGTATTTTGACCATACTAGCGACGTGCTCGCTTTTTCTAAGTTTTTCTCCATTTCCGCTGTAAAATATGAAAAATGTTGAAGAAATTAAAGAAACCTTTCAGTCTTAGTTTTTTTAAACAAAATAAATTTTTAGACTAGATTTATGGCTGTTCTATGACCCGAATCATTTTATTTGGCTTCGATTAGTCTTAATTAATTGATGTCAAAAGAGTTAACTTTTCTGGATTTATGACTTATAAAAACGTATTCGAACAAATTGGAAATAAGAAATCTTTACTTTCTTTTCTTCATAATATCAGCGGCCTTAAAATTTTCCAAGTCTTCTTTCAGTCGAGCGATATACTTATGAACATCTTGAAAAGATAATAAAACAAGTTGCAAGTCCATTGTCTGCTTGAATGCCATGTTAGATGGTGAATGCTTGCGGAAACAATTACTCGAAGCTTTATTTAACTGAATTTACTTGTAACTATTAGAGCATTTGCATCAGGTAGCAGTTGGTGCGACGGTCAGAGAACCAAGGGGTGAATTACTATAGTCCAATCTCCATAGTCGTTGAACGATTTGTTCCTGGTCCTGTCCTTTGAAATGAACTAAACTCTAATTGTCCAGTTTGAGTACAAGGAGAATGTAATACTGTATATGTTGGAATTTACGTCTTCATTGGAAGTCCATTAAATGACCAGTAGAACTCTTTGGAGAAATTGAACAAGCTTGAAGGCAATTCTAGACAATTCTATGGCAAGAACGAGAGGCTCCAATCAGTACAAATTCATTATCAACCTACAATGTAAAGTCTGACTAAAACCTTGATTCTGTATTGAGTGATAGATGGAACGTTGACGGATAAAATAAATATCTAACAATGACACGTCAACAGCAAAAAGGTATCTGAAAAAACTGAAAGATTCCACGAACGAATATCAATTTATTGAACTTCAAAAGCTACCAAGTTTTTCCACCTTACTTTGTCCACTTCTTACTCCATTTTTCAGCACTTTGTGGACAAGTAATTGCACGGTACGACTAACCCACAAGACGGATCATGACTGATGGTTGCCCTACGGCACGATGTGAAGTTTGATAAATACGAGAAACGAATGTGTGTAAAAAATACTTGAAAAAAAGTCCTGCTGTTTTATAGGGATGGTTGTGAGGAGAAATATCAAAACGATAATTTTCTATGTTCATTTGACATATATTTGCGATTGATGATTTGAAAAGAAGGTCCTCGAGGGGGATATTTCAAATTGAATCATATGATTATTTTTATTGCATGTTTATCAAAAAATATAGAGAGTCTTCTTCGATGAAGAAGTTAAGTATGAGAAATGAATGAATCTTGATGGCGATTTTCAAATCATTTCCATGATGATTCCAGTTTTCATAGATGATCTCCTTCATCTCATTGTTGATAACGAATGAATAATTTCGATGATCCAGTCAACGCTTTATCGACTTTGCAAGCATAAAGATAATAAAATCAACTGAGTATTTAATTTGAAAAATCACGGAAGAAAACAAAAAGAGAATAAATTGGATAACTCGAGCGTTGACCCTGTATTCATTCGCTGGCCGACCGCTATGGGTGGCACGTTACTACTCAACGTGCACCCTGTTTACCATCAGCCGCGTGAGAGTCACTCCCTGTTCACCTCCGGCTGTTATAAACTCTGTGAAATACAGCACTCGCACACACCCGAAGATTGTATCAACAACATTGCGAACAGTTAACCTCATTTTACCTTGATGCCGTGGATGAAAAGTGTAGCGCATAGGTCTTACCAAGATTACTTATACTGTTCTGCAGTAAGTGTTTGTGTATGAACTGCATTGTTACGATATTGACAAGATTTTGATTATATTTCATTAATTTATTTTTGTAGAGAGGAAACAATTAATTTGAACATCACAGAGCAAATTAAATTAGTTTGATCTCTTTATGATGATAGGGAATATTAAAAGTAGGGAAATATTCAGGTTTAATATTGCGAGGGAACTTTGACGAAAAGTAAAATAAATTTACTAAAAAAATACCTTGTGGGAATAAAAAGGTACAGCACGAAATTTATTTCATAAACAAACTCTAAATGCACAAACTCAGATGTACCAAAGTTACCGCTGTAAATATGATATGAACATAAATTTAGTACGAGCGATAAAAAACATCTACTTTGTGATGAATTAGTGATGCGCATATCGAATGTCTGAATATTATATATTGCATAGGAATTTTTTCAGAAAAGGATAAATAATTTAATGAATTTGAGTTGTTGTTGTATTTTGGATGTGGTAAAGTTCATGAAACTGAACATTAATGAAGCTCAAATTAATTTTCATAAACTATATTTTCGATTGATTTTACCAACCAAAAAATATCGTAATAACAACGAGAAAAAACTAACTTATTACAGAAAGAAAACTAAAAAATTTGGTGCTACATATTTCGCTGTCAACAATTCATACCTTTCTTGCTCACATTTTTTTTATTGTCCGTAATGTTTTTCTCGCACTGTTTCTCTTTTTTCACATCATCCAACATTTCCCTCATCTCACTGTATTCTCAAAATATTGCGGGTCACGTCGCACTCTCAATGCCATGGCCGTAGTCACTGTGGTCGTTAAATCCTCGCGTTGCCACCGCACAATATAAAGCCACAATTTTTTATTTATTTTTTGTTTTTTGTTTCTTTCCCATCCTCTCACCATCGTCACAACGATGAGCTTGCGGATAGCTTAGTCTAAAGCACAAAAACGTTGAGGGTGACGGGCCATTTGTTCATTCCTTTTGTTTTTGTTTTTTTATTTTTTTTTGACTCTTCACGCCATGTGTGTTCGTGTTTGCCAAAAAAAAGTTTCAGTTTCATAGCTGAATGAAAAAAGTTTCCTGAAACCTAAACCCAACACTGTGTTTGATGAAAATGAACATTTTTGCCTCATAGATGAATTGGTCGATTCAATGTAATGTCGTCTATTTCTACTTTTTTTCGTTCATAATCTTAATGGAATTTGTTCGTCTCGACATGTAAAATAGATTTTTACAAAGAAAAAAAAGAGGCGATGCCATCTTTGGAAACCAGATGAATATTTTGTTGTTCTCAATTTTATTGCTTATTTTTTGGAAGTTTTGATTCAATATTTAATTAGAGTATTCTAAGAATATTTCAATCTGAAAATATTGGAGAGTAGAGTAAAAGCTCAACTTTTCATATTCCACCTCAATTTTCCTTCACAATACGCAAAAATTAATGAAGAGAATTTCAAATAACCATATTATGCTGCCAGAGAAAAAAAGGAAGGAAATGAATGAGGTCATGCATTGAAAAATTTATTTACCTCGAGGAAATCCCTGTCTGAAAATGGCAAAGGTGATTTCCACAGGTTCAATTAAGTCATTTTACAGAGAGAAAAAAATACTTCAATGTTATAACTGAGATATTTATATATTATATGATTACATAAATTTCTAGAGATTTTCAACCATCCCTAGTTGCGTGTGGACCAATAAAACTACAGCATTTTCCATACGTACAAGACATGAATATCCCAGTTGGAAATTCATGTCGGATTCTAAAACTGATGAAAAAAATCATAAAAAAATATGTTCACATCTGTCTAAATACTACAAAAATATGGCGTCACCTGGGAAAAAATTGCATCCGCTTATCCTGTATTTGTACCAATCCATGTACAACTTCGTTTCATCCCCTAAGGATTATCATGTTCATCCAGTACGTCCTCATTATTCATATTCTCTCTGACCTCATTCTCCTGATGTATTTTCTCCTAAATGCTGTAGTAGTAAACAGGACGTAAACGCAAACTTCGTTTGTTCTACACACCTTTTACATTATTAAATAATATAAATTATTTAATACATATGAGTAACACTCAACAACTCATATATAGATATATATCTTAAGATAACTAGTCCTGAGTTTCCTCGACAATTTATGACTAGAATTTCTCGGTTCCCTTGTGTGAGCCTTCAAATGTAAATCGATGTTCGACGAAACTCGGCGGACCGGCCGAAGTGCTCTCTAGGGAAATGCTCTCAATGCTATTGGTTGATTGTGGTATATAGAGCTTACATAATATGCGGATGGTGTAAACGACGCTTACTAAAGCTCAATGAGTTGGCAACCAATAATAAATTTATTTTCCAGTTTTATGCATGTTTTTACTCGCACAATATTTTTTATTGCTAAATTATATTTAGAAACTATATCTGATATGATTATTGATTTATTTGTTTATTGTTTTTGTTTTTGTTTTTTTTCATTGCAGAACCCTGTGAAAAAACGTACTGTGCATGGGGTGCGGTTTGTGTCGTCTCAGAAGCAGGTCGAGCTGTCTGCCAGTGTCCCACCAACTGTCCGAAGACTCCAGATCCTGTTTGTGGCTCGGACGATGTTACATATACAAACCACTGTCAGCTGCGACAAGCAAGTTGCCGCGATCGAAAAAACACAAGGGTGAAATACAAGGGTGTTTGTGGTGAGTACTGTATATATATATAATTACGTCACAAGTTTTTTTTTTTGCGTGAATAATGCAGTTTTTATTGTTGAAACTCTAAAAATGCTGCTCTCAAACATCAGATTATTTTTGTCTTTTTTGGTCTTTGCTTTTCAGTGATAAAAGCGAATTTTTCACTCGCGTATTATAAAGCTTAAGAATTTTAATATTTCGTGAATTATTCAAATTTGAAGAAGAATCAACAGCAAATGCGAATCGCAGCGGAATTTCAAAATTTATGTCACAAAATTTTTCTGTAATTTTCCGAAAGATGAAAATGACTTTTAACATTTATGAAAAAAACTAAACTGACTGAAATGTGGAAATGCCAATTTTTTCTTTTTCTCTTCGCGCAAAATACAAAGAAAAATTGACTTATGATTAATTATTTAAAAAGTTACAAGTAGCGGAACATAAATCACAAAAAGTGATAAAAAAGTGGCCATTACGTAAAATAACATGTATTAAATTTTTGCTTCGTTGAAATATCATTCGGTGAACGCATAAAAAGAAAAATCCGTGATATTCCCGCAGCGTGGTATAAAATACTCGGTAGTTGTTATGTGTTATATGTAGTAGTTGCATACATACATGAGGATCAATCTACTGGATGGTCTGATCTTTCTCATGGGATATATATTTTTATAAATATATATGTATATATACTTGCTGGGTAAACATATGTGTACTGTAAGGAAAAAATAACAACAGCACAGCCATACGAACTCTTACATGACCAAAGCACGACGCATCGTGGGCCATAAACGATAACGACTAAATTTTACGACTTCCACCGCCACCTTGAAACTGTACACGATAACAAACAGTTAAATACAAACTCCTACTATTTCACCACCTGTGCAACTGTATTCGTATTGTTTAGTATTGTAAAACGTCATCCCCATGTATGAAAAAAAAGAGAAAAAAAAAGATCGTTTATAAATATATAATAGTTTGACGTTCTAATAGCTTTTCTTTGAACGTGTTATTTCTATTATTCACACAAACAATGCACTCATGAAAGCTTCTGTTCACGGAATATTTAATGATAAAACTGTCAAATTGGTGGTTGAATTTATAAGCTTTGGGAAATTTATTGCATGAATGATGAAAAATTGAATTAAGAGATGAGCAATTGAGCATATTTTTTTATGACAAGAGATTTTATTGTATTTGTTGAAATTGTCACATTGTGATACAATCAGGGAACTCTTGTGAGGGAGGATTTGTTTGTTAACTTGACAGGAAAATTATTCTTCAAGAAGTTATCGAGATATCGGTGATAATAAGACAGATATGATAATGTAAAAAATTAGGGTAATCCAGGGAAATAAAGATACGAATAATTCATCACAAAGTTGATTTTAGTTCGTTCTTGTAAAACAATAAATCAATTTTCGGGGAAGATTTTGTTACGTAGTTTTTTCGCAACTTTTTCAATCAGGCACCTTCTTTTTTTTTGTTTCCGATAGTCCTATAATTCTGATCCCCACAAATATGATGTATGATTTTAATTAATCGAACATGACAACTGTCATTTTGTCAAAACAAACTTTTTCGATTACGAACTTATTTATTATGTCGTGCATCGTTTACAAATAATTTCGCGCTAACTCCTATATATTTTTCAATAATAAAATGAATTCCACGGAATAAAATACCTCAAAAACAATGCAATACGATAAAGTGACAACACAAGATAAAGTGACAACACAAAAAACATGATTTTTGCAAAATAGATTCATTCACTTACTTTTATAAATATTGATAAAAAACCAATTCTATATTTTAGTTCGTATTCTGATTGCATGTGCACTGCGATTGTATTGCACTGAGAATTGACAATGCGTGCCAAAACTTTTTTTTATTTCCGGTCGAGATGTATTATTGCCAGCAAGATGAAAAATCTTGATAAAAATGAAATGACAAAGTGCCGCGGATGTGCGACGTGTTTCGCGAAAAACGTGCGCCGAATGCTTGAAAGTTGTGTCTCAATAGAATGTCAACGTATAAGCAAAAAAATATGTTTGTGTATATGTGTATGTGTATATAAATATGTACGTATGTAGACGGAGTGAACCAGATGCAGGAAGAGGGGGATAAAAGCATGGGAAAACATCGTGATCTCGATGTTTTACGCTGTCGACC
Organism: Meteorus cinctellus; assembly: GCA_030523045.1. NCBI lineage: Eukaryota > Metazoa > Arthropoda > Insecta > Hymenoptera > Braconidae > Meteorus > Meteorus cinctellus. The sequence continues at coordinate 303,866 of JAPYZF010000041.1, read as the reverse complement.
TGAAAAAAAAAAAAAATCCTAAGCGTTGTATATGTCATAGGAGATACACAGTTCCACTGGAACGATCAATATACGAATGCATAGAACGCTCATACATAATGTTCTACATACATTGTAATGAGATTGTAGTATTTTTATCCAACATAAACGGAGAAATATCTACATAAAAAATACTACGTCTAAAAAATAGTGGCGCTTTTTATATAAATTGGACAAAAACAAACATAGAAATTGAATTTTGGAATTGTAAATGAGACGTCACAATAATTGTCATATTAAACGACGAAAAAATTGAAGAGTGTGAAGAGAATTTTTGCGGGCATTATATAATACGATCATTTCCTGATTCAATTCGAAAATATTCACATCTGTAAGGAGAAAATAGTAGAATTTTTCTCATTGCTAAAATATTGTTAGTATCAAATTATTTTTCTAATTTAAATCATTTCAACTGGAATATATCTCATCTACGAATTCTTACTTGAAATTAGTCAATTGAGATAATAGGAAATTAATTCTATACTTTTTTTTCAAGATTCGTAAGATGAAAGAGAATTCATCAAAGCTATTCTATCTTCATTTATATAGTCGGAGTCAACCATGTAGAATCATGGTCTATAAAAACCTCATTTACTCACATACGACCATTTAAATTAGACTCTGGCTGAATGTCAGTTCAAAAGACGAGAACAAATATGCCACGATGGCCACTAAAAACGTGGCATATAGAAAGTGATTCAACGGGGCATTTCGTTTAAACGTAAAGAGATGTTTGAGAAGTGCTGTGAAGGTAGAAGAAATGAGAGAAAAAGAGAATTTAGCATGGAAAACAAATGGAAAAACTTAAGTACTGCAAACAGTCGTTGAAGACAAAAATAAATAAATTCTGAATGAATATCATTTATGATATAATTACATACGACAAGTTGAAATTATATATAAGGACGTAACATTTTCTCAAGTGTAATAATAGAAATATTAATTTGGATGATGACTGATTAATATTATTAATTATTGATAGTGAATCCCCTACAATGTAATAACCGTCGCCATTTCTTTCAGTTACAGTCATTCTCAAATCAACCTCTTGAATGCTGTAAGAGCTGAGTTTTCCACCCCATCCTATTCCATTTAATGCAAAATGAATTCATGAAAAAAGATTCTTCACTTCTTCCACTATAATCTCCACCGATATTGATGTCCTACAATTCATCTGATTAAATAAAAAAAATCCGTTAATTAGAATAAGGCAAACAATCTTTACTTGAACTAGCTTGTAATAAATCTCATGATCCGATCAAATTCAAATAATGAACATGGCTAGTAAATTCAGTAACTAACTTTTGTTTGTTTTTTCTTATTGCTACGTCTCAACATCTCATTATTTATTATTTCCCACAAAAACATAAACTGCGTTCTGACATTCATAAATATTTCAAAGTCATGCATATTAGAAATTCGTAAAGCTGGTGTAAATTTTATTGCTGCGATATATGAATTAACCAATGCACGATACGAGCCATGAGATTTGCCACGAAAGAGCTGCACCTCTATACCACGTTTCTTGTATGCCTTGGGAAATTTCGAAATGCATCTTTTATTCAACGAGTGGGCGGTACATCCGGTACCTATATATACGTACATATCAGTACATATATATATATATATTTCGGTCTGTGCATGTATATTTATATACGTAGGTCGACGAAGCGAAACTGGTGGTTAGCAACCTGATGTCATTTATCACTCATGAAACCAACAGACGCGCCAGTATACACGTAAACTAATGAAACGATCATGTCACTTAGTGCAAAATTGCCTCAACTATATATAACTACACGGAGTTTTTTTTTGGCCCATTTCAAACAGGAATACAGGAAAAAAGAAAGGGAAATTATACGGCGTTATATAAGTTTTTCACTTTTGAATTTCTACAGTATTAAATGATTTGACATAGAATTTTGTAGAGAATATTTTTATTCAGAATTGACGAATTTTTCGTGCATGCATATTCGGTTTTATATATGTATTAATAAAATGCATTTATAATATTGATTGGTTTAAATGAATCCTAAATGAAGCTTGAAGTGTTTTAGTGATTAATGTCACATTGAAATGATAATGTAAAATCTTCAGAATTGGTTTTAATTAGTATAAATGAAATCAATAGCACTTAGCAGTTAATAAACTATTGTTAATAATTTATCAGGCATATTTTCATGTGATCTGTGATTATCATGAATTAATTATTCATCGAGAAGATAAATAAAATATGAATGCACTTTTACACTGTCTGGTAAACTCTTTTTTCACTGCATAGTTCTTTTTTTTTCGTGAGTTCAGATCAGTTTGATTAATTAATTTCCTCGATAATTATTCACAGTCCGATTTTCATGTTCATGCATACAATGTAACATTTATTAATTCATAAATTCACAATGGCGAATGTTCTCCACGTTGCAGTGAAAATGTTCCAAACTGTAGAGTGCATTATTAATCAACAATAAGCTCTGCAATTGATTGCAGTGGTGAAGTGAAAAAAAAATTGATTAATAATTTCTTCACTATACCATTGATATACTCTCTGATATTTTTTCCCCACTGATCATTAAAATAAAAATCAACAAGACAAAAAAATTGTCATGGAAATGAAATAGGATAAAAAAGCGATGAAAAATAATAAAATATGAATCACATGTCAGAGAAAATTTGGAACAATAAATAAATGGAAAATTGTACAATTGTAGTCGTGTTGTAGTCTTTTGAAACGCGCGAGCACATATCTACTTCCTGCCAATTACTGCACCGGCGTACATTCAATATAAACACACATCAATGTGATGTATACACATACTATTGACAAAGAAATGTGTATGTACACATGAACATATATTGTGAGTACAAACAATTCACATTGTCGATTTTGGTCGTCGTCCAATAAGAAGAATAATACCAATGGATTGTGCGTAACGTAACAAAACCAATACACAATGCCGATTTCAATCGACCCTGGTCACCTAATGGCTGAACGTTTGTGCGAAGCACAAACTCACATCGACACCAGACAATATATCGTTTTGCATTCATATATACATACTACAAACTCTAGAATCCAAAATTCCCTGTCGTTACCTCAAAAACACAACGTTCCAATTAAATCCAGGACATAGACGTATAAATACAATACATGTTATAAACATATTGAATATGTGCAGGCTATACAAGTGGATACAATTAGCTAGATTTATTCAAAACACGTATCATTAAAGCGTTACTATTGCGAAGACTATGAAAGAACATTTGATTATTGTCGATTGTTATTTTATGTACTCCCGCGGATATTTGCAAATGGCAGTCCAGAAACAATTGCTGATTGATAATGGAGATGAAATCTGGCAAATCTTCAATAACTTATTCACGAAATGTCGTCTAGTTGAATCTTTTTCTTGATAACTTGAGAAGTTCGTTGATATATATGCAGAAAAAAGTTTTTCACTTTAACTACTTCAGAATATTTTTTTTCATACAGATTCAAGCGATTCAATTTAATTCTTATTTTGTGGTATTTTTATTGATTATTAGAAAGTAGAATTTTATGAATTCTTTAGAACTGATGAAAATAATAATTATGTCATGTGAAAGACTTCTTTTGAATGCAAAATGTATTTGATTTCTTTTGAAGTATAAACTTTTCGATGGGACTGTCTGACTCTATATCTGTATACGGAGATTGTTTATTTGGACAGATTGCTACTGATATATACTGGCTGGAATGACACTGTGTGAACATGAATAGAATATCGAATGATTGTTGAATGTTTTCTGATGTGACGTTTGTGGAATCGAAACAAAACAAAACATCTGCTTTTACCATTTCTATCACTTTGTGATATGAACATCAAACAACAGCATTGTGAAACTTTTATAGGTTTGACAAGATCAATATCTAACAGTCTTTACGTATTCTTCCTCATCTTCTTTGATTTTACGATGATTTCTTATAGAAAAATGAATTCATCACAATGTAAAGCATATAAATAATTTTAGAACATATAATAGTGTAGGTCATTCGTTTGTTTTAATTAATCACAATTGATTTTATAATTGAAACTGAATCAATGAATGAAAAATAACATAATAATGTTAAAAGGAAGTGGACAAATGAGAAAAATAGATAATAACAACAGAAAATGTAAAATATTTATCAGTAAAAGCACTCAACACCAATTTATTAATCTTGATTATAAATTTTCACTCAGCAACCACGAAAACCTTGTTTGAACATTGTGTGCAACACCTCTGTGGAATGTACCAACATTAAATGGACGAATGTTTGATAAACATAGCGTACGCAATGTGCATAAAAGGTGTGCAGGAGTGCATGATAGTGCTGCAGTGGTGTAATACGAAACATATAATAATTTCATCCATGCATGGGTCCTTGCCCATTCGTACGTGACTTTCATTTCTCCTCCAGCTCACCATTCTCTCATTTATCTCTTATTCTTCTACCATATGTTCTATACGACTTTGTCCCTGCACATCCACACTTAAATTATTATCCAAGCAAACAATACGAACCGGGGGGGTAGCCAAGTGTGTAAAAGCAGCCCCATGGATCTTCCCTAGCGATTTCACAAATGCTTTTCCTTCTCTCATATATTCATGGACATATCACATATCTCTCTCATTCACGGATGAGATTTACAGTAAGCTTAATGCTCTCAAATATTACTGCATTTGGATTAGTTAACTTATTATAGTTATTTTGTATTATTTTCATGCAATGTGCGGATGTTACTCTTGGGAAAATTGTTATTTTTATTTTTCCTCAGCCATAACGGCAGTGATAAAATGAGAGAGAAATGGAAAATATAATTAACTAAATTTTCGTTGTATTAGTTTGGACTTTTTTTATGCATGAAAAATTTTCATGAGAGTGTCTAAACTTTTTCTTGTCACTTTGCATTTACTATTTTATTTAACAGCGTATGTGTATATGCATGCGTATGACTGTGATAAAAAAATCGCAAATATTTATTTTAAAATGTAAATGAATGTATTATTTTGCATACTTTGTTTTTGCGAGGGAATAAATTTTTCTGAGAATACATTAATAATGCAAATTTCGAAAATATATTAATAATATAAGTTTTTACATATCGATTTATATATTGATTATAAATATTTTTATATTTTTCAATCATAAACGAGTATTAATGCAACAAACTTGCAATACATATTATGGTACTTTTGTTTATTTTTTTAATTTTTTTATAGACTATGTATATATATAATAGAATATTAATCATTTCCAATTAATACAGCTTGGAAATTCTAGATTGAAATACTAACTTTGAAATACTAATATTTTTAATGCAGAAGTGTTGGTAAATTTTTCTTCATTTTTATAATACGAAATGATAGCGGATCAAAAAAAGGTTCTCTTGTACGAGTCTTTAAATTTCCATTCGAATTTCCACAGTAGAAACATCAATTTGAGTACGAATAAATCATGAGATAATTCAATCATCTGCAAGATACAAACAATTTCTCATCCTCTATTATTACATGCGATCAAACTTTTGATTAGGCATTATGTAACAAGGAATGGACTTATTGAAAGAGAGTTGAGTTCACTTTTGATAGTGTTTGCAATGGAAACGTCGATTGAACACGCCGTGATGTAAAATTACGTAGAACTGCAATGACAAAGAAAATTCGACATGGAAATTTTACGTTGAATTATATTCTAATTATTTTATCAAATCTCTTTTTTTTTATTAGCACCATCTTCATGTTATGATGCAAAAATTATTGACGACGAGTTTAATTATTTTGACCTCAAAGGTTGAATTTGTATTCTATTATTATGATCAAATATAATTGCATTATCATGATGTTATATTAGTCAAAGGCAAATTTAAATTAGAATTTCTTATAGAGGAAATTACAATTCACTATCTCAAAGCAACCAAAACAGAAAAAACACGAGATCCTTTCAACGGGGTTAAATTGCAAAAGTAATATCCGGATTGGAATATTATACCAAATTTTGCTTTAATAATTAAAGCAGAGAATTTCATCTTTGAACTTGGCATACAATATATAATGAAAATAATACTTTTTATTCATTTCATTCGTTTATTAGAAAGGAAATATGACTATGAATGAGCAACAGGTTGCGATTGAAAAGGTGCGAAAGGAATTAATAATAATTTAATTCATGCATAACCAACAATTTCTGAAATAAATTCAATGCTTGAAATTACATTTGCATAATTATGAATATAAATGGTGAGCGTCAATATGGTTTTACTGGAAACAAGCAGCCGGAATGATTATGTTTTCGATTGTGCATTAAAAAAAAAGGTGCAATTAATCAATTAATATATCAAGTATTCTACTACTTACAATACAACTGGGGACAATTAATCTGAAAATTTCCATGTTAGACATCAGCGACATACCACATGCTCAAATGGAACTTAATAGAACAAAAAAAATGACTGTATCATCATTGCAGAATATGCTTTTGATCCAGCAATTCACTCTTTATTCGTGTTTCATTTCTGGGTCGAGTGACCTCTGAACGAAATTTGTTTTCAATCACAGTACAAATATATTTATTGAACGCACTCGCACCTAGAGGTTCAATTCCATTCGTTATTTTCCATACAGCTTTTTTTTTCTCATTTTCGTGTTCCATTTTTTTTCTATCTCTTTTTTTTCCATCGCGGCAGAGAGTTAATTAACTCTTGTGTTTTCATCGTTGTTAGTTAATCTGTTTCGGTGGATTCATTTCAATGACCGACGTATTTTGATACTGGTTCGCTCATTTATTCGGCTCGCTTGCGATTGTTATTGACGATTGGATGGGAATAAAAGTGACCCTTTGAATTGTCCACAGAGAATAATATGGTATTGAATTCATGTGAATTTGAAGGGCATCCATTAAAAATCAGTCTGGTATGAAATTAATAAAATTAATAATATTTTATATATATATATATATATATATATATATATATACTCTATTTATAAATTAAATTTGTTGATTGTTAAATGGAGGTTTTATCATGTAATCAAATCAAGATAAACAAATCTTGATTTGAATGTAATCTGAAGAAAATGAAGGTAATAGAAAAAAAAGAAAAAAGAAACTGCCCATAACTAATTCGAGTGATCGTGAACCGATTTAGCAAAGCTTCGAATGCTCTTAACTACCCACTCTCAGTCTATCTAATAAAACGAAAAGGGCGAGGGGTGGGTGACAATAAAGATGTGGGGTAGCATCCAAGAACGTCGAGAACGTAATTAATTTCATCAAAGGCTATGTGGTTATATCCCATCACTGCCATAGTTCGTTACACTTAAAGGCACAAAAGAGCAAAAGTTTGAATCAAGAGATCTTTGGCTGCTGGTTAATGATAAATTATCCAATTATAAGAAACCTATGTTTGATGAAAGAAAATTTCGTGAAAGTTTGTGGATTTTTAATACAAACTGTTTTTCTCTTATTTCATTATTATAGTGGATCATGGTATATTTATGTGCATAACAAAGAGACATTATTAAAATAAAAATCACGAATATTTAATTAAAACTTTTTTTACAAAAAAAAAACAAACATGTTTTCTTCGTTACATCTGGTCTTAGTTCATTCATTTATGAGCATATTTTTACTTTAAATAACTGCACATCAGAATGAACAATATTTGAGATGACGATGCACTCTATAGTATTGCTTTTCTTCGGTGCACATGAGATATTTGTTTGTGAAAACTTTGAAAAGAACATTTCTATTTCTTCCATAGAGACTTGAGATAAATAACTTTCCTATGTGTCCTCTGCCTCTTTTTTTTTGTTTCATTCACTCGTTCTTTCTTCCTGAAGACGTTGACAACATCCGATTACCTCGTCTGTTCCAGACATGAAAACGAAACATATACCATACTCATTTCCGCTGTGATTTCATGCATGAATATTCGGTGTCACAGTGAGAAAAATCGTGTTCAACCTCTCAGACATTATGATAGTTTTCTATCCAAAAAATTCGATAGAAAAAGTCCAGATTAAACTGGAATCATGTGATTGTTAATTCTCTTAATCGTGTTAATTACCATAAGTATCATTAAACAATACAAAAAAAATATTATAATTTTCATAACATCGAGCTTTGATAATTTGGTAGTTCATATTATGACACAAAACATTATGTTACGATGGGAATTGTCACTATTCGTTCATTTAGTTTCAGTGCACAATTCTCATGTTTATTGATATATATACAAACGAGTGTACGAATGCAGATGTGAAGTATTTATTGTATCAGGAAAAGCGACGCATGAAGGCCCGAAGCGAAAATCAACTGATTCAAATGTAGATCACGTATTCGAAAATCGATTGTTCAAACACAAACTCATGTCAATCGTGAAAAATAATATATTTTTGTTCTGAAATGTTCACAATATACAAAGAAATGAAATCATATACGAATATTTATTCGCATTTTTTTTATATAGAATTGTGAAATTATTCGACCGTCAGTTAAGAAAGAAATAAAAAAAACTCCCCACAATTATTGAAGCTTGAGACATAAACAAAAAAATGAAGACTAAATTCTGCAAATATATCACTAAAATGTCAAAAACATACGTAAATTTCAGAGGTTGAGCTTATTATTCTCACCGAAAAAAAAAGTTGTCCCATGGGATTGTCACAAGTTCAACTCCATGTACGATCTATGCCCAATCTACAAATATATTTCATTCATAATTCGTGTTTTTTTCCAGATCGTTTCCCCCATATGTAACTATGACATTTTTATCGCAGACTTAGAAAACCCTTATATGAATTATCATTAAACCGACATTAATTTTCCACTATGCCAAATACCAGTACAAATAAAAAATAGAAAAGAATTTTGTTATGACATTTCTTTCTTCTTTTTTCTTTCTCATACTATTTTTGTTATTAAATCAAAAAAAATATATGAATACGAGAACGAATATTTCTTAACGTTGCTTTCATTCCAAGCTTGAAGTCGTAAAAATTTGAAGAATATTGTGGGTGCCAAGTGAAAAATTGCGTCGAGTTAGGAAATAAAATATACGAAACTTAATATTTCACGTTATCGGTCGTATCCAACGGTAGAATGTCGATATTAGCCGGATCTCAGTTGGCTTTGGCGCCGGTCGCTTCTCAGCATTCCGTAAGAAGGGAAAATGAATAACGCCCTACGGAAATTTTCGACAAATTTTACTACCAACGTCTTAATCCATTCTTCCAAGGAAGTTTCAATAAGGGACTGTGAGTTATGTCTCTCCGTAACGACTTTTTCTTTCCGATTTTTCTCTGCGTTCTTTCCCTTTACTCTGCTCACCGCTACGACTACGACTACTACTACGACTACTACTACGACTACTACTACGACTACTACTACTACTACCGCTACTTCTCTTTTTCTTTACGTTTTCTCTTTATCCCCAAACTTTTCTTTACCCCTTCACGCTGTATGCCAACTCATACACCATCAGCTGCACATACACACCAACCAAAACTTACTTTCTCTCAATTCTGTACTCGCTGCTAATCCTGAGAAATAGCCCGAACATTTTTCATGGAACTTGAAGTTAGCACGCTTACGGCAATTTTGGGCGCGACTTTGTACACGAGCTTTACCAAGTATTATTATATAGCAAAGAATAGGGTAAGACAGACCTCTTGAGAGATTGAACGTTTACGAGCCATTTCTGATGATATTTTCGTTGTTGGTGAATTTTCAATTGCCTCTGCTACTTCACAAAAAAAATATAACGGTTCTCTGATTGGGGTGAATTATAATTTATTATATATTTCAGTTGAAAATTCAAGAAGCTTTTAATGATAGAACTTGAATATGAATTTACAAAATGATAATATGGAAAATCGAAACATTTTTAGAGAAATTAACAGACTTAATGTAGCATAATTAAAATTGGAATTAAACCTATTCGAATTGAGTCCTCTCTTTTAGATTATTACAACTACCAAGTCAAGTATGAAATAAGTCTTACAACATCATAAGCACACTTACTCCAAGCTTTGGGATGCTTTGATGTATATCTCAATATCATTTGACAAACATTAGAAACACAGAGCTTCCTATAAATTCAGGAGAATTCAACCCGAAAACAAATCAGATATATTTCAGTAGCGTTCAGGTTAACATAAATAAATAACGAAAGTCACGACAAAAATTGTTATTCATACAAATTATATTTTCATCTCACCTTTTCTCTATTTTTCATTCATATTCCCACAACCAGTTGTGAAATTTTATTATCGTACAGTATCAAGTATATTTTTCACTCACTTCCTTTTCTATTTCCTTTTTCTTAATATTGTTATTATCATTATACTATTATGTTATATTTTTTACTTTTGTCGTTTCAAATGCAGCCAACTTCATGTGCACAATTTGCACGAGCCACATATAGATGTATCAAGGGCGCAAAACTGCGGGTCACACAGTTGCCATAGAGTTTCTCCAATTACGACAGAGTTCGTTGGGAATATCTTTTTATTTTTTTTGTTTATTATTTTCTCCTGTTTCTGGCTTCACTTCTCCTTTTTTTTTTCACCATTCTCATATTCTACCACAAGCGATGTAGCGTCGCTATTGCGCCATCCGAATGGGAAATGAAAAAAAAAAAGTACCAAGTACGAGCACACATATGTACAGTGAGAAAAAACGAAGAGAAGAAATGAAAATAGAATGAATTATTAAAAGGGAAATTCAGGTATATTTCCAATGACATCTATTAAAACATTTGTCAGCGACACGAATATTAGCACTGAAACTGATTCCTCTATGTGGTACACTTATTAATAGCAGACTTTATGAATGAATATTGGCGAGAATGCAGTCGCAAGCTGCGATTAAAAATGAAAAAAATCCATTCAACCAATTTTTAGTAATGAATATATTTTTTTCATGAGACGTAAACTGGCGCAACGGATGAAATACGTGAAATCAACTTGGCTGATTTGGTGAACCAGAAACGAAAAATGTTATTACAAAAAATGTGTCGTTACAATTTAGTTCTCAGAAATTTCACATTATACGTTGAATTAATTACCGGAAAACGAAATAATCGCAGCAAGATTGAAAGTTTTTATCATATCGTTTTTATAAATAGATAAAAAAAGAGATAAAATTGATATTTGTTAAAATTTGCCAATTAATTGAAACCTTTTTTTCACTGATCTCTCAATTACAATCATCAATTTTATCCCAAATCTTATCAACGTAATTCATATCACAATTCAATATCAAATGAAGACAGAAAAATTTTCTCATTAATTAACAAAGAAAATCTCTGGAGATGATTTTTTAACAGATTTTTTTGTTATCAACTGACTTTTGAACAGATTTTCAATACGTTTTCTCATCGAACAGAAGCAATTGGAAAATACGTAGTGTCAAGGTGTACCAAACGTTCTCAAATCATTTCACTCTGTTCGAATATTGTGAAAATTTCGATCAGAAATGAAAGCACCAATGATATAATTACAAGGAGTGGCATGAGTAAACGTTTGTATCAATTGCTCAATTAGAACAAGCGATGCAGCTGTTAGTTCATGGCATCGATTGCCGGTTAATTCAGAGTGATGATAATAGGATGTATGAGCATATAGCAGTACAAATACATTGGTAGGGAAGTGATTGGTCTATCAGTTTGATATTGAGTTGCTTCACCAAGGGCCAATAGTCTTGATGTGTGTTTGCATCGATAGAGCGATTAGTCATCCGGTCGGAATGTTTCTCAGTTAGGATGAGAGATGCTAAAGGAATCGTGAAGAACTGGTGCAGGAATATGCACGAATATACAGAGAAGTTTGTGCATAATTTGTATACAGTGACGGATCTGGGATAACGATCTGTTTAATTCCCTTTGCACTATACAGTATTATATGGTACGTAGTCGAATTCATTAATAATAAATGATGATAAGGCTCGCAAAGGTTAGGTCGTCAAACAATGACATCTCTGTTTGTGCGGGAAATTAGAATTTGTTAGTTAAACCGATTAAATTGGATTTTGCGTATCTTCCACTGAAGTAATACCTCATACAGATGATTACTTCTGAAGTAGAAGAATTTTGTGTTTATATTTAGTACAGAGAATGTTTCAACGTTGGTGTAGCCAGAGAAATGTTTATCGAGTAGTTGAAGATGTGCACAACTCACATCTGCCTATTTCTTCTTATTCTGTTTGTGTGTATATAAACATTAATTTTTTTTCTTTTTCATATTGTGCACAGTCAAATTGATGACGTGTGTGAATTCAACACGGTCCATCGCGTGCCCCATAGTTTCAAGTCTTATAAATTACTTCGCGTTTGGCATGACCCAGACAAATGAGAATTAAAGAATGAAAATAACGAATGAAGGAGTATAATAAAGTATAAGTCAAGTGCTACTAATGTCTTACACAGAGAGACACACTTAATATTAATGTATACATTTATGTATCATGTCGCAGACGAAGATTCGTTCTATGAAAAAGTCATTAAGTATTAGTCAAACTTGTCTTGTGCAAAGTTATGAATTAATGTTGGCGTATATCGTTTGTGAATTTGGAATTTTTAAAGAGAAAATATATCGAGAAAAATTGCATTATAAAGTGAGACATATTCTCTGGAAGAAGAATGGAGATGTTGCGTTCAGGAAGTAAAAAAAAAAAAGAAAGAAGGACTGGATGGCTGAGAATGCTGAAATTGAAACGAGTGAAAAAGAATGAGAAGCAGAGAGTATGTTTCGTGCTCGTTGTACCAACGGATGCGGCTGAATAAATTCTCTTCCTCGTATTAATTGACTTTAATTATGACGGAACACGGAAGCAGTTTCTCGCGCCCGGAAAAAGAGTGCTAAGCTCGATATAACCCGTCGAGCTTGAGTAATTATAGAAAGTAATATGGCGTATAGTCATAATGCCAAGTTAGAAAAGCTCATTTTAATCGCGGCGGGATATTGAAATCAAGCTGCAAAGTAAAAGAAAAAAAAAAAAGATAATACGAAAGGAAATAATTAGTTTGAAATGCGTTAAATAAACATTCAATGACGACGATTATTAATTCGATGCTAAATTTATTTAGAAAGAAATATTTTTCGTTTGTATTTATATTTGATAAATCTTTAGTTTCCTTACGTTTTTACTATTTTCTTTTTCTTCAGTGACACGTTTTTATTCAAGTAGAGTTTTTGCATTGGTAGACCCGTTCAAGAAGTTTTTAGTCTTCATGCACACAAATATACACAAACATACACTCACGGACGTACACATTGAGAATTGAGAAGAGGCTCACACGAAACTTTAACTCGACATCAACTGACGCAAAAAAACTTCTATTTCCCATAAAACTACTACTACTTTTCGCTCATTCGGAGTTTTTATTTCATTTCTCATCGTCGTTTTCTTCTGTTTATTCTTTCCTTATTTTTTTCCGTTCTTGTCACTATATTTTTTTTTTTTTACATTCCAACTAACACATAGTTGGTCGGAAAGTATACGAGTCTTTTCACGTTGCTCGGGTTACTTTAATTCGGAAACTAATTATCGACAAAGTGTAAGCGAGTTTTTGCACCTTGTGCACTATCCGACGTCATTTTCAAGTAATGGTTCGTGTTATTTGCATGGTGAATACAAAATTATTTTGAGTATTGGGCGATTTTATTTGTTTTTCTTCTTTTATCATGATTATTGGAGAAAACGTCGCCATATTTTGCTAATCAAATTTGCTTAAAATATCTTTGCGTTATGTAGTTTGTTATTACAAAAATGTCCACTATAATTCTGATGGATTCTCATTCTGAAACATTATTTCCACAATTGTCTAAAAACATGATGAAGACCATCAAGTACCTTCGAAATTCGAGTCGGTTTGAGTGAATGTTTAAAGTTTTCTATTTTTATTCTTCAACGACGTGCATTGAGGCAGCAGTTTGGCTGTAATGGTATTTGTTCGTCATGGGTTCAATTGACCTCGTTTTATCCTACATTCGTTATGTTCAACTCCGTGTTTCTGAAATTACTCAGACGAAATTATATAGAATACAATCGTTATAGTTAAAATAATCGTTTGCAACTAAAATCATAAAATAAACATCCTTTTACCATTTCTATACGTTCGGATTGGATAGTTATCAATCTCAAATGGTCAATTATTTTCGTAAATGCCAGTTGTAGACAAATTCATCCAGACGAACTGTATAATATATCAAAACATAAAGTTCAGTTCTGTGTGAGTGACGTTTATCAAATAAGTGTTAATGAAAAATTAATTAGTGGAATATGTTGGTTTATCAAATATTTATGTTAATGCATCTATCTCACCAAAGAAAATTGTATATGAATTATATCCATCAATTATTTGAGATATCAAATTCACGGTGAAGTATCTCAACCACCAATAGAATAATAGTCGATATGAATAATAGAAGGAGAGATGTGAAGAGGTTGATCTATATTCACCTTCGGAAAATATTTATTTGAAATGTTCCTCTCAGTGATCTTCTCTGGTTCGTTTTTTTCCAATACGTGATGTGATTTTTGTGTATGTACACATTGGAAATAAATTCTTCAATTTCCGTTATTCTACAAATAAAACAGAGTCATATTCACATGAAAGAAAATTCGCGAGCTGTGTTTCATGATTTTGTGTTCCTTTAATTATCTGTAGGTAAAATAATTAGTCAGCCTATCGAATATTCCAATTCCTTCAAAGGTGGTGTCGAAAATTTATTATTGGTCCGATTTCTCATGGTAATATGGAGATTAATTTTTTCTATCGTTTGCTAATGAAAGTTCTGGGATTAATGAAAATTTTGATTAACATTGTCAATGAATCGTTAATTGTTCCAAGAGTTCTTGATGTAAAAATGAATAATTCATTTCCAATGCCATTCCTTCTTTTTGTTTTTCATTTACCATATTAAATTATATCGATTATTTAACATTCTATGATCACGATGCATTTTTCTTATTTTTCCAGTAATTTGATATTGCAATTATCGAAAATTTGCAGTATTGTTCGATATCGCTTTCGTTAATTATTTATTCCCCATCAACAGACTTTATTTGAGCTCTAGTTTCAGAAAAAGTAATTTCACCGTAGATACGACTCCTTGTTTTTATCAGGAAATATTATAATGAAGCACTACAAAAGTCCATTTTCATTCCAATACGAATACACAGGGTTTCAGGGGTTTTTTACAGAAAAATAAACTTACGAATTCTTACAACTACATATCGAAATATAAATAAATACTTCAGTTATTGAATTTCCCACAAAAACTCAAAGCTCATACATAAAAAAATTCCCAATATTTCTCTTCAAGTCTTTCCACAAAACAGAACGTATCTTTCATCAATTTATATCACAATCTCACTCCATCCACTAACCCTCACCTACTACCACAACCCTTCCATGAAAATTATTATGATCTGATAGAAATAATAAATTGCCCTAAACATGTCGAGTCCCATTGTCTTTCTAAAAACAAAAGTAACAAATACACATATACGTATATAAGATGAAAATAAAAGACATGTTTGTAACAAAAATTTGCGACAGGTCAACGAGAATGAGAAAAAAAGAGAATAGAATTTATATACATGTATAATGGATGGTGAACAGTATGCCAAGAATTGGAAAGGTGAGAATTCCCAAGAAGCCTCGTAGACGGATAACAAAGACTGCAATTTCAGTTGAGCAAAAAGTAGCACTCTCTCTCTGACACGTAATTATTCCAACGTCACTTCTATATTTTCTCACCCTGTAGTTCTTGCAGCTGTTATCATTGTTATCATTATTGTTATTGCGCAGAGGCTATCACAACTCATATATTCATTGTTTGTACTGCTTTATCAAATGCCCATCAAGCATGTAAATAATCAAACCAAGTTCATCATCAACAAATTCATTTATATAATTATTACATCCGATCAATCTTCAAAATATTTGCAAATTCTATTGAAGGAATTATTTGTAAAAATAAATTTGGTTTATCAATAAAAAAGAAAATAATAATAAAGTAAAAAATTGAAGAAAGTATAATTGTCAATCGATTTATACAATGGATGCGCTCATTACTTCTTGTCTTTTTCCTCCAATTGACTTGAATTTCATTGAATTTCTTATCGTTGAGAACTTCAAGATATTGCGCACTCTCATTAATGCCCGTTTGCACAAGTCCTCAACTTATCAGCAGTCATTGAGCTCCGTTTCTTATGTATTTTACCACTTTGCGAAGAAATCTGAGAATCAATAAGTTTAATGAGAAGGGAAAAAATTTCAAATAAACTTTAATTAGAATGTTTCTATCATTTGTTTTTAATTTACTTTTTAATTTACTGTTTAATCCCCTGTTCGATAATGCTGTCGAGCATCAATTACCAATTTTTAAATTAAATTTGAAATTTAATTTGACAACTAAAGTTTGACATATCCATTGCAACCAGATAAAAATGGATAGTAAAATAATTTCCATATTGAATCACTATTGATTCATTTATTCATGTAGATATCACTTTATTTTTATGTGCCCAAAATTTCTGTAGTTTAATTTATGAACAGACAATATGTTTTTATTTTCTTTTTTTTAAATGTATACATTTAGAATATGAATGTAGAATTATGGAAATTCCTTGGAAACTTTCAAGTGTCACAATTCTGTGTACCATCGGATTGGAGAGAATCGAAGCGCAATATGAATATTCATGTTTATATATAAATGGACACAGCCAACAGAATCGCGTGATGGCTTATCGGTTGCAGACCGTGTTACGTATTCACGAATTTATAATCTCTCTCATTTCCCTGTGATCCTCTCACTCTCTTTTCCATTGTCAATTTTCATGCTGCATTTATTATATCATGCATATACAATCATTGTTTGTTTATTTATTTCACTATATATTCACATAGACGTATGAGGCAGTCAATTTTTTTTCTATGATTCAATGCACACAAAGAAATGAATCAGTTGAAAAATAAATAGCTCACTCGTGAATAGCAAAAGCGAACATGTTCAATCAATATCAACGTATGTGACTTTTTTATTTATTGGGAGAAAAAAAAAATAGAAAGATTAAGAATTTTTTGCAATAAATAAATCAAATATGACAGGAAGTCAAGAAATTTCATAAGTTATTGGTCATGATGTCATCAACCATCAAAAAGTATATAAATTTCCAATAAATTAATTCAACCACAAAACTTTCCACAAATCGAAATGAATATGCACATACCTCAATTCCATTTCATTCTCTACATTCCAAATTAATTCCAATTCCAAATCCAATCCTGAAATAAAGCCAAATTCGCAAATATCAAATCCAATAATTAGTCATATGATTTAACTGAATCCTAACACAAAATTTTTTTATGACAATTCACAATCGATCCCTCAATAATTCTACACATATCAACACAGTGTCGTGATGAATGTATCTATTTATACACGACAGTCCTATATAGACACGCGACAGTAGACGAAACGGTGGATAGCGAATAGCCAAAATAGAATTGGCTAGGGTGAGAGGATTCACTGGTGGTATTGCACCGCCAGGATGTTTAACCGGACAGGATGCGCTCAATGTCCCGAATGACCATCCGTCTCGATACCACCTACGCGATACACGGCTGTTTACCCCGACACATCGATGCACCTCCAGGGGGTCTCGGCAGTAAAGGGAAAGGCAGACCGATGTGTACGAGAATATTCTCGTAACATCGATGTGTGGTGTTCTATGTCTGTGTATACGCATGGGTATATCACTAGTTCACATGTAAAATATCGATACGGACAATACATATATATAGAATGAAGATAAATTAACAAAATGACATCAGTGTATATAGAACTGAGGCGAACATTATTTCCGTAATCGTATTGAATTGATAGTCAGGCTATTTTTCGACTATCAAGATGATCTACATCAATATTTGTTGTTCATTCTTGTTAACTATGACACTTTTGCTCTCCTTTTTTCACATGTTACACTGAGATACTGTTTATGATGTTTATTCATATATGGAATTTTTTTTAGAGATGTGCGCTTGACTGAATTTAGAAAAAACTGGAAAAATAACAGCTCTAGAGCTTTCGAGGTTTGGAAATGGTTATTATATTTCTGACTATTAATTGGCAATTTTTTTGTAGATCTACTCTTTTTTCTGTTTTTATTTCGTCTCTTGAAATATAAATCTTATTTTATATGTGGGTTGATATATGTATAGTCGAAAGATAGGTGTGTTTGAATAGATGAGAAAGTACTTGATAAAAAATTCTAACTATTCGATACGAGTTGTAGAAAATATTCCCCACTTTTAAACTTTGTTCCAACTTCACAATCGTTCGACAGTTCATTATATCACCGGTTTGTTTATTATATTTTATGTCTACGTTATCCAAGACTTGTTATTCTGAATCGATCGCCATTGCTGTGATAAAGACTGTAGAAAGAAAATAATTTTTCTTATACCGTCCGAGCTATTTTCTGAAGTGATATAATTTTCTTATAGCCTAACTTTCTATTTGTCTGTTCAGTATTCTCGTTGATCATATCAACTTTTTTCTTTTACAGTCTGCTAAGAATGTATGTAAATTCTTGTCTATATGTATGCACTCGTTCTGCTTTCCTTTCGATGAAGTGAGGATAGATACAAATGTGGGAGAGATATTGAATTTTATTATTCTCTATTTCAACAGGAATTGCATTCACCACTGAACCATTTTGTTGATTGAGAATGCAAATATCCAGCTGGATGTGAATAGACTGGATTGGATGACATGGATTGGAAGTTGAGAGGGGATAGAAGTGGGTGATAGGTAAATCTATAAGCAGTCAGGCGGAGATACTGCTATGATTCTGGTCGATGCAGATACATGAATAAATTATGTGGTCTGTGCATGTATAGTGGCATGTGGGATTATCCGCGTGGGAGCAAGAGAATTATTTTCACCAATGAGGTCGGATAGGCGCAGTGGTCACTGGTTAATTGTTTAATTATAGGCTTACATTGTTGTTGCTGATTTAAAGTCAATCTCTGATGACCGCTGATCGAAACAGCATTGAATGACGTTTAAATTCCATTTTTTCGCTCTTTCCATATTACAATTGAATTGTCAAATAAATCTGATGAGTATTCAACTAGCATTCTCTTGCTTTCAATATGGAATAATTCGTTCTTATGAGCATCGTCAATTAGTTTTTTTCGTTTATTTTGAGTTAGTGTATAACAGGAAGAAAAAAAATATCAAGGTAATAGAATTTGTTATTAATTGAACGAGGAAAAGTCAATAGTTCTTCAATGCCAATTTTGAATATTATAATGGTGGTCTTTGTGGGTTTTTAGAGCTGGCGAATCGGAAAACTTGGGAAATTCTGCACTGATTAAAAATAAGAAGAACTACATCCTCAACTAGATCTGTAATAATTTATTGGAAAAGATTTGACAATGCTTGACAAACAGAAATTTAAAAAAATACTAGAAACTGTGTCACTGTTTTTCACATTGTCATCGTCTTTCAGATCCCTGTGATACTACGATATTAATTTCTGCCATAAGAATAATACTGCTGGGAATTTCTTTTTTTTTCATCCGAATCTAAAGCGGAAAAGACATCACGAGCATGTTAATAATAAATACGTAGTAGCTCGGCTATTATATACCAAGTAATTCATTGGAATTGGATATTGTTAGAGTTTATGGAGCTAAAATATCTATTCAAAAATTTATATCGGAAGTCAAGCTTCACAACGTCGAGTGAATTATCGATGGTTGACAGATGTAGAACCGCAAATAGAGATCAAACAAAGCATCATCTATCCCTTGTCGCAATCATTCCAATAAAATTATCATCTTACCTATTTGATTTCGTTCGATAAACCTCAATTCATTGAAACTGTCTCTGTGTTTTTTTTTTCCAATAAAATCTGCTGTATCAGTATCATAATGAATTATAGTTTGATAAATTTTAATGATTACACAAAGGCAGATAGAGAAATTGCAATGCATAAGCAAAAAATTATTCTGACGGTGGAAGAATCTCAGACAAATGAAGGAACAAATACGATCGTTAGAATAAAGTATATACTTTATACAAAAGAGAAAAAAAATTTTCGACACATCAGCAAATGGCTGTGGAATAAAGTCTTAAGCAACTCGTCCGACTGTTGGCGAATGAACATGTAACGTGGTTGAATACCAGGATATAGAGGTTTATCGAAGAAATCGATAGTACACGAGAGAAACCGAATCGTCGTTGGAATAGAATGACGTTAACGAAAACTTCGTTACCTAAGTCCCGTCGACGAAATAACGATTACATCGTTTGTTTCATTGTTCGATTTATATACATGTTGGTTTCACATGTTCATTTCCTTTATCTCAAATTTTTTTTGTTCTGTATTTAATCCTATAATTTCATATTGAAATAGAACTCACCAACTTGATAACACGGATAAAACAACATTGGCTAACAATTTGTTTACTTGTTTTTATAGTGATTATTATTGATGAGATGGAATAAATTGGATGAACTAAACCGAAGTCAACAACAAATATTTTTGTACTTGAAAACTTGTAAATCTAAATGACTGAAATATCGTTGAAAAGAAATTTCCATTGTTTCTGACATAAACACAAATAAAGAAATGAAAATTAGCAAAATCAATGTTTAACATTTCTCGAGCTTTCTCATTGTTATATATTTCTTTTCCATTTATTCTTCTTGAAATTCAATTTCTTCACAATGTTGATATTATTCACAGCTACTATGTAAACTTAATTGAACAACACACAAAAATATTTTGTGTATATTTATATCGTATCTGCAATTATTGTGCGTAAGTTAATACTCTTATATTCGTTGAAATCGGTCCACAGAGTCTGTTCAATATTACGATATACGAAATGATGATATGCATATCAAACATCACTAAATCCAAATGCAATATAGTACGATTCCGAAATAGATTGTGATGTTACATTCGGAAATTATATACAATTCAATTTATCGATAGTCGAATGTGGATTTGATATAATTCACGCACCATTCGAAACCAATCGCCTTGAGTGCATTCATAAGCGCTGACTCGCTTCAATGTATGTTACATACAACATTCCATAAATGTGTTTATGTTTCTATCTTTAGTTAAATAATACCGAATAATTTAGTAAGTCTATGATGGGTGTCAGAAATGATATTTAAATGTACAGAGAGACAATGACCTCAGCAGCCCGAAATTACCATCGAACCCCGCAATGAAATCAAACAATTATGTTTACAGTTATTCCAAAGGAGAAATTCCAGGTTGGATACACGAATTACCTAAATAATAAAATCATCCGTCACATAAAATATTTTCACATGAAAAAAGATTCCTGCATAATATAAAATTTTCCACTAAAAAAACTTTAATATTCGAGTACAACTGCAAAAATATAAAATTATTTTGTATCAACGTATAATATAAAAATATAAATTTTCCATTTGTAAATATTCCATTTTTACCGAGGGTATATTTAAACAACAATAAATTGAAGATTGTTACACAATTCACAATGATACAAGCAGCCTATATTGAACATGGGGATGATCAGGGGTGTGATCTTATCTGCGTAATGTAGTACCGAACTGGCAATGTTGGTTCGGGTGCTCGCATTGCCTCGTATAAAATACAGCGCATAAATTTGCAACGACATTGGATATGCGTACGTGTGACTACACCTATGTATTTATGCATGTGTACTGTATTAGTGGAGTATATACAACACCATTTTGTGTATACACGAACAAACTTGCGATGATTCGATGAGTGAGAATATATAAATGAGAAAGCAGGAGGAAACTATAACGCGCGCAGTAGCACTCGGTTTGAAAGTCGACATACACCTCTATATTTCCGTGGCTGTACTATTAGTTTACGTGATGCTATTGCGTGGTTAGTAAACCTACGTCACGACATACATGCTATGTCTATGGTATATACGATCATGAATGTATACGAGAAGCTATTGTGGTTTGGTTGCCATAAATCATAGATTTAACGAGGAATCAATGTGATTTAGGACGAAGATCCGCTTCAGATATAGACGTAAATATAAATGAATAGATCTTTATTTATGTCATGACGGTGTGTTGCATTGTGCAATGACATAAGTACGGAAGTATTTAAAAAACGAAAGGAAAAAAGTTGACATTATTAATTGGAAATTGAGTAACACTTATTTATGTGCAGGTAAATTTTAGGGTTATGGTAAATAAATGATATTGAATAGGTTTTGAGGATTTAAATATGAAATGAGAATTGTTTATTTAATTTAGAGGTACAGGTGACAGAATATTAATTGATATAGTTTGAAAATATTTCCTGATAAGCAGATGGATTTTATTTTCATGATTTGGATAGTATTGTTTCCATTCTAATCTATAATGAAGATTTTTTGTACTCTGTATTGTGTAATTGTAGTGGGGTTGATGTGAATATGGACAGAATGAAGAAAAAGTGGGGAATATTAGACACAGAGTGAGGAATATGTAGTGGTTTGAGTGTGGTATTATGCGGGAGTGTATAAGTTTTTGTATTAATTCTACAGACTAATTCTACGGTGTAATTAATCACTGGACTCATGAACATGACAAAAGGTTTTTTATCAGATAGTCTTTGAATCAAAATTGTTTAGAGAGTCGGAATACCATGGGACAATGAAGAAAAAAAAAATTGTTTCTATTGCGAGAACGCGAATGTTTGAAATTGTAATTATTTAGTGAATGAATGACATGAGAGTTTGTGAGTGGGAGGAACATTGTTTCTACTTCTACTGTTTGATGAGAAAATTTATAACTTATAGCGGAAATTACAGAAATTCAAGATTCTGAGGTACGTCTTGAAATGTGTAAGAGGTATTAAATTCGGTAATTTATTTGATGATACAATTCTCCATCATTGCTATGGTAATTCTAATTCTCATTATATTCATTTTAACTTTTTATTTCCTCATGAATGAATTAGGAATTAATTTGTACAAAGGCAATACTTTTATGCGTTTTTTTTTATTTTCTTGGAAATTCACATCACATCTTCTATCATCGTTTTCAACGCAATATTTTTCCTTTCGCATTTATTTTGTTTTCAATTTAAGAAATTGTTTATCACAAGTGAATATTCAAACATTCTTTAGCAGATTGTGAATTGTTTGTTTTTGGTTTTTCACTAAGAAACATTATCCAATTATGAATTGTTGAATGTATTTGATATTAGTTATTACCAACAATTATAATTGCTTTGTTATGTGAGCACAATAATAATTCATGGTTCGTTGAGTGTATCCGATTTAGAAGCGCCGACTTTTGTGATTTAATTGGTAACATCTCTGTGAAAAGTTTTATGCTCCTTTGATTTCAGTCGAGAAGAAACTTTGATGTTTTGTTGAGTATTTGCAAATCTCTTCTGTTTCGAGGTGTTCAACATTTCAAGCGTTCTTGACATAATTTCCCATACAATCGGAAGTTTTCTATTTCTAATTAGTTCTTATCATCCTTCGATATTATTATTTTCAAGTACTCTCTGTCTCCAATTTAATTTGGAAATGACGAAGAAATTCAGATTGTAAACAAAAGAAGAAACCAGAAGATTAAAATCATTTTTGCAGTTCAGGTTTCAATGCCCACAGTAATTCTGTAATTATATAACGTCTTTCATCATCAATTAAGTTTCTTTATCAATCATGAAACATCGCAGGAAATGAGTAATTTTATCAAATATTTTCACAACCCACTTGTATGAATATGTAGCTGGAAAATTAGAAGATAGTTCAGAAAACTTGCTCTACTTGTTCAATAGTTAAACTTTGATTGTGTCATGAACTTTGTTTTATTGAGACGACATCAATCGCACTTTAGAGATGAATAATCTCAGTGACAAAACTCTTGAATGAAAATTCCTACAAACGTTGCCATTATCACTGGATCGAACATTCATTAATCTCAAGCATTCAATCCTTCCTAACGTCTATAGCCCCCAATTTTTGTGGAATAAAACTTGCTGAATGTTTCTTCATTATCGTCATATTTTTCTCTCACGTAAATTCATTGGGGTGGAAATAAAATGGAATCTTATCGCATTGCAATTAAAAATTGCGAATCTTCATTGAAATGTTCATTAATTTTATTATTGAGACATAATCATTTTCATTCTCCAATTTAGTATGAATTACTTGGTCCTGTTGTTTTACATTGTCGAAAGTTGTAACTGGTCCCGAAAGCAGTGATTCAAATTATGCTGCACGTAACTTTCAACGTGAAACTTGTGCGCTCGCCTTCTGGTTGGCAGGTAGGAAGGAGTTACTGTCAGAATAGCCACGAGAGCTTTTGTCACTTTGTACCGTAGTGTATATCTGGCTCACACCGCGCGAATGGTTGCCGATTTACGACAGACATCAAGAGTCGTCCAATATATTATAGTACGCCATTGTATATAGTTTTCAACGCGAAAGTATTGCGCAGGTGTAGTTTTATACCAAGCGAAAAATAAAACAATAAATTTAAACATATAAATTTAACCAAAGTTTTAGTGTAATTAATTTTCATACTGTATGTTTCGTAACTTTTTATTCCAACCCAGTGGAATTTATTATTGCGAATGATACAAAAATTGCAGAAACACGGTAATATTTCATGCGGCTGTGACAAAACGTGTGAACGTATTGCAGGAAAATTAATCACTGTCGATGCAAACAAATGCAATAATATAATACACTGAAATACAAAATTATTAAATTTACGGTAATTTCTTGCTGCTCTTCAACTGATCATGAAGAACAATTTTGTTAAATAGCGAAAAGAAAGTTTTGATATTTTCATAATTTGAGTAATTCTGTTCTCCTCAAATCCTGTTTAATGTGATGAATTAACATTAAAAATGAGGAAATATCTCTCTTATACTCCAGCTGCAGCCTTGTTTCGATGATTTTTACTTAATATAATTATTTTCTCGGTTGTGTTTTACTTCACAGCAAAATTAATGAGTGGCCTCTATATTTTAGTTTGAACTACTTGAACTAAAAATTTTGTGTAGCATTTTTCGAGTAAATATGTAGCAGTAGCCTCGGGCACAGCGCTGAGTTACTTTCAGCAACGATTTTCCTGGAATTTTTAATATATAAAGTTATTGTGAAGTGAGAACAGTTCGTGTTACTCGTTTAATATCAAATAGAACGGCGTTGAAACATTTTAATATTCAGTCAATACTTTTAACGTCGATACTAAACCGCATCTACTAATCATAACATGTAACAATATAAAACCGAAAACAAAATTCGATATTGTAAACAGAAACTCGACAAGATAAAAATTCCATCACCACTCTACATTAATCGCTGTTAGTTCAATTCTCTCAGAGATGTTTCTCATGTCCCATTTGTTTTCTATTCATTCCCTCATTACTATTTACATCAATACCGAGCCAATAAAAATATCAATTTTCAAATCAACATAGACTTTCCATATTTTTCATACATAATTTTAGACACTTTAAATAACATATTTACATTTTCAATAACATTCAATCAATTTTGTCAATAGTCCAACTGACACATCATGACAAATCGATTTTCATACTCTGTCTCAAATATATTTCCATACAATATCATTCTATATGCAACCTCTCTATTATATTATTTCAAATTATGTAACTGTCAATATATTATTGAACAAACGGATATCAAAACGAATTCCTATGAGATTTCATAAATTGCCTCGGTATTCTGATTGACACATCGATATTATCAAACTATATAACAATTTCTTCTAACGATGATACTCATTTTAATGTTTTTGTTTATAAATTCTACTCCATCCCAGGATAAAGAAGCCAATCATCACTGCACTTGATATAAAAAATTCTGAAGGATTTCAATGAATATTCATTCTCATATATTAACACAAATTCATGATTACCTGTTTATAAATTCATTATTTACAAATATATGCATATATATATCTATATATACATCATCTTGCACATCTTTTCACATTGTGCTATGAAATCTTTCCACCCTCAATGTTATGTTCACATACGATATATGCCGCTGCAGTGGCATATTATCGGCACCTCTATTCTGTTTCCCGTTGGAAAATCAATATCGGGGGTTGCAGTAGCGCCTCTAGAGCGCCGCAAACTCCAGACGAATCTCAGTTGCTACGAAAATCCGCGACGCGCCAACTACCTACGTTACAGTGAAACGAGCAGAGGGGCCACAACAATAATATTGAAACGACAAAACATCCGAACGAGAAGAAAAAGAAAAAAAAAGACTAGGAGAAAATATATATTGACAGGTCTCACGCTATTTGTGGGTGACAATATTGTGCAAACAAAAATACAACCGGGGTGACACTCATTATTTTCTTTTATGTATATGTATGTGTTTTATGTATATAACGATTGTGAGATTTATATATAACAGACACCACTGCGCAACTTTGTATTCGCAAGCTCTGTCATTTCATGCGGCTTCGATCACGAAGATATATTTTTGCGCCACAAGCATGCACTGTCACCCCGCCATTTTGAGATTACACTAGCGCCATCGCATAACTATTTTTGCGTCGTTTATTCAAACACGCGATTAGAGACACTTTGAGACAATTATTATGTATGGGAGTTATACGACCTCTGAAACAGAAAATTATATATGCCGGAATATGTGAAGAAATATTGTGGAAAATATGGCAATTACCCTTTTTTTCTTTTCTTTTTTTTTTTTCTTTATTTCTCTTCATACATTCTGAATGAATATGGATTATGTAATTCTATATATTCTCGTGTTGCATAGAAATATACATGACGAGAATATTTAAGATTTAATTTGATAACATCCGATTTAATATTTCCTATATGAATATTTATTGACTTCACGACAAGTTTTTTAATATTATTTTTGTGTGTTTTATTTTGTATTCAAATTTCGTTTTAAGTCATGAATAATGACTGAAGGGTTTGCAGTTTTCAATATTCGTGGTTTCTCTTCTGATTTTACGGTATCACCTGATCAGTGTTGAAATGATTGGTCATTTGATTTGGTATATTGCATTTGTTGTTCTCGATAAATTGCTTGGATTGGCCATTCTCGATGAAGAGTTCAATGGTTGAATACTATATACTGTTTAAACTTTATTTTAATTTGAGTCGATCAGGTGTATTTACAAATTTGTATAAAAACTCTTGAATTTATAGTGACAATTGAAGAAATACGTAAATCAAACGTTAGAATTATTTAGATGAACATTCCCACAAATATTCTAGTGGATATTTTAGCACCATTTTGTGTGAAAGTTTCTATAAATTAATTGACAACCGATTTCGTATTTTCATTCTCATAGGAATTTAATGAATTTCCCACTGCTTTTGTTTTAATTGATTCACACAATGTTGTAATGAAATTTTCTACATTTTCCGATTATACATAGTAAAACAATGAGGCAAAATAGTATTTGTTAGCAGAAATAACGCTAATTTATTCTGTCATAAATTACATTTTTACCGGCGCTGGCTCATACACGGCTTTTGGATAAATTGCGATATAATTTAGTGGTATGCGGCACGTGTGTTACACGTTCTTCCTCCTGCCCTCCTACCGCAAACGTATGTTAAATATTTGAACAACGAAAATTCGAAATTTGTGCTATAAATTTTCCATCAAAGCGATAGCGATTCAGTGATAAAATCATTACAGTATTTTTACAATAAAATCAACATGATTTTATTCCTCTTCATTTTTATTTACCCTCCAATTCTTTAATTAATTCGATTATAACCTTAACAAGAGATCAAAATTTCCTGGAAATTCCAGACGAGCTTTGTTTCTTTGGAAACTATTCCAGCTTCAATGCTTGAATTCTATTGATATCAGATCAAAGTTATTTCGGTGAGTTTCTCAGAATTTTCCAGATTTTGCAATCATTATCCCTATACGATCAAAAGAAACAATTTGAAAATTGTCATTGAGCAGGAAAGTCGGAAAAAACAGGTTCATTGTAACGTTTCTATTTTCTAAATGTAAAATAATTATGAAATTCCATTTACGCTCAATAATATCACACGTTCAGGAAATTCATATTAAACAAATCCAACTCTACATGAATATACGCTAACGCATTGTTAATTTAACGCATGAAAGGTAAATATATTGGTGGAATTATTAATTTCATTGTGAAAGTGTGAATTATGTATGATGGTGATGATGGAAATAATTCAAGCGTTCAGGAATTAGTAGAATTTGTAGATTTATAAAAATTCAGTGCATGAATAATAACTATCAACACAAACCTTCGTAACATTTTGAATTTTCTAATAATGGATGCACAGAATGAAAAAATAATTCTGGAATTTTGTGGACTGGAATATTTATTATATTAGTAGTATGAGCAAAATTGTTTGCATAGCGTCAACGCCCAGAAATGAACGATCCGTAGGTCAGAGGTATCTGGAAGAAAATCAAAGAGAAGGAATACAGAATAGAGTAATTTCATAAGTATAAAAATTTTCGAGCATAACTTCGTGCACTTGGGAATCAATGAATACTTCAGATGTTCATTTCGGTTTGAAAATATCAAAACCATATTTAATGTCAGTTAATGTGTTTATACTAGAGAGAAAGACAACTTATGTTTAGGTATTTACTTTTGTTGTTCAGTGAATTGTTCGGTTATATTTTCCAAGAGTTGTTACTGTGCTTTGCTGCAATTCGATTCAGTGTAGAATAAAGTTAAGAATATTTGATAGCATCGTTCCACAATTATTACTCTATTTACACCCGTTTCGGTATTTTTGTACTTTTGCATACACTAAAAACATCGATTGAGATGTCTTTAATTAATTATATGTTTAAATTTTTGATTCCACTATTTTCATCAATATATATATTTTATTTTAAAATTTTCCATGCGTTACCAATCGCGATTTATCAGTTCACATCATCTACATTGAGATAACTGTAATTAAATGTGAAAAGAATAAATATAGCTCCAATTGCAAATAAAATGTGAATGCAGCTCAGCGAAAATAATATATTTTGATGACAGAATATATTTTGCTCTCATTGACACTGTTAGTGTCGAATTTGTGACTCATTATACATTGAAAATTTATTTTTTAATTTGAAATAAAAAACGTAATTGTGAAAATTGAGAGAAATTTTGTCTGGAATCAAAATGTGACAACATAATCAACACTATTTTGTGATATTTAAAAATTAGGTATTGCAAAATTCATGGTTTTCCCATTTATTGAAGTTAATTGGACGATAAATATTTTTGTATATGTTTGAGAATACTACTGGTACTATTTTATAATTTATCATTGCACGTCTATCGTGCAATAAAATATATTTTTGAAAATGATCGTTGCAGTATTAAATTCGTCGACGATGATGAATTAAAATCATGTGAAAGGAAAATAATGCTTATACACTACATAATATACTAAAAGAATTTATATTGTTGTCGAACACAATGGAAAGAAAATCTGAATATAATAATTATTCATAACAAAAGGAAAATAATGACAATAGAAAGAAAAAGAGGAATCTCAGAATGACTATACGAAAGACAATCATTTGGTCTTCATTATAATATTACATTTTTATCTTTGTCATTTCCCCCATCTGGAAGTATCGTCTACTTTTCGCGAAATTTTCGTTGTCAGTTACAACAAAACTACTGTATTACAAACAGTATCATCTTACAATGACCAAGTATGCAATTTTATTTAGCTGACATCGTCTAATTTACCAAATTAGGAACTGCGCCGACAAGAAACGAGCCCGCATTCATCACGGACAATTCCTTTTCCGTCTTCCTCGCGCATTTCTACTCACTTTACAATTACTCGACACCGAAAAAAAAGAAAAATAAAAAATGAAGAGAAGAAAAAAATGTATCATCAAGAATGAGAACGAAGAAGATTAATGCCACTTTCCATTTTTTTCTCTTCTTCATCATCATCTTTTTTTTTTAATTCCATTCTCACTTTTTTATTTATTCACGAACAATTTCCATTAATATCTCATTTTCTTATAAACATTAATTTGACAGAGAACAGAAAAAAAAAGAGGAAGTAGAATTGGCACATAAACTTTTTTCATACCCTGCGATAATTCTTTTACGACATTTTTTTCTATGTACGATTCATAGTTCGCATTTCTTTTTCCTCACGTTCATTCGGGTAGATAATCTACACAAATAATTTCGTATCTAATTTGGCAAACAAATTTTACTTAACACCAACAAAATGAAACAAAATACAAAACTTAAATCTCATCAATTGCTCTCTAAAATTATTACATCAGCTATCAAGTCAGTGTGTTTGACCTTATACAAAAATAAATAATAATAAAGAAAATAACAGCCATTAAAAAAAAAAAAAAAATTAAGCATCTTTTTTCTTTGTAAAGAAAGCGGATGTTAAATATACAAAATTGCGTATACAGAGTATTCTCACATTTACTGCAACTAAAATTAGGGAAACTCACGCGAGCACATCGTATGGTATTAACGCCAATGGCGGGACTAAACTGTATATTGTCTATATAGATCCCATACCATATAAACCTACATAGCCACTGCACTATACACAAATAACACCGTGTGTGCACCTTTAACCATGCGGGGTGCAAGCACACAATATAGCCGAACGCAAACGCGCGTTAACAGCGTCGTGCTAACCGCGCTGGCAGTGATTTGTCGCCTGAAGGTAAAACGAGGGAAGACGTAATCCAGAGTCGTTGCTCGTGACCACGATGAATTACCGGGCAATCGAGTTAACCGACGAGAAGTCGCGATTGTCCTGTTGGTGGGGACACAACACGCATTTATATATATATATATATATGTGTGTGTACATGTACACAAATGTTGACGGGTGTATAGGTCTAAAAATCGATAGTTTGCACAAGTTAGACTTCTATACAGTTCTTATGGTGATTATGCAACACTGAATACGACCATTCATTTTATTTAATATATCGTCCGATTATATTTAATATGATAATGACGATAAGAAATTTCTCCTTGTCGGCAGTAATTGCAGTATTCGTGTTTGATTGTTCGATTCAAGTAAGAAGTGATATTTTTACAGGGAGAATTGTGGCGAGAAAAATTAGGGGTCTATAATGGAGTAGAGATTAATATAGTTTTGACATTTCAGGTGAATTTTTTTAAGAACACCAAATTTGTTGATGTTTCATTTTTGAATCTTTATTACATATCAAAAATATTTATCAATCGTAATATTCATTACTACTGAATCCGAACTGACTATTTATTTGTCCTGAAGTAGAAACAAAAATTCATTGAATATTTATTAAAAATTTTAGTTCGGAATATTTATTCAATTTTGGGTGTCGTTAAAGTTTAAGATTTTTTCTCATTTGGCAATTATTAATAGTTGAATATTCTGATAACAGTTTGATGAGTTAAATTTTGACGGGAAGGAAAAATAGAAAACAACACGAAGAAAAATAGCGAAAAGTGAAAGACAAACACGATAAGTGTACAGATGAAAAATACACCATTTTCGTGAGGTTCACCATTTTTTAAGTCTGATCTAGCAGAGATGAATCACTGTCTTACAGAACAAATGAGCGCAACATTATTTTCCACTGGCGTGTATTTCCCCGAAGAGTGTCAGGCTGCCTCTATTCCACGTTATATTCACATCATTTCATCTTCCATATGACTCTGCCTATATATTGTTTCGTGTACGGTGCTCATCTCCTTCACCATCGCCATCTCTGTTGTGTGCTATATAGAATGCAATATACGCTACTCACGTTCATTCTCCTCATTTGAACATCACGCCTTTCACCAAATAGCCACTACGAAAAGTTTCTGCAATAAATATTCACAAATTTCCCCAGAGTTTATGATATTCTAGATGAATTTGTGTATGCAATAGAAATTTAATGACACACAATTCCAATTGCGGTGAATGATGAATAAGTTTTGTCCAAATGAGAAATTTATTCTGGAAAGTATTTCACTTTAATAATTTTCTTAGCTAAGATGAAAGATATTTGCCCATTAAAGGAAGATTTTGTTTCTCAAAAACAGGGGATTTAACGAGGCTCATTTTTTTAACATGACGATTGAGAATGAAAGGTTGAGAACATAGCAATGAAGGGATTATTGATTGATGTTCAACTTCTCCGTATTAAATTGGAATACAAAAAAAAATTGATATTTTTGGTTTTTACATCTGTTGATCTGTCCATCGATATGAAATTTGAAGAGTTCATTCACTTGATATGATAATTAATCTTCCATATAATTCTATGAGACTCCCCTTCTTCTTTACACCGAACCATTAAAAAGATCCAACAATTGATATATATTTTAATTATTCTGGAATTAATAACGGAGTTATATTAGTTTCAATCAATTTTAATCCAGAATTCAATGAGAAAATCGTATGTATTGTTATTTTAATAGTTGAGATTACTCTTGAATCAGAATATTTATTTTTCATTACATTCAAAACACAAAGATCATCCCAGCGCAACCACACAACCGTAAACAAAGGGGAAAGAAAGTCTGTTTCACGTTTCTCCCCCTAATTGCAATAATTTTGAACAATTGCCTCAACTTCGTGTATGAAAACTATTGATAAGCAGCTTCATGCCATTTACACATTATTATCACAAGAGAACTCTTGAAAATATTGTGAATATAAAATGGAGAGTTACTGGAACAATGACACCTGGTACATTCGCAAGTATGTGGTACACAGTATGTTGCGAAAGTGGTTGGAACTGTGGCCTACTTCATTTTATCCACTTTTCTCGACTCATTCACTTGTATACATACAATTATAAATAATTAAATACATACTCATTTATATGTGGGTATTTATGTTTATTTTGATATGTATGATAATACATTTGAATAAGCAGAAACATGTTTTGTTCAAAAAGTTATTCAAAATCTACATTATAAACTGGAAATTCTTGTTTACAATCTGTTCGACTCTCCTGCATCTTCATACTGCATGCATGAACGCACAAGAATATTTCTTAGTGGATTGAATATCATAACACAGCAATTTTATTACTTTTACAGAACTAATTGAGTACTGATATGATGTTACAACCAACAAGAGTTTCACTACTGCGAATCAATGAAGAGGATAAATGTTGATTGAACTTGTTGGAAATTCTTCTTTAATGAGACTCTTGAAAATATAAAAGAGAGTTTTATTAGTGACTAAACTCAATATTTGATTGGTTGTTGGCCCAGGAAAATGAAGGGCTGTTTTAGTCAAGTTCAATTAAATGATTTTCATTAATTCTTTTCTGAAATCCAAAGATTTCATTTTGTTTAAATTGTTATGTAAAAATCAATTAACACGAAATATTGAACATGTGAAATTTTCATCAATTCTGAATTGACAGATTTCATGTGTCTATGATCCAATCAAAAGAATATTGTAGAAAATGATACAACAGTGCACGGAGAAGAACGTTTATTGAATTTCAAAAACTATTATTGGTATTCACCCAATGATGCATTTCAACCGCAGCTTCAATAAGCGGTTTATTTATATTCAATACAAAAACGGATTTGATAAAGTGGCCGTTCACATAAAATAGTGGCCGTATCAATCAAATGTTTATCAAAAGTCAATAAATCAACAATTGGTATTCATTATTTCTAATTACAAGCAATAGAGGATGGAATGTATCCCAAATTTTTTTATCTGATATAAAATAACAATTTGAAGTTCAACACTTTGTTGTGAAGAGTGGAAAAAAACTGATATTTTCAATGCGACGTATTTATCGTCATCCAAACTTCGCAATACTGAAGATATATAAAAAATATCATCAATCAAATTAACCAACAATAATATGACGAGTCAGTGATTCCAAGTCGGGAATCACTTTTGATTTCAAGTATTGAAGACCTGAAAATCAGTCTTCTTTAATTATTTTTCTTTAAATTTACCTCATGAGAGTCAAAGCTCAACTTTAAAAAAAATCTTTCACATTTTTTCCAACTCTTGTGAGTGGACCAGGTAAATTTTCCAAAACGTCGACGATCTCCATGTCAGATATTTGATAAACATAGATGACACTCTGTTGTATAAAAAAAATTGAATCTATTCTGCTTTCCTTTGTTTAATGTGGTGTAATACGATAGCCTAAGTAGATTCTTGGATCGCTTTGGACTCACTGCCGGAAGTTTGGTGCCTATTAGCTTTGTAACTCCTCTAAAAGGATTTCATGCTTACCGTAAATACGATATGTGCCACACACATTGTGCCTAATTAGCATAGATAATGAGTACCAGCTATATAAATGAATACTATAGTTGATGCTACATGTATACATGTGCGCATATTCCTGTGTACACACGTACATGACTGAAAACGGACATGCTTTTGCGCGTCGGATAAAACGTAGTGTTGGATTGTAATGAAAAGGAAGATAAGTGAAACGAGTACTGATGCTGTCAGACAAGATAAGTAGTTGCGGCACACGGAAATACGTTTGAGGAGATTTGTGTACGGCATATTGTTAGCGAAAAAAAAGACATAATATCTACACGACATGGTTTATATGATAATGGAAAGGCCACGGTGATTAAGAAACCTATGGTGAAAGATAAACAGGTTTGAAGAACGAGCAATAAAAGAGAAAAGTGTTTTGAAAGTAATCAATCACTTTTCTATTTCAGGAAGATATTGTTTTTACTTTTTTTATTTCCATCTTAGTATTCACGATTTTATTATTACATTTGTCTCCAAAAAAGTGAACATTTCTGTGAAAGATTTGAATATAATTTCCCATAAATTTTATAATGATAAATATTTTCGAATAAAATTATCTCCAAGTTGTTTCGCTAACGTGGAAAAGCCTTCGTATTCATGTTCGCTGTTTTGTTTTTAATCATTTCAGTTATATGAATTGAGGAAATAAAAATCTGTCTACTTCAGAATTATCATCAACCTTTTTCTACTCAAACGATTGTATATTCCCAGGAAAAAAAAAAACATTTTAGTTAACTATCAAACTGTTTTATGTAATTGATAACGTCAAGAACTAAATTCAAACAGGCAGATTTTATTTCCTACGATTAATGAATACCTACTTCACTTGCCAATATTTTTCTATTATTCTATTTATTTTTAACGTATGAATAGAACTTCAATTTCTCTTATTCAAATACTTAATTTATATGTTTTGATAAAATTCATCGTCAATTGCGCAACGTTTTCGTACTCAAGATGAAAAAAGAGTAAACACAAGTGTGCAAAAGCAAAAATGATTTAGTTGTGAACACAAGCGCAACGTCATAACGTCAATGATGTCTATAGACAACTTGTTGAAGTTAAGTGTGCCATTACGTCATTATATCCTCCTGCATCAAAGTGCGCCGAATTTAACGGAAGACCGGCTACTTGCACAGCGTATTACGTTGCTTAGAAGTAGCAACAATGGCTTCCAACGATTACAAGTTGGAATATATAACTGTGAGTGCACGAAGATTTTAGCGAAAAGCACTCTCGACAATTGTCGTGTCACCTCCACCCAACATTACTTGGTAATTATCCGACAAGTTGAACGAAAATATATATATAAAGCATTGAAAGATAAAAGGTCATATAAAATTGTGTGGAAAGTTGTTGGGTAATAGGCAAATTACAGTGATGCCACTTCTTTCCCTTCTTTTTCCATCTTTTTTTATTTTACTTTTAGTAATTGTTATTGGTGCTGTTGTTGTGTTAGAGTTTAACGAGAAGAAAAAGTAGCAAATTACTTTAGAAAGAAAGTGCAATGAGATAGAAAATAAGTGA
The DNA here is from genome assembly GCA_030523045.1 of Meteorus cinctellus. Taxonomy (NCBI): domain Eukaryota; kingdom Metazoa; phylum Arthropoda; class Insecta; order Hymenoptera; family Braconidae; genus Meteorus; species Meteorus cinctellus. Next base: position 267,958 of record JAPYZF010000041.1, on the reverse strand, counting down.
CTGATAAATGTGAAATAAAAGAAAAATGATGAAAATTGAAAATTGAAAAAAAAAGAAAGAAAGAAATGAAAAAGAGAAACCACAAGTTACGAAGAGTGTCAATTCGTGTGGAAGGCGTTGTATGAAATCGATTGGCTTTTCAACATCGATGTGTGTCAGTGTATATTGTGTCTGCTCAGTGAATTCACATCGAACAATGTGCGGGTGGGCATAGTCATTAAAGAATGGCCGGTTGCACTTCTTCAACGCTCTTCGATCATACTGACACGTTTGTTGTACGTAGCATATGACCCAGAGGTGATAAAAATAAAACCAGATGGTAAAAAAAGTCGTGGATTGAAAATATTCTTTGATGTGCAGTGTCGTAAAAAAATATTTTACTTTTCAATGAAAAATTGAACCTTAGGTTTCATGATCTGATATCGTAAACGGACATTTTTGTAGTTTGGATTTTTTGTTCGACTATTTTCAGATAATAAGGGAATAATAAATAATTTTCAGGTAAAGGTTCAATGTTGGGTAATTTTTGTATAGAATATTATTTTGATATAATGGAGAATGCTGAAAGATAGAATTTTATATCACTTAATGGTTCGCAAGCCTCTTATAAAAGAGCAAACTTCTATGAACTTTAAAACACTCATGAAATCCCTCAGCTATGTTTTCAAAAAATACTTATTCTCCCACCAACTTTCAAGCTTTTTTTCTTGAGATAATTTGTGCACAAATTGTTCTTTAATATAAACTCTCGACATAGGAAATTGGATATATTAATGGAGAATTTTATAAATGAACTAATTAAACGTATTCGTGAAACTGTATTTCCAAGAAGAACTTATGATTAGCATCATAAAAGAAATAGAGAATGAAATATAAAATTAAACGAAATAAAAAAGTAAAAAGTCAAAAAATTTCCTCGTATCGTTTTATACTCAGCTATTTTTATCATAATCGTTAAATACAGATTCGTATCTTTTCTGTTTACTTGAAATTGGCAAGGAAAACTTTCCCATACTACTGAACAGGTTGGAAAAAAAATGAGATAACAAAATTACTGTTAAAAAGACAAAAAAATTGTCAATGATAACACCGGTCTAGTATGGATGAGGACATTGATGAGAATTGAGAAAGATTTTGTTGAAACTTTGAAACCAAATAATGCAAGAGCTTCAGGCATGTGGTTATCTCTGAGATTGATGGACACATTCGATTCCTGGACAGATCGTGCTCCATCGGGTATAAAGCCACGCTATCCGAATGAGCTGAAACCCTCGTCAAGTTCTGGTGGCGTGGGCTGTTCTATATGGCTCCATTACTGGACACCGATAATGCCAACTGTAATTGTGAGACTGTCCAAAGTTTCTATGTAATGAGACTAATTTGACATGACCGCCATATAAATTCTCCTATCACAAGTACGTAAATGTTCGTTTCACTCAATTCTTCTCTCCACCAGTTACCGTATTACTCCTGTGATTAAATGCAATCACCGCGCATATAATCCGTCTCTCTTCTCGTTCAAATGTTGAGAAAACTATTTGAAAAACTAATCGTTTTTGTGAAACTTCGTACCATCAATGGGATTAATTGAAAATCGTTTGAGGCATTTTTTTTCATATTAATTTTTACTTGGAGGGTACAGTTAGGGATTTAGATTCGACAACAAGGAAGGTTTTCCATTTATTTATTTTTTCTTTACTTTCCATAGTTTTTATTTTTACTATAAAAATAAGTAGAAGGATAAATACACATTGAAAGAAAAGTAAAGTTGTAAATCCATTATAAATTCCCTGAAATTAAGGTTAATGTCACTACGTTGGGGTGAAGAAAAGGTGGTGAAAAATTACATATTTTCAAGAACTCTCGTGTTAGAATCATCATAATTACTTCAGTGTTTTCATCCCCCATGCATTAGGGGAGACTGACATTTATTAATCAATTTTTACATTTTCACAAGATATTAACTCACGTAATCACTCTTTCTGATTAGACATGGGAATTTCTCCATGTGATTAATTGAGAATAATCATATAAAATCCCATCAAAATATGTAATGTCGATAACTTCGTAACTTCCTTTATTCAGCCACTCCATCCTCCAATTTTTATTTGTGTCCATACAATAATTCAAGCATAATATAAAATAACATCCTACCACCGAAATCTCAACGAATAATTTCATCTATTACCAACCAAACAAAACAATAATCACCGACAATTATAAAAATAAAAATCCAACGACGCCACAGAGTACAAAAAAAAAAGACGAAGAAATCAACTTAACCAAGAAAAAGTGCACAAATCATACAAATAATATAACAAACTTGAAACTTTTTTCCAGTCGTACAAAAGGTGTTACAACGTACATTGAGATAAAACAAAAAAAACAAAAATAAAACCTGATGCACTACAAAACATAATAAACAAAAATGCTTGTGCATGCTGTTCCAAGAGTAACAGGGTATGAAAAGCAGCTTAACGAGCGGTTTATGCTTGGGACTATGCAAACCTTTCATAGCCTGTGGAAAGTTGCAATTGTTGCATCAAAGGGATCTAACAGTTTATATGTGTAAACGTGTGTGCACATATGTATATATATGTATATATGACAATGCACGAGGCCTTTGGCAATGTAGAAACATATACATTTATATTGTACATTCAGGTACCTCTTTTCATGTCACCACTTCTATACTGTCGCAGTATCATTCCGTTACGCTTGATACAAATTGGTACATACAATATACGTATTTATATGAATTGTTTAGTAGATATTCCATCGTTGAGGCGCAACGCCCATCATTCAATGTATATACAACTCTCTGACGAGATTTAACCACATCGTTCGTTTGACCACCATAGCCTGGCTGTGATGTCGCGCGTGGCTCGTCAATACAAAAAGAAACTTGGTTTTGATGTGGCTTTTACTTCACAAATATGTGAAACGTTCTATCAGTTATTTAATTGTGATACAAATGCTGCAATAGAGAGGAATTTCATACAGTGATGAATGAAAGGTTGCAGTTTGTTTGGAGAAACAGGAAATAGTTTGGGGTTATATTTTTTTTTTCATGTATCTGTTGACTTGTTGGATAATTATAAACTTTTTTTCAATGTGCTCTTTAATTTCATTACTATGTTAGCATCCTTTTTTTTTTTGGTAGATTAGTTGATCGATTGTCTTTGTCAAAAATTATTCGAAGATGGAGGAAAATGTGAGAGAAATGTAAGAAAATCCAATAGCAGATACAGCTGGTTTCTGAGTTAATTTCCTTGATAATACGTTTAATATCCGGACCTTCTGAGACGAAACTTACGTTGCTCAGGCCGGGGATCAAATCTGCTGCTTGTCAGTGGTTGAGTGGCTTAGCGTGCTCTCGTGACCACGCACTTTGTCTGAAATGAAGTATATTAAGATAAAAAACCAAATATTTTGGTAAATGAAAAATAATTTCACATTCAGATTTGGTATATTCTTCTTTATCAATTGTTTATTTCACGAATCTTATTGGAGGTAGCGTTATTTGTATTGAATAAATAATGTTTGAGACATATGAATCACATGATCTTCCACAAGAAATTAAATTGGTCCAAATATTTATGGTGTCAACAGAAATAATATTTTAATCGTAATATTTATAGAACTGAGTCAACTCAAAATCCTACTAACAATACAAAGTCAGTTTATTATATTTACTATTCTGACTGACGTCAGTGACTGAAAAATAACTGAAAAAAATAGCTGAATTATTTACATATATTTCCAGTCATAAATTTCTCATTGATGAATAATTCTGGAAGGAGAAAACAACAAACTCACTGTGTATAAACAATTATTCTCCCATTATTATTCCGCCTTGATAAACAAATCGAAATAAACCCTCGAACTGAAAACATCTGTTCAATATTCACACAGTTGATTTTCCACGCTATTACAAATACACAGACGAAACATTCAGAAATAATTCACAATTGAATGAATGATTGATGAAATATTGTTCAATTTAACAATTAAATACATACATATACATCTATATATATATACGTTGATATAAAAAGCACTTGAATTGTCGCATATGACACTTGCATGTACACATCGTCACAGGTCATTGTGCGATTGAGTGTATGCGACTTTACCCTGTTCGTGAAATATATATAGGGAAAAAGCCACTGGTAACGATATAATGCGGTGCAGTTGGTGGGTGATAATAAATTATCCAGAAGCCAGAGCAGAGATTTAACCGTCGAGGGTTCAAAAAAAAACAAAACAAAAATGATGAAATGAAAGCTTCGAAAAAAAAAATGAGGAAAAAATTAAAAAAACGTAGCAAAATGGGTTATTAATTACTGTATGACGGTACGTCTCGGTGGTGCAAGCACAGGATATGGATATATGTTTATATTGCATAGTTGCGCATGAGTGTGTTTGTGAGTATGTGTTAATGGATTTATATATTGATATACTGATATTGGAGTATATATATATATATATATATATGTGAAAATTTCTCACAAGTTTGGCAGATGCCTGAATGGAGTAATATCAAATTTTACCCCATTTCATGCATTATATATTTGTGTATTGGTGTATGATCCAATGATAATGATAAGAATCATGATGAAGATTGTCATAACAAAACATTGTTTGTTTATGTGTTAATTAATATAACGTCGATCAAATTATTATAACAATAAGAGCTATGTTTATGTGTAAGAACTTTATTCATTGTTCTTACTATTGTTAAACTGATGAACGAATTTATTGGAGGAAAATTATTCTATCTATTGATGATCGTTTCGAAAATGTAGATTAATTACGAAATAATGAGCTTCATCCGTAAAAAAAGATGGAATTTTTGATAAAGTCGGATGTATTGAGAGGAAAAGTACTTCAGTATAATTACTCACAGAATTTATTCAACAGAGAAATAAAAATCGTATCCAAATGATTTTTTAAGCGTATTCAAATTAACGATAGATATCGTCATATTTTTCATGCTATCTCATGAATATTTTAATGAAACTGTGAAAGTTTAATTTATCATTGTTGGTGCGGGTAAATTGGTATAGTTGACACATTTGTTTGTTTTTTTTTGTCAAGGTGATCATCAGATCTTTTATTTATTTTGTTTAATGAGTGACTTATAGCTCGATTTTCTGACATTGATTTCAATAGAATCGTTGATATAATTACATTAGAAATCATACAAGGAAATTTTTGGATGTGGTTTTGCGAATAAATAACTAAACTTTATACATTTTTAATTCCTCTTGATACTACAAAATAAACTCTACTTCCAACGTATTGAATATAAATTTCACTTTCTTTTAGTCTATCGTTCATTCACACGCGCTTTTCCCATTCAAACCCAAAGAAAAAGCGTAAAAAACAGTAAAAGAGAAAGAATTACCTATATACATAGCCACTGAGTGAAGGTATTTATGTATATATAGCTTTCGAGAGAACAGAGGGGCACTTAATGGTCGCGTCCGACCGCTAATCTACCCTACCACTGGCCGCGTGAGCCCCCACGAGAGTGGTTAGCTTCAGCACCCTAACGTCCTTCCCGCACTCGCGCTTCTGCCTCAGCACACGGTACTTACTCGACAACTACTAATTATTCTTTCGCCTGACTCACCTACCTATAACACCACACACGGATGACTGGCCCCCAAGGCAGTCATAAACGCATCTAACCAACCACAAGAAAACCTCACTCAACATACCATTATTTATTTTCATTTTGTGCTTTAACTTTATACTTAAAGCGATGTTATAAAATTATTCAGAGATAATTTCAATTTTCAAATATGAATTTTGTTAATTCACAAATGTGGTTCATTGAGTTCAACATCTCAATAGAAATTCGTATTTTTGTATATATTTTTCAAAATTGTGGAGGATAATTTGTCAGTGATTATAGAAACATATTTTGATTACTTTCATATATTTCCTGAAATAATTGATACATGAAATATTTATACAAACGAATAAGTATATATACAGTTCCTAAAATTAAATCCATATTTAATACTGGTTTCATGTCAATAATTTGCTTATACAAATTTGTGTAACTCTATTGCATGTTTGTTGATGAATGTATTAATTCATCAATATTAATCTTTGTTTGTGGTCAATGTCACCCTGGTTGTAAATCATTTGATTATAAACTCGAATGATTGAAGTCATTAACATGTACTAAAATTTGTTATTTTATATCCAATGGCAGTGTGAAATATGAATATACTCTCAATTCTGATGTTGGTGTTGAATTTAATGACGTCTGATGGCTGCTACATATTTCCCAAAGGTCCAACCACATAATCATGATGCTTTGACTTCTAACTAATAATTTTATAAATGCAGAAACTTTAATTTCAGATTAATTTATGTTATTTAATTTTTTCTGTTACAGAAATCAAAGATCCTTGTCGTAATCTAAATTGTTCACTTGGCTCACAATGTGTAAGAACTCGTGATGGAACAGATGCAAAGTGTGAGTGTCTCAAGACATGCCCAAATTTAGGTGATCATGAAGGCTCAGGACCAGTTTGTGGCACAGATGGTGTTGATTATCAAAGTGTCTGTGAGCTCAATCGATTGGCATGCGCCAATGGTACCAATGTCACTGTGGCGTTTCGTGGAAAATGCGGTAAGCAATTTTCAAAGCCATTACGTAATTAATTTCTGTGTCAATATATTTTGGCTCATTACTAAAGACGAGGGGGAAATAATTAGAAAAAAATTGGACGAACTGGAAATCCGTCTGGTTTTTTTTTTCATCGCATTGGCAAATAATTCTAGACATCACGCGATTCATATTGGTAACCGAATGACGAACAGGCAAACTACCGGACAGACAGATAAATAAACAGACAACATGCGAAATGGGAATTTATTGAGCTCACAAATTGTAAAAGTAACAGAAAATAAAAGTATCAGGGTTATTTGAGTTCACGTTTCGGTTGATCACAATATTTTGTATATCAGCATGTGGTGAAAATAGAAGTGAGTGAAAAACTATATGATTTACTGAGAAACGGGTTTATTTGTAGACGGGATTTGTATACACAACCATAACATGAATTACACGATCTCATCATTGAAATGAATTTGAACAATATCATCACGAAATACTGTCAACAATTATTAAAAGAAAAAAACGAAGATAAAGTTTAATACGAAGTTTAATGCCTTTATCAACACCTCATAATAATAAAATTCAATTAATCAAATTCCACCTTATTTTATTCCAACTCTTTACATAAATCTCTTTCACAGTTTACAAAATTTCTTATCCAACTACAAACCCTTATACCATTCCCATCTGTAGATTCTGGTTTAAATGTCAATGTCGAGCGAACTAAACTTCCATCAAACTTCATATATATTGAAATTTCATATATATTTATTTCCTACCACTGCTCTTTCCCACTATTATCCATTTCCCCATTCTCTTCTTCCCTTTATTTCGACCGCAAAACTTCGAAACTTAAAGTTACTCGCAGAATTTAATTCCAACAATTTCATTTCCTTACGCCTTCTCATATACATAACCACTCAACCCACGGGTTACACCACTGCATGGTACACCTTATAGAAGATCTTGACTTCCGAGTTTGTTTATGTTGCAGTGTGCACAAGCATGAGGGCGTTAACGGTTAACTGAGCTTTGCTTTGTTTATATATCGTGCGTTAGAACTGTAGCAAATTCGCGCGTGTTTAAAACGAAAGACGGTAATACATCGAAATCAGTGATAGCGTCATGGTTACCTACATTCCCTTTTCACTATTCTCTCTACCTTTTCACCCCTTCTCATACAAACACCACTACCACCCTTCCACTTGTTCCAGAAGGCGGACATTGATAAATTAGCGTGAAACATCATGATGAATGTGTAATATATACATTTGCGCAAACAAAAGATATGTTTGTGGGATATGTGCACGAGTCGTAATGGTCGTTGCTGGTTACTTCAATGAATTCACAAGAATAATTAGAGTAAAAGAAAAACGATAAAATGAATAGAGCGAATTAATTACTCTACGCCGTTAGAACTTTGATACTACAATTCAAATATAAATAGAGAGTTTTTACATGAAAGTAAAATATTCGTATTGATGAAAAAAATATTTGCAAGTAATTTTAGTTTCGTCAATAACTCGGCGATATTAACAAGAAAAATTCAGCCATATTAAATAGAAATGGGAAAGCAATAATAATCCTTGCAATAAATAATGAATTTTCAACTCCTCTAATTCCACCGGAAAGGTATAAAAAAGAATATTGATTATAAAATATCTTAAAAACATAATTGATGATGAAAAATTGATCTCCACTAATTGTCAGATTGATAAAAATCTCAAAAGTTACAATTTCAATCCTCTCTACAATAATCAACAATACTCAAATTTTCTCAATCAATAGAGAAACGTTTTTTCATTCTCCTTAACTTGTGTATAAAAAATTCTGAACGACTGATACGGAATTTTCCCTGACTAATTAGTAATCTTAATGAATATATCTCATTGATGTTTCCCCATTCACAACTGATGAAAAGCCCAGACGAACATTAACACGAATTGAGCGACGAATCCTCCAGTTTCCTCATTCCACCGTACTAATAACGAGTTGACACAGAATGGCAATGGGCTTGACGGCAATTTTCAAAAAGGCACAAGAGATGTATGCGCGCTCGCGCGCGTTGATTTCCTTATGAAAACAGTCAGCCGTAACAGGGGCGATATCAGAGATTTACCGTCTGACTCGTATGAAATGCGAGGGAAGAGAAGCCAATATCGGAGTTCAGATGAAGCCCAGGCTGCACTGCACCATCCTTATTCTCTTTCTATGTACATATATATATTTTAACGTATTGCAATTCCCGCGCTGGCGTACAGACCTTACTGGAACGTAAAACGAGATCGCTCTATCTCCAACTCTCTCATCATACCTTTCTCAATCTCTATACTTTCCACACACATGACTGTTGAATCCTCCTCAGTGAACGCGTAGTACAAACTTCACGAGCGTTTAATCAACCGAGTAGTCAAGACAAATGTTTGATCAGACGACGAGAAGTAGCAGAGGAGAAGGTGGCTATTTACTTAGGATTAGCTGAGTTCCTCAGGAAAGCGACAGTTTAAACGACAGTTATCATAATCAGTGATAATGATAATTGTAAATATATTTCAATGCAACGATTATTGGAATTGTATTAGTTGATTTATTATTAGTCTTGTGCAAGTATTGATAAGACGAGCATTGATTTTGATCGTTAATTTGAATAATTTTCATTATCTCTCACGTTATTGAATTTATGAATGAAGTGATTGATGAATTTATGTATTATTTGATAAAATAATTATTGAATTATTCAATTGAGACTGTTTTATTTCATAACGTATAGTTGGAAATATAGAAAGGCATACTGATTTGATAGGATTGAGTAAGATATGACCGGCATTCTGAATTAGGTATCTAAGTAAAGTCGGATAAATTGGACTTCGTAGACGGTGAAATCGTCACAGCCAATCTATGGAATCAATTCAGTTGGCTCGGGGCTTCGGATAAACTTCAAACTAATCTACGAATAGATTTCAATTCATGACCAATATCGTAGCTTTGGTTATACCTACAATGGAATATTGAGATTATATTTCCAACGTATTTCATTGGAATGATTGTAAGTAGATGAATTGGACGAATGGTCGGGCAATATCCATCGAATTAACTATAATTAATTTTATCATTTATCATTTCATGCGTTGTTCAATATATATTTTTTTGTGATACTGAAGATAATTATGCTACGTTCAAACTTCCTATCGTAATTCGCAGTTTTATCTGAATTGTTTATCTATAATTAGATCAGGTTTTCTATGAGTTTTTGTAGAATTAAATTATTCGATTCAACAAAGATCGTGATAAGTCAACTTTACTTTATCGACTTCACTCTGTCGACATTGACTTGATAGAATTTATTGGCTTATTCTCGTATTTTGCATCTGAATAATTATCAGGGATTATTTGAAATTTTTACACTCTTTGATCTTCCTCATTATCCTTCATTGTGATGAAAAGTATTTATAAAATATTGCGGTGGAGAGTGCACTCATTAATCAAAGATTTAAAAAAGCAAAGAACTATCACAGACTGTATTTTTCATTTGTCGTTGATTAATTTTCATCTTGGTTTATATATGTGTACAGATCTTCCTTTTATTTTTCAGTACTGCACTTCATTTTCATAATATAAACCGGGAACAATGCAACATAATATCTGAAGGAGAACATTCTTTATATTTCTTTTTTTTTTCTCAACTTTCCTTTCGTCACCCTTTTCGCGCGCATGCATTCATTTTAATGCAAAAAGTTGCGCTTCGGGATTGAAAGGCGCTCAAGCGCACACGAAGACTTTTAACAATGTCTTTTTCATCTTTTATCAATCGCGACATTCACAGTCTATAATAACTTTTTATGTGAATTAAATTGTTATCGTTCAGAGTATTCATATTTTCCCTTCACAATTATACATTTTATTCTACTTCACAAGCAGTTTAGTTACTTTCATACAAATTTCAGCTGATAATAAATGAAAGAGAACATAAATTGAATTGCAGTGATGAATACGACTTTCAAATTCTTGACGATATGATATTCTAGATGGTTTAAATTAGAGAGAAAAAAAAATGCCTTCATATCCTGTACAAAGCTGTTATAGTCATTCTGATTGCATAAAAAATATGCACGCGAATGAACAGACATACACACACATAGACGAGAAAAAATATGAGTGGAGAGCAATTGCTACCCGTTCCCAAGAGACATAAACATAACGACGTCATCTCCCCGAACTAGTACATTGTATAAAGGAAATATCGAACTCGTTTTCACTCGTTCCTACTCGTTGACGAGCACACCAGAGCTGAATCATACGAATATATCTATGAATTCAACTTTCGAACGAGCATGAAAACGCAAAAGTGTAGACTGCAGATTAAATGATTTCAGGCGTGACGTTATTACCGACTGGGACACAATGAAAAGTGTTTTTCATTTGTACACTCGAGAATTCACTAACGATCTACGAGCATCACGTTATGTGAATAAAAACAACAAATATATCCATTTCATTCCAGTTGGATGGGTATTTGTTTTGCAATCATCCACAATAGTTGTAATCTTTTAATAGAATAAAGTAAAAATATTTTCATTATCTACTTTGAATTTGGAATCTTTTGTTTGTATGAATGCACGATGATAGGAATAAAGTGTGGTGCGTATCGGTACATCTCATTCTTCATGCATCAAATAGAGGCCATCGTGTATAGAATGCGTCATCGTATATTTAAATATACATTACATGGACTGAAAGAACAATGGTGGACATTAAAACAAATATATCTGATTGGTAGTTTTGATAAGTTCTTTGTTGTTTATTGGAATGTTTTTTATTCATCAAGTTAAATCTAAATACTTTAAATGAGGATTTTGAATGGATTATTTGAACATTCAAGAGGGATTTGCTGATAATTCTGTTGGTGTATAATGATAAATATCTTTGCGATGTCAGATTAAAAGGATTTGATTGATTATTAGAACATTGATTGGATATTCGAGTTGATACTGATAATATTTTTGACGATGCTGTTTCGACGGATCAATTTCGACGTTGATATGATTGACGTGTAACTATCAATGCAGCGAGATTGTGTGGCAGTTGTTGAGCTTGATGGTCGTGACAAATTTTATTTCGACCAACTGCTTTCAATTTTTTGAGTCGGAGACACTTTCTGTGATGCTCCATTTCGTTTCAATATTCTCAAGACAATGAAGGAAAATAACGCAGGAGTTGAGAATACTTATTATACTTAAAATATTTAATTGGATCAACAATTTCTCATTCAGAACGAAAATAACCTGTAAAACAAAACGGACGTAGTAGCATATAATAATTATAAAGCTGTAAAACAGATTGACATTATACCTAAAATGAAGATTTTTGAATTGATATGAAAATGGAACATCAAAAAATATTTTCTATGTCATCTCTTTTTTAATTAATTATATTTTAACGGCATTCGCGATTTGGATTAAGTCTCCAAAAAAATTCCCCCATATTAATTATTATATTTTCAATATCTTCCACAAAAATCCATCAGGATTGTGATTGTACATCTCAATATCAACTGAGTCCGTATTGCATCAAAATTTTTTCCTCAACCTGAAAAACGCCATTTTCCATATCCATATCATTTTTTATCCGCGCAATATTCATAACAAAACCAAATTCAATAACCATTCTGGACATCACCGCGAATATGTGCACAATAGCTTATGGGAATAAAAATGACAAAAATAAAAATCAACAACGATACGAAAACATATGCGACAAAAATCGATAAATCCATTCTCCATCTCGTGAATAATTGAACGAATAAAGTGAAAACTGTACGAATAAAAAAAAAGAAAAGAAGAATAGGAAAAATAGAACGCACGAAAGAATGAGAAAAAGGGTGAGCGGAAAAGGTAAACAAAAAAAAAGTCCTGATGTATCATTGACAATATCACATTATTTTTTTTTCTGCACAAAGTGCACAAGTACATCTACGATGTGAAGAGTGAAAAAAAGTGTAAAACTCAATAAACAACACTAGGGGAGGAAGAATACGCGATAAAAATCGTTACATTGATTCCCTAGAATTACAATTGACGGCGCGCGCATATTCGCGACAAGAGCGACGAGTTGGCTCATCTCTAACGGAAGTGGGTTACTACTGGCATGCGTCAGCCGGAAACAACGACGCACCGTTAACATCAATTGTGTCATTTTCCCTCTTTCTCTTGCGGCATTCCGCACGTATACGCTTCGTCGTTGCTGTCATTGACGTTAAACTTTCCTGTTATATTACTCGTACCTATACGCATACTTTCACACATTTCCTGAGAAATTCTCTTGTGCATAATGACAATGAATTCGCCCAAGGGGAAAGGAGAAATGTCTATTTTACTAGCGGTAAGAGAGACGTAGTATATATACATATTACTCGTTATGTGTCGCATTTTCATCTTTGTAGAATTCAAATTATATTCCGGCTCTTCTCCCGTTTTGCATATGGCAAGTTGAACAAAATTCTATACTTATGCCAATCAATACGTACAAACCTGCCACTTCATATTTCATTTATAAAAAATGAATGATTCTATAGAGTATTCCTATTCATAGGAAATTCATTTTCGAGGCAGAATTGTTTGGGAATAATTGAGTGAATATTATTAGATGAATTAAAAAATCACGAATGTGTAATCTAACAATTTCTATTTGAAAGTCTTCTTCCATTTTGTGTGATTATTGATGTGACAAGATGCCATGAGTTAGCACAGTTACGAGAAATAACTGGAGATTCCGAAGAGTATCCTTTAAAGGAAAAGTATTCTCGGGTTATATGTAATATATTTCCAGGATATGAATAAAATATTGGTTGGAAAGATTTATATAGCAGTAAAAGCCAAAAGGAAATTCGTGACATTTTAATTTTGAATGAAGTCTTTAATTGTTCTCGAAATATGTTGTCAATTCAGTCCTATTTCGAACGTCGCCGCTGTCGTCCAAATTAGATTATTTATTTCACCCTACTGTCACTTGGACGATAATTTTATAATGCACGAATAAGTGTACGAACTGTTTTTTCATCTGTCAACAAAAATAAAATACTAATTTAAAATTGCTGCATATAGATGCAATAGAAAAACACATGAAAAATAGAACAAATAAATTTTTGATCTCTCTACTAATGTGTTGACTTTTGATGAAAAAAAATAAGAAATAAAGAAAAAAATTATGTAAAATTTTGCTTATTGTCTGACCTTCCGTTCATTTTCGAGTTTGAATTTCGGAATAACATTGAACGCTTTGCAATCGTATTATCGAGTATGCCTTCTCATATATATACGTCAACTACATATAAAACACTTCAATGCTCATATGCACATTTTATATCTCCTCATCCTCATTCCACTCTTAAAAAGTTATTCGATCGCGATGCAAAATACTTAGACCGATACACATACTGAAGTGCATCGAGGAAGGATGCGTGACTACGAAAGATTGGAGAGGATGAAATGGAAAACCAAAAGTAAAAAGAAGAAAAAAAAAAAAAGAAAATACGGAAAGTTTTCTCACAACAAAACTTGGAAGATTAGAGGTACGTCGTCTCTTCGCGCGCGTCATGTTTCACGCCAGAGAGTATGTGGAACAGGAGTGCAGCGCAGGCAACTTGAAAACAATTGCCTCGTAGAAGAAGAGCGATAGCGTGAGTGAAGGCGAGAAAAATGGAGACATGGGTCATGGAAACGAGTTGGACAGAGCTGAAATAAAAGAAAAAAATTATGGGAAAAGTTCGTAGGAACTTTGGCAACTTTTTCATAATGATAAGTATTGATCGAACCATATTGTATCACGTAAGAAGATAAAGCTGTTGTTAATTAACAAAATAATTTCCTTACAATAATGATGAGGTATTCATAATAAATAACTATTACAACAGTTACAGAATTATCTTGATTTACCATCTTCTCATATATATCCCAATGTGCTTTTGAACTATTTATATTGACGAGAATTCAGATGGATTTCATTAGCTGACTGACCAACGAATGTTGTATAATTCAATGGTGAAAGAGGGAAATAGAAGAGAAACAGACAGACGAAGAAGCAGAGTAGTAAACGAAAGATGAAACAGAGAGAGTTTAACCGCTTCACCGGAGTGTAACTTGAGCTAACCCCAAGAAACCACCGCCAATTTTCTTCCATCTCTCTCATCATTGCTCTACCGATCTCATTCCATCTTCAGAACGCTCGTGTGAAACTTGCTTCGTCAGCCTGGATAGGAAACTGAGAGGGAAAGAGTGAGAAAGACGGACAACCAGTCGCGTCGTATACAAACGGGAAACGGAATTCAACTTCCTTCCTCTTCGGAGCGAAGATTAATCTCGACGCGATACCGGAACGGCCCGACCCAATCTCACTATCCAAAACCCCGTTACGTTTCCGTCTCATTCTTGCCGTCGCGCGGGTATTTTTATTTTTCTCTCGTTTCTTTTTTGTTTCTTTTTCTATTTTTATATCGTGCTTTCATTCGTTTTTTATCTTGACATACTCTCACGTCTCTCAATTTTGTTTTGGTATTTATTTTCCTGCTCATTTCTTCTTTTTGGATTTTCTTCTTTTAGAAGACCACGAATGATGTTTGGAATGCATTGTTGGATAGGGGGAGGGTTTGGCTGCAATGCAATGGAATTTTGTATTATTATTGGATATGGTTCAGAAATATGCGGATCGCAGAGAATTTCCATCATTTGAAGTTTGACAGGGGGAGAGTCTGGAATAAACGAATATTAATGATTCTCCGATTTTTCTTTTTTTCAATAACGGGAAATGGAGAGAAGCAGAATTTCAGTGGGGAATAAATGTTGTGAAATTATTTCCTTGTCATCTATTTTTTATTTTTTTTTAAATTCTTATTACAATTTGTAATTTGTACATTCAAATATCAATGAAAAATGCATTTAATGAATAAAAGTCTATCAATACAAATATTAATGACAATTTCTGGTTATTCACATGAAAGCTAAAACATCCCTTCTATTTTTTAATGTAAAAACACTTGGAGCAACGCAATGTTCATATAATTTTCACATAAAAAGTGAAATATAATGAGATCCGTAGCATAGATTGGATTGTCAATGACAGCAATTGTTGAAGAAAAGTATTCGCGAGCCGAGTTTAACAATGATCTCGTTCCCATATTCAAAATGATGCTCTCATTACCTCAAAAAAAAAGTTGAATTCCCCTACATCAATGATGGCTTCATGTAGCATGACCTAAAAAATCAACGTGCAATATCTCGATCCCCAGATTCGGTGAGTTCTGGTATCAAAAAATCACTAATGATCCAGTTCTTCATCTCTCCTTTCAATATCATTTTACATGAAAATTTATATATCTTTCAACACAGTTTTCCACACGCATCGCACTCACATACCTGTAATGCGAGTGAATTTTCTGTTTTATATTGGAAAAAATTAAACTAGCACAATAAACGCTCATTCCACTTGACGTGCAATATTGTGTATGAAGCGGAAAATTTTTCCTGTCCGTCCCACATCATCTCGCCGTGATGCTTCTCAAAGTCTCCAACTTGACGATGGTGATTAAATGTGATGGGACCATGATGCACAAATATATCCATATCTGTATATAAATGTTTGGCTGTGAATAATCGTTGGATGTCATATCATGTGACAACATTAATCATATCTCGTGGAATATTTGTTTGTGCAGATCCATGTAGCTCTGTCGAGTGTTCGGAGCCCGAAATCTGTCAACTGGACGCTTCACGACAACCGGCCTGTCACTGTGGCGAGCAGTGTGGTCTTGAATTTTCACCAGTATGCGGTAGCAATGGGAAGACATACTCAAATGAATGTATTCTCAGACACGAAGCTTGCAGATCCAGATTGCAATTAAGGAAAATATCAAATGGCGCTTGTAGTTCTGGTAAGAATGAAATAATTTGTGTTCTTGAAAAATGGAATTTTCTAAGACTCTAATTAAATATACCAAAATGAAAGATGAATTACCAATGAAGTTTTTGAATTGATGATTGAGAATACGTCAAATGTCTTTCGATTATATTCACTGCACTTTTACTATGAGCTATAAATAGTTATCAGGATTCTGCAGGAGAAAAGAATAAAATTTCCGGATACCTTGCAAAATATCTGAACTTCTCATTGTTATCACAGTAAATCCTGAATTTTTTCTCTGACAATATTTTTTCCTGTCTATTCAATATGGAAACCGTCTCTTCCCTTCCACAGAATTTATTGGCCCACAATATCTCATAACAATGTCCTCGGAACCAGTAAATTCAAAACGACACAAAATAAATGAAAAAAAAAGTCGAATGAATGAATAAATATTGAAAAAAAGAGAAAACATAAATATTCAAATGAATATTCATTGTGGAATATAAAGATTGAAATAAAATTTCTAGTATGTATGAATGGATATCACGATAAATCAATTATTATTTCAGGAATCAATCCTTGCGATGGGGCAAACTGTTCGGAAGTTCAGCAGTGTGAAATTGATCGATACGGTATAACTAAATGTGGATGTGGACCCGAATGTGAACCAGTGATGAAACCAGTTTGTGCAAGAGGCGGTACAACGTACAAATCTCTCTGTGAGCTTAAGAGACAAGCTTGCATTACCAAAAGCAACATTGAAGTCGCATACACTGGTACTTGCGGGTCTCGAGGGCCATGTTCAGAGAAGGTAGATATAGAAGCTTTATCTATATTTGTGATATACCAAATACCAGTTCACGATAAATAATCAATCAGTAATGTTCCTTTCATCATCAAACTATCTTTATTGATAGAGGTAATAAAAAATGTAGCACTGCCGTGAGTGTTCACATTGTAAATGCACAGAAGTTATTTCTAAACTATTTTATGATAATATAGAATAGAAATTATTGGAATACACAACGGATATGTTAATAATTTATTGAATATACATTTCACAGCAATTGAAATTATCATGAGTGCATTCAATATCTATCTTGGGAATTATTTTCTTCCCTCTTTGCATAGTCTCAGGATGTTGGTTATTTGTAAAAGTATCGTATGAATAATGTCAAAATATTGCGATCTGAATCATCCAATTTCACAGACTGATAAATCACGTTATTATTTCTGCAATATTCTATTACATCATTGAAATTCGTTATATTGCCAGTCTACAAGCAGGATATAATAAATTACAACAATGAAAACAGTGGATGGTAATTACATTCTGTAACGTATGACCTTTCATCATCAATATTTGACGAAAGCACAAGAGCTATTGTTGAACGAATTAATTCACTTTATTATACAAACACTAGTGTTGACACGATGTCCTAAACGGAAATTCAATCAGTCTTTTGTGCATTAGCCTGTATGAAGATTAATTTCCGTAACTTTGGTTGCGTATAATACTCACATTAAATAACCGATCCTACATGTTGGTTAGTGAATTTTAGTAGAGGAACGGTGTGTGATTGAATAACGTACAGAATAATTCCAATTTATGGTGTATTATCACCGGAAATTAAGTTGAACGAGATGAAGCTTCTAAAAGGGCAATAATTTCATCCTCCTGACTGAAATTTTCATCAAAGGGGACAGTGCAACCGCTAAATGCAATTGTTCCATTCCCTCCAAAGATTGGATCAATACAACGATACTGCAACATGATTCGTTATCAATAATAAAAGGTGCAAAGACCTATAGATTCATTTATAGATCATTACACATTTTACTGTTGAATACAAGAAGAATCGCAAAAGGTTAATCGAGTTATTCCACTGCTCAGCTATATGATTTTCAAAACTATTAAGAATTAAATAGCATCTTCAAAGGTTCATTGAAAAACACAAGTTGAAATAATAAGAATGAACAAACACACACGACGTTGAGTAGAAACTCATGCAAATTCAACGTGACTTGAAAGATTTCACATGTTATTTCTCTATTATTTCTTTCTGCTCTCCAACCTAACATATTGTTCACCTCATTCTCACCCAGTGCACACACTTGAACACTTTTAGCACAATGATTTCTCGAATAAACTTGAATAATGTTAATTTTTTTTCTGTCTTCATCAGATTTGTGAATGGGGAGCTATTTGCGCTGAGAATGGTGACACCGCTACCTGTGAATGTCCCACGTGCTCAGTAGAATTTAATCCAGTGTGTGGCGATGACGGTATCAGCTATGGCAACGAGTGCAAATTGAGATTGGAGGCATGTCAGCACCACCGGGAGATCAAAGTGCTTTATCAGGGACTCTGCAGTGAGTAGACTGACGAAAATGGGAGATAGAAAAAGGAGTACGAAAAAAGAAAGATTGAGAGTATGGTCGAAGGGTGAATGTCCGATGTAATACTAGAAGGGGTGATAACATGAGAGAAAGATCAGAAGTGGGAGGACAGGGAGAGGAGGGAAGAGGGGGCCTCGATCTACTCTGGCGTATCAGGCTTCTGACGTCTCTTCACTCGTCTCGAGATCTTCATTGAGACTGAGAGAAATATATATATATTTTAGAGTGTTCCAAAAAAGTAGTCGTTTTTTCAAGTTTTACTGCCTTTAATCTTTCTGGAATTAAAAAATGAGATAAAATATTCAGTGTATAGTAGGTTGGAACATGATGGCGGGTTGGCTCTCAACTTTGGTGGATGAGAATTTGACATTTTTTATAGAAATTGCAATATGGATTATTGGTGACATTATTGGTGGGCACGGATTGAACATTAATGTCAATACCTTATTATTATTAGTCACTGCCTAAGAAGATTCTTTTTCGCATATCAAGACGTTTGATTACAAATGTAATAGGAATTTGATGAAGATAAAGCAATATTTATTCAAATGTGTAACTTTGTATTTATCTGATTATATTGAAAGTCAAACAGAACATTTGCTGCTGCTTTTCCGCTTCTCGATTTATTTCCTTCATTATTTTTTCTCTTGATTTGTTTTAAAATCATTCAAAATAGTAATTCTATGTCATACGATGTGATGTGGAGCGCATGGATGCATTTCAAAGGTGACCCCTAAGGACTGAACAACCAATTGAATGCTCCATTTCCAAAGCAAATTCTCGCACATTGACACATCTCGAACTATCTATGTATATTCATGTACTGAGACGTGACCCGACATTGAACATTGCATAAGACTATGACATTCCCATGTGTATACTTGCATGTACTCTGCGCACCTACATCACCTTATACAAATTTATATTAAAGTTCTCAGATGTGTATGTATTTTTCGATCATTCCCCTAATGAAAAGCAAATGCTATAATAATAATAATAAGAAAGAGAATTTAACGCATCAGAAAGTGCATTACATCAAATCATTGAGATAACGAATTTCAGGTTGCATTAAAATTCAAAAATATGTAGACATTGGTATTGAGGGATTGATTTTTATACTTTCATGTTTATCGAAAAGACTCATATAACCCTTCCACCAAATATTCATATTAAAAATAAATATTTGGTCGAGACCAATAAATATTTTTCGCGACCGTTATTTCTTCTTGTAAATTAAAATATACGGTTTCATGCATATCAAGATGAAGTGACTTTGCTTTCGCCAACAACTATGAGTTGTTACCTCAAGGCATGCATGCTGCATATGCATATGCTAAATCCCCCTTCGCTTGCCAATGAAACAGCTAAATATCCCTCTGTTTCTCTCTTACTGTCTTTCTCATGGTCTCTCCTGCTTTACCTCTTTCTCCACTTCATTGGTACGTGTGTGCATACTACTCGCAATACACTCACAGTCACCTTTTTGTTTCAACATACTAACCAACCACCAACGCAACGAATGTTACCCCCGAGAGATTTACACTGGATTTCAATGAATTCTAAAGATAACTTTTCACCAAGCATGACTCAACTCACCATTCATATTTATTATCCTTTCTGGTTTTATATAATGCTTGTGCCAAAAAATAAACCACAAAATAATTATTCGTAGGTGAAATTCACTTATACAAATATTCCAAGGAATTTTTTTCCCTACATTTAATTTATCAAATCAATTTTACATTTTTCAACCTTCATGAGATCAATATATTTCAGTTTTCACACAGTTGTGTACATTGGTATTTTAAATTTCTGAATATGTCTAGCATTTATTATTGAGGTATTTTTAGTGCAAAGTTCTTGATGGTTAGGGATCGATGAACTTGGGAATATGTAGAAGTGATGTGTCAAAGTGAATAAAATGAACAACAGGGTAATAAATAATGTCACACATGTCCACTTTCATCAATATAAATTCATCTCCGAAAACTTCAAAAAAAGAGAATTTTTATTCCTCTCAATAATTGAATTAGGTTTTACAGTTCCACAAAAACGCCACGAATTATTCCATTGTGCACGGAGTTTGAAACGCAAAGAATAAAAAATACAGAACAAAAGAGAAACAATATAATGAAAAACGTATTATGATATGTAGAGTGTTATTAGATATCATCAAAAAATAATCATGGAATAATATTATAACGCATTTATGTATAATAATTTCAGATGGCTGCGAAAATAAGAAGTGTGAGCATTATGGAAAATGTGAGAGCGACAGCTCTGGTGAAGCCAGATGCGTCTGTCCAACCAACTGTGGGGATTTGGTGAGTCTCGGTACCAGAATAACAATGCCTCGTTACCATAAATTGCTTTGGATTCGTGATGGCATACGACCCAGCCTCGCGGCTTCGCACTGAATAATCCTCTTTCCCTTTTGTTCGTCCGCGTTCACGAGATGCCCCGCGTGTGTATCGTGCTACAACGTAAACACATACACACACAATTACACATATGCATATATAAATGTCACCAAAACATAGAACAGCAATTTCTATGCGTGAGCGAAAGAAAAATTGCTTTGGCTTTGAGTTGCAACTTCAAAGCCTTCATCCATTCGCTAAAGCAAAGTTTCTTCTTCAAACAATGTGAATTACACTGAGGGTGATGAGAGAGGAGCTTTTCATCAAGCTGCAACGTTATTTCTGTACAGAATTACGGACGTAAATAACATTGTTGCTGCTGCTGGAAAAAATGTTTCCTTTTTCCATTCTCTTTATTGTTTAATACGAAAAATATGTTGTTGTAATATATTTGATTGCAATTAGATGATTTTGACATTGTATTCAAAATTGCTAAAAAAATTCCAGCATTTTTATCAGTGATTGCTGAATTTCGTTATGCTGAACATTGTTTTATTCGAATGGAAGTTTGACAAAATTTTTAAGTGAGCATTTGACGTAATTAATTTCTGGGCAAATCTATCTGGAGATAAGCGAACGATAAATCTCTTCACTTTCATTCGATTATACGAACAGTACTGTGCAATGTTTTTCCGTCGATTTATTGACCATTAAAGCTAGATAGGTACAGAGAGTTTTAGTTGCACATAGTAAGTAAAGGAATTATTACATGACTTTTGCCCAAAAAGAAAAAAAAAACCTTCTGAAATGATTTTGATGACTCCAAATGGATTCTTCCTTAACTTTCATCTCAAATTAATGAGATTGTACCAGGAAAAACTGTCAGGAATTGATCGAGAACATTTTCACTGAAAATGCATCAACTAATCAGTCTCAATCAAAATATTTTTGTTAACGTGATGTTACATTCAATGAAAATCCATCCGATTTGCAATTTATAAAAATATCGAAATTCCATTCAATATTAATTCAATGAAAATTCAGCTCATCTCCATCCTCTCATGCATGGGTTGTGAATAATCCTCTGAAATTGTGTCTACACTCAGATTTTCTATATTGACAAACCCACTTTCACCAATACACCAAGATTAAATTTCTCCTCTGCTATTTTTATCGATACCTCCTGTCATTTTCCTTGAGAGATAATTCCAAATTTCTCGTCTTCACGTTTATAACTAAGAAAAAATAATCGAACGTGGGATGAAAAAAAATATTGGCACAGGATAAAATCGGGGTAGCGAGTAACAGAGTCACACGATAACACAGGGACAAAATGAGCGAAAAAAAAATCAAAAATACCCTGTTAGTAGACGAACATTTACTGATCCGCTGCATGTTTCGTGAATGTAGTATAATACCGATGAGCAGTGGTTGCGCACGAACCGATGGAAAGATAGCTCTAGCTGAGCCAGCTAACGGATACTTATTGGGTGAAACGGTACGTCGTCCATGAAATCGTTGGATGAGCCCACAAAAATTCATCCCATCCAACATTCTCTCCAGCATACCTCATTTCCTGTAGTCGCGATTACATATAAACCCTCTTATCAGTAATCAGCCAACGTAGACTCGATCGACTTCATCCCATCGATTATTCTGGCCGCACACAAAATGCCAAAATTTGGATTATAAAAGTGAACAAATAAAATTAAATTGTTACATTTATGTGTGGTTCGACAACGTGCGCTGGTAACTTAAGAAGAAAGGAAAATTATTGTCAAATGACTTAGATAAAGTGATAGTTATTTATTTGTTTAAAATTTTTGATGTATTGTACCGACGTTGATCAGAATTTTAAACATCTGATGTAAAGATAAAAGGCATTTTTGGTTGTTGGTGAAATGTTTTGAATGAAATTGAGAAAAAAGTTGTGCCGATAACAGAAAAATTTGGATAGTCTTTGTTGAATTAATCCTATGGAATAGTCAATAGAATGAAAATGAATGAAGACATTGGAAATTTTTGTCTGTATGAAGTCAATTATCTACAAAATTTAATCGTAAAGTATGAAGAATTAAATGAACCATAAAATACCACGCGTGATACGAATACAGAGTTGAATATATCAGGAAAGTTCTTGTCAAAATTCGAAAATTGGAGCATTTACCTTTAACAAATTTGTCCGTCTCGTTCTTAGTTGAGACAGTAAATGATTTTTTATTTTCTAGGAATTCCATAATATTCAATAGCCCGGTAATGAACCCAACTACGAAAGGAAACTGAACAAATTCTGACTCACTAGTTCTTTAATATGAAGTTGTCAGCTGATGTGTTAGTTTCAGCCGCCGCTGCCGTTGGTCGTTAAAATGTCGTCTATTCTTTTACAATTTTTATGTTTCTTTTCTTTTGCTACCCCAATGGACTCTATATAAATATACACACCGCTGTAAAATACTTTCAATTTAAAAACCGCTGAACGTAACGTCTATGTATTACAATTTGAAGAGTCAGCAATTTTCTTTTTCATGGTTTTTCCACAATGTGGGCGCGAGCAAAGGAAGTATTACATAGCTATATAAATATATGGGTTTCACTGTTTGATCTTTTCGCGTATCTTCAAATATCTTCAACCATTATACACACAGTTAAAAATTTTCTATAATACTTCACTCCAAAGTTATTCACTGCCATCATACGGCCGTCTTTTTTCTTCTATTTTTTTCCCTTCAAAACCCCCTTTCTTGTGATCGCATAGCATGAAAATTATTGATTGAATTATCAGTAATGTCTGCCTGCAGATTTTATTACTCGATTGGTTACCGTTCGAGAGAAGAAGAGATAAAAGAGTTTATTACAGTTTAAATAACAGCTAGAAGTATCATTTAGGTGAAATTAAATAATTGTAAATACCATTCTTCAATTTATATTTCATTATAAATTTTCTTTCAAGAAAATCGAATGACTCAAAACCGTAGAACTCGAGTTATATGTTCAAAAATAATAATAATAAGATAGGAAGTGACTGAGGGTACAAATAAAAAATTTATCAACAAAGTTTTGCAACAACAAAATAAAAATAACAAACTCGCAAAAAAGAAAATTGATAAACTTTTCGTTGAAAAATCACAGTTGTGCACATGGCATCTTCATAGGAACAATATTCTGCAAAAAACTATAATGAAAGAAAATCGATAATTTGAAGAAATAATAATAATATAAAAATACCAGAACCAATAATAATTTATACGTTGGCTAATTCGTGAAATCCATTAACGAATCGCCGAAGCAGCTGTTGAACAAATGAATCGGTAAAGTTGTACACTCATCGCAAATGAGAAGTGAAAACAAAAACCCCAGCATAATTGAATAAACGAATTGCCTTGTAACTTCCAGTACGATGACCTAAACGTTAGTTGGCTGTGTTTATACCAATACCTAGTCCCAACTGCGTCTAACTACAATAACTATTATTCCCGAGTACCACGACCACAAACACCATATCCTCAGTCTCGAATTCCAATAAGAACTAATGAAGCAACCGCGTGTACGTATGCAAAACAAAATTGGCACAGGTATACCTATCGCAATGCACCAACCTACATATTGTATCAATGATAACACCACCACCCTGTATCTACCTCGTCTGCATGAAAGAGAAATACAAATATGAAAAGGAGCGAAAAGACAGAGGAAAAAATTCATACTCAGACATACAAAAGCACACACTCTATTTGCCATATGGAGAGACCAACGAGGGCGAATGCTACACCGTGTTTGCACAAAGAAAAGAAAGAACATCGACACAGAAAAAAAACAAAACTGCGAAAGGAAATGGATATGGTTTTTGCTAATTAAGTATTTTATACTTTGCACAATGTTTTCGTGTGTTTTAGCATGCAACAAGTGAATAACAATCATGTACATAACTCGACAAAATGCACTGTTGTTTAATTGTCTCACTTTCTTTATACACATTGTAATCGAAAGAAGAGACAAGACAAACTAGATGAGAACAGAATAACATTGGGAAAAGAATATTGTTGAGAATTAAATGATAAAGTTACAAAACAAATTATTTTATTTTCTCGCGATACTGAAAGAAGTTTTATTGTACGTTAAACTTTTCTCAAACAACTCTTAATCTTCGTTAAAATTATTCTAGGGAAAGGAGAGCAACTCAGTGAACAAAGTCTGTGGCACGGATGGAAAGACATATACAAGTGAATGCGCCCTCAAGAATGCTTCCTGCATCGCACAAACAGAAATTGCAGTCGCGTTCGAGGGAGATTGTAGTGAGTAGTTATTCATTCTCTCATGAATTTGGATAGGGTTTCCTCTTTGTTAAATGATAATTCAATCTCTTTTTTTTCCGGTTAGATAAAGAATAACAAATGATTGAAAAAAAAATTTTATTGAATTAAATACTCGACACACATTTCTATATGAATAACAATATCTTACTTAATGACAAATTTTTAGGGTTGTGCGATAATGTGGAATGTGAAAATGGTGCACGATGTGCAGCAGGTGAATGCATCTGTCCTGAAAGTTGTCCAGAGGAAAATGGTAACTCCGTATGTGGCACAGATGGAAAGACGTATCCATCCGAGTGTGAATTACAGCGCATCGCCTGCGACAGAGATACGACAAAACAATTACCACTCCATGTGGCATTTCGTGGTGAATGTGGCGAGAAATTTGCTGTTGCTGCATTAAGTAAGTTTATTTATAGATTATTTTCCTCAAGTCTAATTTGATTGACTTGGAAGGAATTTATCACACATGGGATTCATTAGTTTGTTACATTATTTGTTGAATTCTCATAATTTTTGATATTCTCTGTGTGCTGCACTCAAATCATATTTCCTAGGCGAGGGAAAAATTATATTTTCGATTTCTTTTTCAATTCAACAATCTTGTTCATATCGCAAATATGTACACATTCGTATGCACACTCATTTCATTTGCATGTGTATATATATTTCATATTTCTACTCCAAACGTACACAACATTTTTTTCATAATGGGAAAATATAAGGAAGATATCCATTTATATAGTTCTATCAAATATAACTTTGGGTATACTTGAAGAACAGTTTCAACTGAGTATGTCTGCATACGAAAGTATTCTGTTGATAGAGAATGTTATTCTCAATTGTTATGGCCTTTCAGCTCCACAAAATTGAATAGAAAAATAAATAGCACAGAAGTACGCTTTCCAACCATTAGTAAACGAATGAATATCAAAGAATACCCAGAAAACATTTTTGTTTTAGTTTTTATATAATGAAGTAAAGATAAGAAAGTTATGCTCATTCCAAACAACTAACAGTGAACAACCCCACTAACAATTAACCATTTCCCCCCATCTACAGCAACAATGTCGACTGCATCAGTAACTCGGCTGTCGACTGCAGTTGCCCAGGTCACCAGTACTCAAGAACGTGAAGTATGTAACGATATACATTGTGACTTCGAAGCAACGTGCGAACTTGGTCCTGACAAATTTCCACGATGCAGTTGTAAATTCGACTGTGCATCGGTATCACCAGAAAACATGACACCAGTTTGTGGCAGCGATCTCAAAATATATTCCTCTATTTGTGCAATGAAAATGGAGGCATGTCAGCGACAACAGGAATTGCGGCTGAGACCACTGGACCTATGTCAAGGTTCGCAAATATCCATCCAGACTATTTGCTTCAGTATTTTCCACTCTCCAACTTTCCTCAACTATCATGCCATTTCCATTACCCTTCACGTCCAATATATTTTGGAATGCACGCAAATAAAAAAAATCACCGAGGGCCACTTGGAGTTTATATTTAATATCTACAATAGTTGTAAAATTTATGAATGTCCAAATAGGTATGGAAGTTAAACCTTGTAATGGTGATCTACCGTTGACTGATGCTGATGGTAAGGAATACGATTGTGGAAGTGGCCTCAACAGACGTGACTGTCCTAGTAATTCTTATTGCCATCAAACACCACGATTCGCTCGCTGCTGTAAAAAAGGTACAATTGAAATCGATTGCACAATGGAATTAAAAGAATTGTCCTCTCTTTTATTCGAGAAACGATAGTAGAAGGAGTGTTGTGTCGTAAATTTATATGTGACCCTAGTCAGGTCGATTAATTTACTTTTCTCCTGTTTTTATTGAATTCTTCATACTAAGAAAATAATTTAATGTCTGAAGAACGTTATATTTCAAATTCTGTATGATGATTGTGATACAAATATTTTATTTTTGTTTTTGAATATTCTGTCAACGTCGCTTGAATTGTTAGATCGTTTTCTTTTTGTTTTCTTTTCATATTGATGTTGGAAATTCAGCGGTACGAGAACATCGAAGCATTGAATTCAATCAGAAATACGAAAGCTTTTTAATTGGTTGGGGCTTCAATGAAAATCATGGAGAATTGACTTTATTGCAGCTTAATACAAATATTTTATTTCATATTTACATAAATTTTTGCCATTTGACTGCCATTTAATTTTCAACGTTTTCTATCATGACATTTATTCTCTTCTATTTCAATACAGTTCAGGGCATTCAAGTTGTTAAATGTATGGATTCATGGCATGGATGTTGTCCTGATGGCAAAACAGCTGCATTGGGTCCC
Organism: Meteorus cinctellus; assembly: GCA_030523045.1. Taxonomy (NCBI): domain Eukaryota; kingdom Metazoa; phylum Arthropoda; class Insecta; order Hymenoptera; family Braconidae; genus Meteorus; species Meteorus cinctellus. Next base: position 240,037 of record JAPYZF010000041.1, on the reverse strand, counting down.
GACGGTGCTGGTTGTCCTAGTCTATGTAATTGCAATCGATTGGGTAGCGTGTCTGACACGTGCAATCCAGAAACTGGCCAATGCGAGTGTCGACCCGGCGTTGGTGGTCTCAAGTGCGATCGTTGTTTCCCTGGATATTGGGGACTCACGAAAATGAGCAAGGGACATCACGGTTGCATACGTAAGGCTCGACGATTATTTAATCGATACCACTAATTGAATTTCATGGATGTTAATCAAGAATTTAATTATATTGTTATGTTTTCATACACGTATTAGCTTGTGGTTGTTCACTATTTGGCGCCGTCAGAGAAGATTGCGAACAGATGACTGGACGTTGTGTTTGTAAACCTGACATTGTTGGCCAAAAATGCACCATTTGTTCCGACCACAACAAAATTCTAACACCTACTGGTTGCTATTCAGGTATTTTTCTCATTGTTTGTAGTCACAGCGGGGTGAATTGAGCGAGCGGTTATCTGTTATCGATTACCCATTGGCCACAAACGTTTTTAGTATATCGTTCTCTTTTTTTGGATAGCATTCTTAAGAAGGGTAACGGAATGTGAAGATTTAATTTTTATTCGTTCGAAAAACAGTAGCTACCGCAAGTGAAGCTCTGAAAGTTTCACTGTGTTGAATAGTCATCGAGATTTTTCTTTCTTTACAATTGACTATCAATCATATATGAAAGTTTTTGACGTTCCAATATCCGCCTTATGCAGAGTGGAATACAATTACAATGAAAATCCATTTCTTCTGTCTACCTAGATAGTTGCAAAACATGTAAAGTGAACAGGAATATTTTTTGTCTATAGAATCAGCAGTTCATCGACCCCCAATCAATCAGCATTATATATTTCTATATCTTATCCATTGATTAGGAATGTTAGGAGGATTAAGATAGACATAATTCGCTCGACAGTTATTCAACATTATTCGGATAAACACCAATCAAAATGTTTGGTTTAATCCCGACTTGATTCGACGGAAAAGTGAAAGTTATTTTATCCAATTTGCAGTTGACACGAGCCCAATGATAGCAACGAGTTGCAATGAATTGCAGTGCTACTCTGGTGGTCATTGTACAGAAATTGGTGGACCGCATTGCGTCTGCCCGTCGTCATGTCCTGTTGATTTTCCATCAGTACCAGTATGCGGTAGTGACGGACAAACATACGACAACGAGTGTGAATTGCGACTTTATGCCTGTCGTCATCAGGCAGACGTCGTGACTCAGGCCTTTGGTCACTGCAGAGGTGGGTTGTTCACTGAACGTTCGCCATACATGCCGCTTTACATTCTTCGCTACTGAAACCACCTGAATAAAATTGATAACAATATTGATGCCATGAGTCATGGAATATTTGAATAAATTACTAATCTATATAATAATTGTTAATATGCCTTGTAACATGGTAAAAGCCAATTTGAATGATGCCCAACAATAGTGTGATGAATGGTGCCGGATGGTAAATTAGAGTGATTCATATAATGCCGTTGTACTTTATCAACATAGAGATAATAAAACGACTCAAGTTTCTACCCATTATTCACTTATCTTGATTTTCTCCCCAACCAATCGCGGCATTGATGTGGATCATTGTTTCTTTGTGTTATTTATTCAGGAATATATGAATATGAATAGTTGAACCTTTGAATTCATATGGAAAATTGAATTTTGAATTTCTAGGACAGAGAGTAACTTTTGCATGTTCATTCGATTATTCTCCTATTCAGAAAAGACATTTTTGTGAATAGAATACCGATTCCATATGGTGATGATGGCGTATTGGAATTTTTGTGTGTATTTAAACAGAAAGATAGAGATAAAAATGGAAAGCATCGGATCATTTAATTTTACGTTGTATCTTTTCCTCTTTTTTTCTTCAACAACTAATCATCATTGTCGAAAATATCGTTCCGAACTGACAAAAATATTACGAATGACACCAGTATTTTATGGAACTAAATTATTATCTACAATTCATTTACTATCTAAAAAAAACTTTTCCACTGATTTTTCATGAAGTAAATGTGTCCAACTCTTGACTTGATTTTTATCAATTAAATATTCATATATTCTTCTAGACGAAATCAATATCTCGCATGTGACCTGTCACCTTCTCCGCCCGAATGAATGCCCTATGCAACTCGTTTTGAATCATTAAATGCACATCATCTCCGTGTATTCAGATTTCATTTGGCCTTGAACTTATAAAAACGAAAATCCTAAAATAGCCAAAACAATTTTTGATCAAGTGCCCAGGAATGGTTGGACAATGTATTCACTTATTTAGCAGAACTCACAATCATCAATTCTATCGGGAATACGACGATGCGCACTATACTGAGATTATATTTTCTCGGACCAAAAAATTCGTGAGAATTATTCGTATACAAAATAAACTCCAATCTCCATCATCCAATTTCTCCACCTTCAATCCAAGTTATTGTGAGCTGATGACGCAACGACATCTATTATAGTCGATGACCTCTCGACTCACCACTTATTTTAAATTACAACCCGCCAGTCGAATTTTTTTACAATGATGCCATAAGTTATGTACAGACTCTCGTCGGGGTTGCGAATCAATCTTTCAAAAAGTTTTTCTGTGACGTCGTCAACTATGTGACGTCTTTCGCATCAAATATAAATCAGATTAGATGGAGACCATTCGTTGAAGAAGCACTGCAAGGAAAGTTTAGCGAATGGAAGTAATGGAGCATCAATTTTACTTTCATCATTATTTTTTTATTTTTTCTTCTTTTTTCTCCGCAACTATCTTCTTTTTCTTGAATCCCGTCTCATTTTGGTTCAAATAGATGCGCGAAGATCTACAGGAAATTGAAGTGGCGGGTGAAAAAAGCAGAATAGGATTGCAGTAAATCGGAGAAATCGGGTAGAATTGAAGTTGAACTTCTTTCTTTGGATTTATTTTTACTCTCTGACACATAAATAATGTATGATATCATTTGTGGGATTGTCGGTGGTGAGGAAAAACATATAAATGATGTGAACTCACGGGAATATATTAAATTTATTATTGAAGCTGTAAATATAGGAAATTTATATTTTATCGGATGAACTGAAGTATCCAAGCGATGAATCATTTAGAAGCAGAGTAGAAGCTTTAATAATTTTTTATTTTGTCGTGGAATTATTGAAAAGATGGTTTATTGTACTGTTTCCATAAATATAAAAATTGAATAATTTATTCCGACTAAAGTGATGCAACCATCGATAAAACAACAGCGAATGGAATACTATTGAACTGTAATACAAATCAAAGCGCAATACACAAGATCGAGTATTACGTTATGCACTATCCAAGTAGGACCTTTCTTTCCTCTCAAATGTTGAAAATTTTTGTTTTGAAGACATTCTCAAGTCCAACAGACACGCAAAAATACAAATCGAATCAAATTAATATAGTCTACATGGGTGATTGATCATTATAAGCGAATGGTGGTTCAGCTATGAAAATTTTCACGTATCAATATTTCCCTGAATCACTTGTTAAAGTTCATGATATTCTCGCCAACCATAATTACAATCACGGAATAATATTCATCAATATTCTACGTCAGATAACAGTTAGAGTGAACTTCATCACAAAACTTTATAGTAAATTCTCCATGCATAGGAAATGTTTGTCAATGAGAAACTTTCAGCATTAACTCGATCAGGCAGACAATTTAATTGCCCAAACAATGAACGTGATCACTCCAAATGCTTGTGAAACATTCTATCTTAATTACTGTTTTCGTATTGGATGCAAAATTAAAATATTTCATTGAACGTTGAATTCAAAATGACTAATGAATTGCTAAATAGTAGTTAAAAAATTGAAATGACATGACATGTTCCAGACTATCCTGCAGTGAACACAGACTATCCTGTTAAAAGATTCACTGCTGTTCAATACACACAACCAGCTGCAGCTATTTCACCATTGTCAAAGTCAACGAGGCATCTTCTTGGTCCTGAGCCAGATCCGCGTTATTATTATACTCATCGTGCTCAACAAGAAACTATTACTATAGATCGTGACAATTTAAAACATGGTAAGAAAAATAACTGGTTAGATAGATGAAATATCGTTGAAAATGAAAACTCAAGTGATTTTAACATTCTTCATTGTTCATTATTCAATAATGAAATTTTTCAGGAATTGCTGCTGCGTCCAGACCTACACCAGCAACTATTCGTGTGGTGACTGCATTACTTGGTGATCTTTGTACAGACGACAAAGATTGTACAATTTCTAATAGCGAATGTGTCAATGGTGGATGTGTGTGCTCTGATGGATTTGCTGAGACGAGTGATCGACAAGAGTGCTTTGGTAATTGAATTTTGCATATGTTATGCGATAGAGAATGTACGATGATGGGAAATGTTCATCTAATTCTTAAATGCTAGAATTAATGTTCTAACTATAGATGTTGCGGGTCTGATTGTGAAAATAATTGCGAAAGTTCAAGAATGAATGCGATTGAAGAAGAAATAGATACGTTATGGATTCAATTATCTATGATCACGTAAAATGAAATTTCATAAAGTTGAAAAGATATTGAATTAGATTGAAGAAACGAGTTCAATTCATTTTCTGGTATAAATATATGCTGAATATGCTCTATGACATTCATTTTATTAGGCATGAATGAGAGCATCTAGTAAATGAATTCTATATTGCCAAAAGCTTCATTGTGTTTGATGTTACATTTGATTGATCACTCGATACTTCAATTTCCATTCGGGTGTTATTTCCGATAACGTTTGAATATGAAAATATAAAAAATTCAGGTCTTTTTCATGTTACAAAATTCATGGACGCTCGTCATCGTCGTTCTATCAAATTTTTTTTAACTTCAATGGTACAAAATGCAACGAGTTACGTTGATGTCACACGGATAATATTTGGAAAAAACAGATGATGAGATCAAACGTAAATTTCTGAATTATTTCCGCAAGCGTGGGGATGAAAAAATTAATATATATAACATTCAACAGAATGAGAGGTACCGGAAAATTCTGATATATCTGGAGAAATATTCCAAAGATTTTTAGTTTGGCAATGATCACAATGATGAAAATTATGAGTCTTCGAATGAATTAGCCTGTGGGAAGTGCCAATTTTTCACTAAAAATTTCTACTTTGAAGCATAAAGAATCACCCACATGTTTATGAATAAATAAATGACTACATTTTGCATTAAACATTGCTAAGATCTCTAATTTTCATTTTCCAACAGCGAATGATATCACTGTAACACCAGCTGAAGATTCACGAGCTTGCTTCTCTTATCCATGTCACTCATTATCAACTTGTGTCGATCTACCGAGCTCAACATTCGTCTGTATGTGTCGTCCAAATTATACTGGTTTACTCTGCGATGAAGAAATAAATAAACGAGAATACGAAATACCATCATTTGATGGCAAGAGTTACGTTCGCATGAGTAGACTCAAAGCATATCATAAATTCAGTATTGAAATTGAATTCAAGACTTATGCAGACAACGGCATTATACTTTATAACCAACAGAAAAATGATGGCACTGGTGATTTTGTATCACTCGCCATTGTAGACGGGTAAGTGAAAATGAAATTCTATGAAAACCAAATCGTAAAGAGGAAAAAAATATGTATACGATCATTGGTATAATAAATATTTTTATCATCTTTCAGATACGTTCAATTCCGATATAATCTTGGAAATGGCCCAGTGATATTGACATCACCAGAGAAAGTAACTATGAAAAACTATCATCGTATAGCAGCGAAACGATACCACAAAGATGGTGTTCTCATTTTTAACGATGGCGAGGAAATCGCTGGACAGAGTCAAGGGATGTTGAAATCACTTGACCTTACTGAAGACACATTTATTGGTAACATTCCAACAAATTACACTCGATTATACGAAAACATTGGCACTAATCATGGTTTATTGGGTTGCATCCGTAAATTGAAAATCAATCAATTCCCAATTGATTTACATATTGGTTATGATAAAGATGTATTAGAGACTCATCGTATAAAAGAGTGTCGTGAAAATGCATGCGCAAATTTACCATGTCAAAATGGTGCAACATGTCAACCAATATTTGAAGAGGATTTATGTAATGGTAGGGAATGTCAAATGCAACGAAAACGGGGTAAAAATAAAAGAAAAAATAGCCACACAAAGAGTGATATGAATATTTTGAAATGTAAAGGATCAAATTGTCGTATGACAGATCAGAATGATAGAAAAAAACGAAAGAGATCAAAGGCTCATACTAGGAAACGCTGCGTCGATTCACAATGTGAATATGATTATGATTTGGAATATGAATCGAGTTTCGACAGCAATAATAATAATAATTATCCACTCTCAACATATACACCGCCATTATATAAATGCATTTGTCCACCACAATTTACTGGGGTAAATTGTGAAGAGTCATTGGATCCTTGTTTGGGTGAACCATGTCAACATGGAGCCACATGCGATATTTTACCACAAGGTGGATATGTTTGTAAATGTCCACCTGGTAGAACTGGTGATCATTGTGAAATATTAGATGCTGAATTAACAGAATTTTTAATTCCACAATTCACGGGTGATGGTTTTCTTGAATTGCCATGCCTTGAAGGTGTTGGTAAAGCATTTTCAATTGAACTATGGTTCTTGACACGTGCAACTGACGGATTACTTCTCTACAATGGTCAACTCAATAATGGTCGTGGCGATTTCATCAGTTTGAATTTAGTACACGGCAAACTTGAGTTTAGATTCAACTTGGGCAGTGGTATTGCAAATATAACATCGCCTGATGCAGTTACTCTTGACACGTGGCATTGTGTTAGAATTAGTCGTCTTGGTAGAGAGGGTTTACTACAATTGGATGAAGGTACTGTTGCACGTGGCTTCTCGGGAAATCCACTTGCTGAATTGAATTTGGAGATGCCACTGTACATTGGTGGTGCGAGGTGAGTATTTACTATTTCCAAATATTAAGGGAGTCTATAAAATTCTGGAAAAGAATAAAGTTTCTATTAGATTTTTTGCTGTCGAGCGTGGTAGATTTTAATCAGAAATGTCGAGCTGTTGGTCTCATCAATTGTCATTGAAAAATATTGAAAGCAATAGAAGACAGGGAATATTATGTGAAAGTCAGTCAAGTAGGGGACAACTTTCTTTTCTTGGATGTTTTGTCGAAATTGACTCTATCTCATGAATTTTACGAAGAAATACTCTAAAATCAATCATGATATTGTATTTGTGTTTCCCATTTAGACATTGGCGAGAAGTTCATCGGCTTGCCGGAGCATGGACGGGATTAGTTGGCGCAGTTCAAAGGTTGATGATCAATGAACAAACGTACCAAAATCTCGCTGTGAACTTTACTCAGCATAATACAGATATATATGATGGTTTGCCATGTCCAAGCAATGAGAATCCTTGCCACAATGGCGGTGTTTGTTTGCCACTTTTGAATAGTTATCTCTGCAAGTGTGCTAGCAGCTACAATGGTCTTCATTGCGAATTCTGTGAGTTGGGTTTGTTATATGTGATTGTTACGTTTCATGAATTCGTATAAAAGTATCGATTAGAAATTGATATTCATCATGGGTAAAGTTGTGCACTAATGAAAAATCATGGGCTCATTGTAGTGTCCATAAAAAATAGAGAGATACGTTTTTCCATGTGAAAGGGATTTTATCACACGATAATTGTTGGCACCGATATAAAATCATGAATTTACAGCAGGGTGATATTTTCCAAGTAGTTTTGTTCTGCATACCAAATAAACCGAATAGCTATACATGAACTTTTACTGCATTGTTAGGATTCAAGTAATTTATGTTCTCATGAATATGATGTTCCATCCATTTTAAAATTGTGAATCAATTAAGAATGTCGAACGACAACTAACACAGTGGAATATGACAAAAATAATCAGATGACCTGATTAGAGCAAAATATTTCGTTCATGATTTTCACAAATGGTATAATGTTTCAACAGTTATGGGGTACGACGTTTCTGGTGGAGAAATATCTGATCGCCCCGTGAAATTTGACGGTGATAATTTCTTGCAATTTAAACATCGCTATGGAAGGAGGTGAGTTTTCCAAATTATTTATTTTCCTCCCTTTCCTAATAATGTGACACTACTTGCATGAAACAATAATTTTTCTTCCTACCTTTCCATAGAACTAAACTCTGAAATGTAAAATCAATTAACATCTCTATTTTAATTAATATCCTCCAGCAATAATACTTACGCCACTACTAACACAAGCACCTATGAATACTACGATGAATCCTATCCTGATTACGAATTCGAAGAGGATATTGATATTGAATATGAAAATTATGACTATACCGAGTAAGTCACTCTTTATCATAAATAACAATACGGTTCTCTTTGTAGTCGCCATATACATCGTGTGACTAAAACCCATCACGAATCATTTCACGTCGCATTAGATTCTCTTCAGTCAGAGTGTCATATGTTTTGCTCACACGATGGAAATGTTCTTTATAGAATATAATTAACGAAACTTAATTTCAACAGACGCAAAGGGCAACAATCGAATAAATTCGAGCTGAGACTGCGTAGCACTCATCCAAATGGAATGATCGCATGGATTGGCCGTGGAAAAATAGAGCATTTGACTTTATCTCTGAATGACGGATACGTTGTCTTAACTTACAAAGGCAAAAATAATCAAGTGTCATTGAGAAGCAGGGTACGTATTATTCATCATCTTGATGTTGATTAAATTCACCTAAAAAAGAAATTTTATGTGTCAAATAGTTGAAGATCTGTGGAGAACAGTTAACGACACCAAGATGTGATTTCTCATTGCAAATACGATAATCTCCTATTTATTATTGGAATTTCAGTAACTCATAATGCAAATAAATATTTTGAACGTAATGATCGGTCTGAAACAGATCCAATTCAATCAACTCAAACCACACTTTTAAAAAACTTTTGCTTTTCATCCCAAAATGAAATTTATTCGATTGCTGTCATCAATTTCAGGAAAAGGTTGATGATGGGGTGTTCCATCATATCAGAGCTGCGCGACGTCGAAAAGCAACGATAATACAAATTGACGATCAACTCCCAATCAAAGTAACAACTGATACGACTCTACTAACAACTAACGGTAAACTATTTATTGGTGGAAAACCAGGACATAAAGGAATCAAGGGTTGCGTAACGGATTTCATTGTTGATAAACGAAGATTACCATTAGCAAGACGGAAAATTGAATTTTGTCACGACAACGATGTATGATAGCAACAAATTTCAAATGATCTAAATATTATCGAGAATGGGATCATGTCTGATTTAAAAATCATAAATACTACCATTCCAAACATTTCTTCAGTGAGTTAACCGTGACATTTATACTAAATATTCTCAGAGAGTACAATCAATGATGTTTTACTGAAACCAATAATGAGATTACCAATAAAACTCGAGAAGAATCATTCATGTATAAAGTAAAGGGATTGACGACAAATAAAACAAATTATTAATCAAGTGGACTAAGGAAGGAAATAAATCGCAGTATAATATTGCTATCTATGTGTAATAAGTATGAGTATATGTTCGTGTGTATGTATGAAAAGATTGAGAAAAGAAGAAATGAAAAATATACGGAAATATTGAATATAAGTGCTACATTTTCATCGAAGGACAATAATATATTTTTAAGCTAAATTTTCGCGAGACGCGATACATAAATGTAAAAGTTCGCGAATATACATATATAATTAATGTAATTAGTGATATTGTTTACTGGGAATCAGTGAATCAACGTTTTGTGTATTAATTGGAAAAATACATATGACGAATATGTAATGAAGTGATTTAGTCAAAAAAATTTATCATGAGCATTCTGAAACGAAAGTGGCAGCGACTGATCGAGAAGAATATCCTGGTGAATAATTTTATTCTGATAGATGAAATTCGTGTTTATGTGCAAAATTTTTCCCATCTTCTTCCATTTTAATGATAAGTTGTTTTTTTTTTTGGGAATCATTTCATGCACTGTGAGAAATATACAATTATTCGCATGAACTCTCTGATAGTTGAGGAACTATTGCGGAATGAACAGGAGTGATAGAGAATTTGAATTGTCGAGGAGATTTAATTGTACACAACTGTGGAATACTTGTAAACATTGCGTATCAACTTTGTCATCGATTTATCCCTGATAATTTATAAAAATGATTGTATTTTCGGTTGATGTAGTCTGGATCTGGGACACATTCACTGAAAATGAAAATATTCTGATTGATTGAAAGATGAAGTACGCAATGTGTGCAAATATTCAATTCAATTGTTGCATATCTACATTTTTTCGAAAATATTACGTGACCACCGAAAAAATGTCAAACCATTTCCAATAATTCATTAATAAATGCGCCCTTAATTTTCACGAGTTGCTGACTCACCATTCTGTCTCTCAGAAGCAAATTCAAAAAATGAAACAAGAATTTCTAGAAATGAATCACACCAGCAAGGATATCAGACGAATAAAATAAAATATCAGCATAGGGCACCTACACATTATTATACCAAGACTGATTAACGTGGAAAAATTGATTAAAAGAGCAAAAAAAAGTAATATAACATGAAATGAAAATTGGTGTTATGTTTGTGTGGAGAACCGTAGAGAGATTTAAAATTATGGGTTTTTAGATAGATATGTATTTTAATGGACTGTTGATTTATGCCAGTAGATCAAAATTATTTTAGCCGAAGCTTTTTATAAATGGGCAAAGGATAGAGATATATAACATCCTGAAGATATGAACTATATATGTAATAGCATTCCACGTGATGAAAGACGTGAACGATGAAAATTATAAAAAAATATTGTATGTACGCATGGCGATAAGTGAAAATTGAAAAAAAAAAACAAATATTGTAACAGTTGATCTACATTAAGAGCAATTAACGACACTTGTATAAGAAATTGAAGTGTAATAGGAAATGAGCATGAGATGGATGTAAGTGTGTGAGTTTGTGCATTGATCAAGAAGAAAGAAAAATCAGAGTATGTGAATATCAATAACTAATATGCATCTGTTATTTGCAAAATTCAAATGTAGCGCATGAAATATTCGACCTAAAAAAATATCATTACGACCTAACTCATCACAAATGGGCCTTTCAATCTCGTCCACATGGCTTACTTTATACTCAATGAAATAGGAAGGAGAAAAAAGAATTAATATTAACAAAACGATTGCCTCTGTCAGTTCTTCCTCATATGCACGATAAACTTAATAATAATTGTCTAATCCATAATGTGTGAATACTCATCTATTTATTACGAATGCAACAGTACATTTCTCGCGGGTGAGGTGATGATGATTGTTTCCCAGCATTTCTTCAATTATTATTCAATATTTACTTTTTTCACAATCGAAAAAATAAGTCGCTAAATATTGAACACAAACTGCATGAATAGTTTATAATGATGTAAATTAAAACAGAGAGAACGCGCATGCCTTGTGTATTTGGCTCTCTTCTCAGAGCGATAGAAATAAGTGAATTAATTATCTGGCGCAGGTTTTGAATTTAAAAATTGAAGAACAGGAAATTATAAATATCGATGATTTAAAAAATCCAGTGTTTAATGTCAGAGAATGAAAAATCGAAAAAATTGCTGCGAATGATTATTATTTTAGTTGATAATCCGATGATAATTTTAATATGATTAATTTTGCGACCGAATAAAATCAGTCGAAACAAAACGAAACAATAAAAGCAATCGTACATATCTAATTTTGGGACAACAAATTTTAATGGGGACATTTTTTATTCCCAAAGGTTTTTACGTATCCACTCAAACATATCGAACAATATACTATTCAACATATCGCACAGTCGAGAATTATCAATTCTGCATAAATAAAAATGCCAATGTGATTGATTGTAAGATTGAAACAAACAAATAACTTGAGAGAACAATTTTTCTGTTCACTTTTTTCTGACAATTTTATCAATTATATTTTCATCAACTTCTTTTAAATTGTTTTATAAACTCAATAAATCCGAAGAACTTATGTTTTCTTGAAAGTATTTACTTGAATAGAATAGAAATTGGCGAGGACGTACATAAGAAATTGTCAAAATTCAATCGAACGAAACAGCCAATTAGAAAAGAGAACAAAACTAATACTAGTGGGATGACATAAATAAAGTACAAGTCTTCAACTTCTTAATTTAGTCGTACGCGTGAGTATGCATGTTACTCGAAAAGAATAAAATTGATTTCTGCCAATCCAAACCCCACTCGAGCTTTACTCTATTTATGTGAGTAAATCATATTTATAGTCAATCATTTTTTTCAATTCTCTTCCTAAATTTATGATCAAGTATTTCTTGCACGTGTAAAATAAAATTGAATGATTGATTGCAATGGAGCTTGAGTCTATTGGATAACTACTGCCAATGTAGATAGATATTACCTATACCTAAAAGTGTGTCTAACTTTTTTGGCCGAAGTAATTATGAAGATTTATTGAGAAAAAGGAAAATAATTAATAACAATTGAAATTAAATTGTTTCGTCCTTGGAACGATGATTGAAACGTTCTTGAAGTTTAATGTATCAACAAGGAATGATAAAAAGTGATGAAATCTATAATTTGGCCGCTTATTGATTAGTTTTTTACATTGATACTGTTATACCATGACCATTTATGTTCGAATTCAACTGAAGCTAAACTATATGTAATAAAATGCGCATTGTAAAGTGACTGTATATATAAAAATATAAATTATATGATGAACTAATATCATTATTGTTTATTCACTTCCAACTTGATGAATTGATGAAAATTCATGTTCAATTCAGTCACAAGGCCTCAGAGAAAATTCTCCAATCTATTTTATCTCTTCACACCTCTGCTATATATTTTTCAGAATATGAAGTTACAAAATCATATTGAATATCTACTTTTAGAGCTTGGTAAGAAATTATCTACCCGATATAATGAATGAATCCGTCAAATTTCTAACTTCTATCAAACAATGAATAAGATGATACCTCGAAGTGATCAATTCCCATGGAAGAACGTAGAATGAAATACAGAGATAATGTAAAAATTCATTTACTTATTCACAAATCTATATCACAATGACATTATTGTAAATTATACATTCAAACAGTATTGTTTCAAATTATTTACAGCTTTATCATGTGTACAAAAATGCTAAATCATTCCATAACACATGTGCACATCCACTTTACTCATATTCTCTCTCGCTCAAAAGAAATGAACTTATAATGAGAAAAAAAAATCTAATATTTATGATTCATTCATAATACAGGTCATTGGTGACTCGTTTCACGTTTCACGTCTTGCGTCTGCTATTCTTTCTTTCAATGATGCTCTGATTTCACCAATGGGCTTAACAAGGAATACTGGTACGTTATCGTCTCGTCTCTATAACAACAAAGATAACAATCAAGAAATAAATATTGATGTGAGGATCTTGCATTAATTATTCGTGTCGATATTGAATCATAATATTACCTGGAACAGGCATTCACCCTCGAATTCAACGAGTCCCTGTTTTCTGGCTCGCAGTAAAAGACCCACACATTTATCACTTATTGCAACGTATATATTGAAAAGATCACCGAATGATATTCCAGTGACTTCTGGATGATCTTTACACGGTTGTCCATTCTGATAAATTATTTCACATAGTTCTAAAATTTCTTTAAGTATATGAGCTGTTGCTTTGCGTCCACGTATGTCTGACTGTGAACCTGCGGCTGGTCTATAAATTCAAACATATTCGAAAAAATTTAATACGATGGATAAATCAATGTGTCTTCATCAAGAACTACATTTTTCTGGTGGTTGTTTTATTTCACGAAGGTTTGAATAATAACAAGAAAATAACGAAATTTAATTCATCAAACTAAGAAGGTGAAAAAATAGAATTGGATGAATTGTTATTCACCTTCCATATTCTTCTTTCGAGAATTTTGGTTTATCGAGATTCATGCCACTTGTAAAAGGATTTCTGCCCTGACTTGATATGTGATCGCTAGCGTTGCGATTGAACATCGCCACCTTGTCACTCAATGATATCTGAAACACAAACATAACAAACTTTTATTTGCAGTTGCATCACAATAAACAAAATATTCAATGCCAAGATGTATAAAAATACCCACACGTTCTTACTGTCCCTAGTTTCACAATAAAACACAAATCCACCTATCCTAACGTAAATTTGAACCCGGAAAAATTTTCCACCATGAGTCACATTTACTCCAAGAATATCTCCAAAGCTCAAGAAAAAAAACACGTCTATTCAACGAATTTTACGCGCAAACTACGATGATTCAGTTGGTTGTATCATGTCCGTCGCATCTCCAAGGCTTCGTGATAATTGACAGTGACCCCTGGTATTGCCCTTGACTTGCAGCCGTACAGAAAGTTTGAAATAATATGCTGCATAAATTGAAAATTTTTCTTGTCCATCAAAATTTATTCCTGTCGTGACATAGATGGTGTCCTCGAAATAGTATGAAAAATATGATAATTCTATTTTCGGAATTAATTTCATTCTCTACGGGATCCTCTTTGCTAATTGCATATCTTTATGCACCCATTTATCAGCACCAGAGTCCTCATATTCGCTTTGTGAATGCATGAAATAACTTTCTAAGTTCGTATAAGTGCAATGCCCTGTACGGTGATATCGATCAACCCTTCTTCGAAATTCTGTGCAGTCTGAAGGTTATTCTGACAGCTCAAGCAAAATTAAACGTTCAAATGATACGAGTTTCAAATTTTTATGTCATAAATTCTTTTATTGTTCGCAATATTTTTCTCACTTTCATCTATTCGTCTTCTAACAAAAAAAAATGTTTTTAAATCGCACTAATTCTATCAGGGAAATATAATATCATCCTTTTCATGTATAACATTCTAAAATGACAAACAATATTTTTGTTGATGAAAGCAAGTTCCCATGAATATTTTTCTTCTCGAATGTCACAATTCATCCAAAGTTCCAATAACTCTTCAATTATTCATTCAAATATCAGTTTAACTTTAAGAGTGAAAAAATAAAACAACAAATCAAAAAAATAAATGCAATTATCCATTCAATAATCACCACAGTTCTTGTTCCCTCCAACAGTAATGACAGACGTATATCACAATGATGACTGATATGAAGCAATGAATCCCAATTGGATATGAACCATCAATGAAGAACTGAATCGCACTCGACTACAACGAAAATGATCTACGACGCGCATTGATTTTACATGATCGTCAGTGAAGAATAGATACGCGATGCTATTGGGCAGTTGAAACCACACAGGAATGTTGGACATACTCCAAACAACTAGACCGTGGATTGGTCTCATCATATATAAAAAATATTTAAAAAAAACGCATTCATGGGCATCTTGACAAGTTTCTGCACTGTCGCGCTATTCAATTCTTCACATTCATCTTACACGTAATTTTCGCACGCGAGATCTTCTTATATACATATCACAATTGCACACATGGTACATTCATTCATTGTTATCGTTGTTGTGTAGCAAATATCCAATTATAAAAGCATTCATTTATTTATTGTTCAATTTATAAGTCCAATTAAATTCACTTTCGCAAACAAATAGTCGAAGAAATCTTCAGCATCAAATTCATAAAAACATACAAATGAAATTATTAATACTCACAAACATTGCGGAAGACATAGTTGAATATAAATTGTTTCACGGATAAATAATATAATTATTTGTAGTTAAGAAAAAATATGAATGAACAATAGTTCTTGAAATGAATGGAGGGAAAAATAAATACTGATAATAATAAATAATTTAACGGAGCAATATTTGCTCTGTGCGTTTATGATTCACAATCGATGAACGCGCTTGTGCGACTTACTTCCCGTGAATAGTTGTGTCGCGACGCCCGACGTCTTTTTATAACGAGCTCAAGTGCGGCGGCAAAAGTGCGGTGCCCGCGAAAATGTAAAATGTTTAATATATAGTAATATGATTATATTAAAGTTTTATGCCACAGCCGCCCGCTGAAATATTTTCATACCTCTCTCGGCGACTTTTCTGCGCTAATTCCGAACAGAATCATGAAGCTTTGATTGGCTGCCAAACTCATTTTTGTACGCGTCCGGTATAGATACATATTTAAATATACATATATATTTAATATTGCTCCGGAAGCAGTTCGTCATTTTGCGACAACCAACTATGGCGCCTGGTTAAATCGCACATTTGACCTTTTGTTATATTCAATTAAGTAAAAATTATTTGTGGAACATCATAATTCTATCAACATTAACATTGTCTTATTGATGACAAAAACATCCGGGAAGATAAATTGAAAGTATGAGTAGAGCAAACGAAAATTGTTAGTTAAATTCCACTTTCAATGTATCAGAATTCCAAAATTTGAATTCATGATAAATTGCAGTGTTTCACATTTCTTTCTATTCCTGGATATTTTAAGATGGATATTTTTTTCTGATCGACTTTTACAATCTTAGGAAACATTGGAACTACTGAAATTCAAAATTGAACGAAATTCTGTAATGAGTGACAATATTTTTAAGTTTGACTTTTGACAGAAATTTGTAAGAGCAGATCTGTAAAAATATTTTCAGTTTCTCATTATACGAAAATCTGACATTGAGACAATTTCAAATAAGAGCAGAAAATCATTGAATGGAGTTTTGAAGGGATACACTGTGCAAAATTTTAACTTCCAGTGACTGAAAGAGAAGATAAAAAAATATGAATGGGAGTTCATATGTTTGGGAAGCCAAAAAATTCAAGCGTAAAATTCCCTGCATGATATATTCATTCCTGCTATGTTAAGTGATGAATGTATTTCATAATAAAAGTACGAAACGTGTGTGCATGCTGGGCTCAACGGTTCAAGCCCAATTGCATTAGATCATATTTGCAGACATACGTTGAGTGAATATTTCGAGTTGCATTTTTTGTTATATTTTTTCTTTTGTCTTTTTTTCCAATATAATAACAATGAATCAAATGTTCACATCTTTTGTTGTTATTTCATCACAAATTCTATTCATTTTGAGATGGAAGACACATGAACAGGCAAGATAGGTCTACAACGAAATTTATTAGTCAAAAGATCACGAATGAACGTCACAATTAAAACCGCAGATCAATTTTAAATTAGAATCAACTTGGCTGGGGACATCAATAGTTACCCAAGATTGCGAAAAACTGATGGCAATTAATATCTGTTCTAGTTCATAAAAGACTACTTTTTATAAGAGATTGAGGTTGCCTAGAGGTCTACATTCTCTCTACAAGATATGAAAATTTCGCTTCTTCATATCACTAATCGACGATGAGATAATTATTGCAAAGGAAAGTACAAAAGCGTAGGATATGTAATATTGATTTCGAATCTTTAGCTGAAAAAAAAATGCTCATGGAAGAACTGCCATCGAATTCTTCCCTAGTAAATCATGAAAACTATAATGACTTTGATATAATATCATCAATAGAAAAAATATCATCAATATGGAAGTTCTATCTTTGATAAATTGGCAGTGAATTTTCATAACTCCTCTCAATTTCTCCTTATCAATTTCGTGTGAATGTTATTAATCTCACGCAAGAAAGAAAGAACAATTAGAATGAAAGATCCTATTTCACAAACAAAATGGATAATTTCCTTAATTTCTTTTCAATTCTCCTTCTTTTTCAGAAGAAACAAAAGTTCACATTAATTTTCACTGTCATTGTGGATCAATTTATGTCATATTGAATCATGGAATTCTACTGAGACAATTTTATTCCACTCTGTCTTCATCCAATAAACTCTCCATGAATGTCTACAAATGATATTCCAGTACGTCATGGAATTTAAAATCTTCACCACGTCTATATGAATCTGGCAAGAGTACAAAATCCATAATTTTAAATAAAAAATGAAAATAAAATAAAACAAAACATCATGTGGTAGTTGCGTGATTTCATCGTTTCTCTTCTTTTTTACATCTCCATCTTATTTCATCTACTTTTTATTTCTCCCTATTCAACACAAATGTATACATCACTACTAAAAAACTTATAAACAATAAACTACACTGCTTTCAGAGTGCATTACAAGAGTGTATTGTCGCGTACCCAACAGTTATGTATACACAGATTATGTGAATAGCACATGAGAATTCGCAAACTCAATGTCTCTACCCTTGGAAAAATATCTTCTATTCAAACATAAAAAATAAATAACAAAGCAGCAAGTACTGTAACATAATAAAGTACCAGAGAATGAGAAAAAAGAATGACAAGGAAGACGTGTCAGCTTTAATAAAGATGAAAAAAAATTGTTTTAATCATTATAAAGGAATTGCGAATTTTATTTTGCGTATAAATTTTGGAACGCTCAACTAATTACCTAAAATGGTTCGACACAATATGTAAACGATGAATCTTCAAAGCTTTATATTTTGCCGGAAGTACGAATTTAGATTGTATTTACGTCGTGTGTGCGTTTGAATGAACGGAGACGTCATTGCTTAGTGGCCCACTGTAGTGTATACTACAGTATCCACATTCCTCAGAGGTATATTCACGTGAAGAGGCATCTTTAATAGTAGTATCGTTGGGCATCGCACCAAATTTATCAGCCTTTTCATATCCAGATTATGCCATGTGCATTCACGCGTAGGAGCTTTTGCACATTTTTGTGAATGATTCATGGAAAGTGCACATGAATTTTCAATTTAATTGTTCAAAGAAGAAGAAATGAATGATCTCATCAATTTCCTTGAGGATTTGTAAACAAAAATGCTTTTCGTGACGAACTATTTCTTATTTGATCGCGTGATAAATTTTTTTTTCTTTGATAATTCATGTTTTTGAGGTGTGGGAATGTGTTGAGCTTTTCTACATTTTATAAGTAGTTAGCGACATTGTTCATTCATGTTTTGTTTCAATAATTAACATAAATAATTATTTAGAATATATATTGAAGATAAAATACTTATTAGATTTTGTTATTACATTGACATTCGTCAGATACTTCGTCAGAATTTGTTACGTCTGTGATTTGTTTTTGAATTTATTTCGGAAATGGAAAATTTAGTAACTCTCAGTTATTCCGTTGCGGCTTCTCTCTAGAATTAATTATTGGTCGTAAATATCCAGAGCTTGTGGAATTAAGGGGTTACGTTAGCCCAACCGCAAGTGAAAATGAATGATTTAGAAGAATTCGCCAAGGATGTTAATGAGATACATAAATTCAAAAAATGCATTGCTCATGATTTAATGGATTTTTGTCCAGACGATAGAGAAATGTTAATGGAAATTCCACCCTTTTCTATTTTTTTTTTCTGTTATTGAATATAATTCTGGAAGTATTTTTATATTTTCATTAGCTTCTCCTCTTCATGTTCTAAATTAATTCAAACAATGAACAAAATTCATGTTTTATATATTTAAATAACTGCATCATAACTGTGGGAATTCCCAGGTACATTTTATAAGACAATCTCCAAACTACATTTGAAAATGGCATTCAACAACATGTGCCAAATAAATTATAACTACGCCTCTGTTTAACTTCTCTTGTGATAGACATGATTGAACATGAATAGTTTATCAATTCTGCTATATCATCTCTTAGTTATTAATATATTTGGATTCGAATGTCGACGATTCCTCCATCCGTTTGTATCGAACTGAACACATAACAATGAGAAGTAAGAGGAAAAACAAGGCAGATAATCAATAACGCACTTTGATACTATAAATATAACACCAAGGGCTGAAGGTGTCAACTTCAACACTCCAACTCTGTCTAATCGCGTTATTTTGCATCATTGAATTTTCTTCTAGATTGTTCAGCCAAGAGAAATACAAACTTCGCAATTCCAAAACTTTCCAAGTTATTCAAATTATTTATGACCTTATGAATAAAATTTTGCGCCATCCATGTTTATGTTTAAATAATAGCAGTAATAATTTGTCGCAGATGAAGAAATCGCGCGTCATTTTAACATCATTCTGTGACTTTATCATATAACACAAAATATTGTTTTGGCACAACACACCGAGAATTTGCGAGTAATTAGGCGAAACTGAACGCGTGTTTGAAGACTCGCCGCGATTATTTCTCAATATGACAGCCACGGTATAAAGTGAGTCATTCAATATGCCCGAACGGATTTTACACGACACTTTTATACACCTGATATGCTATACTGAAGACAATAGCTATAGAAGAGAAAAGTCAACACAAGAAGCGAAATGTAAATTTATTTCAACGATGATGACTGATATTTTGTGATTTCCTTGTTCTTTTTCTTTCATCTGTTCAGCCTCGCGAACAAACGTTGACCTGTGTCGTATTTTTTACTCTTGAATTTAAGACAGAAGGTCACATTGACTGAGAAAATTTCAACAGAAAGAAAAAGAGAAAAGAAAAAACAAAATAAATGGAGTTCATAACTTTTAGTCACATTTTCGAATAAATATTTCAATTGTTCTTTACACTTCGAAAATAAACTGATAATAAATTTAAATGAAAGATTTGGCATAAATTATTCTTTTTCTTTTCGTTTTTTGACTCATTTTTAGATGAGAATTCCAGTGGTAATTTTAATTAAATCATTATACATTTTTTCCTGGACGAATCGGTGGGAAAAGTGTTTTCTTCTCGTTTTATATGTTTCAATAAATGCCTCATATATATATATATATATCAGTGATGTTACAGAATGAATCATCATTAATCATCAGTTTGACATTTAATCAATTTTCGTTATAATTGGTATTGTCATCAATATTGATGAGACCAAACAGGAAGGTCTAATCTGTGATGGTCTAATCAATTTCCTTTTTGGCACTGGTCCTGAAGAAAGAGAGAAAGAATTCTATCATTTACGTAATAACAAACTAAACGCCCCAGAATATGCGAATTAAAGTTCTGTTATTTTATTTAGCTGATAATATTGTTGATAGAAATTCTGTCTCTTGAACATGGTGAAGATGAAATGAAACTTCAATAATTTCACATGATTATGGCTTTGGACTTTGTATTCCATTGCAGAGTACTCTCAGCATCATACTGATAATTATTTTCACATTGAGATTGTTCTGAGATTGAAAGTATGTGAATGTATATTGTTGAATGTCTTCGTGGAATTCAATATCAGTTAGTTTTGTAGCAAGAAAAAAAAAGAATTTCTCCAGATAAACTAGAAAAAATAAATAGGTTTTATAAACACTCGAATAATTGTGAAATTCTTTCAATCGCAAGTATTTCATTTTTATGTAAATTCATTCATTCCCTTGTAATATTAGAACAATTGCCCAAAGTCACTTCACTTGTTAATTATTCAAAAACACATTTTACCATTTTACTCAATTCAATTTTTGAAATTACAATTCTTAGTTACAATTTATAATAATAAGAATTAGATAATAATTTCTCTCCAATATTCATCATCGAAACCGATTTAAAATATGATAAATCATAGGTCTGAAGTAAATGAATATGATAGATAATTACCAAACTGTAGCTCATTTTATCAAGCAAGAGCAAGAATCTTATGTACTATAAATTGCGAATACAAAAACAGAGTAGCTGATAGTTCCTTTGATTTCTCACAGACATCTGTTGCTCAAAAACCAAATTCTCATTATATCAGTCAATATTAAAATTTAGAAAATATTTATCTTTCCTACTTCTCGATAAACTCATGAAAATATGAACATAAAAAGCATAACCTGTCAACAAGCTCTTTCAAATTCCCTACAAATTCCAACAGTAATTTCTCATGACTGAATAAACATTGAGAAAAGAAACAAAAATGAAGCCACACGTGTACACAAATGAAATCATTTTGGCACAGTAACCAACAATGATTACATACCGATGAATTTATCCGATCCAATAAATATACTCAATTGTGAATAATTTATCGAATTTCATGTTTCTCACACTGAACTATATATATATATATATATATCTCCATTCCCGTGACATTGGATAGCACGGGCACACATCCAATTATATTCACAAGAATTTGCCTGTCCATTAGTCACATTGAGCATTAAAACTCGTCATGAAGATTTTGGCTTTTGTTGATGACTAATATATATATTAATGAATGCCAAAATTCTAGATTGAAAAGATCAGTGAAAATACTTGACGCAATGACGAGTGTCATTGACATTTGAATGAGAACAAAATTGGAGATAATCATGAGGCATCAGCAATATGATGATGAATAGAAAAATAATTAGTCAATTCAAGGCTGTGAAAAACGTCATCGGGATTTAGACGTAAACATAACTATCAACTTATATTCATTCAAAAAAGCTATAAAATTACCAAGCGCTCAATAAATGTTGTTGCGGAGCATCCTGTCACTTTTAATGTGCTTAATGATCAAAGTCAGTTACCACCCGCCTTTCATACAACGTTATCTTAAAATAGCCTATGACTATATCGTGCAATACAGAATGCGTAAATCCATCATAATATATAAAGGCCATGCATCACTTGCAGGAATTTATTACGCCTGTCTGCATACAAATATGTGCATCTGTATGAATACATTTATGAAGTCTATAGTGGATTACGACTTTGGAAATGTACTATTCTGTCCAACTTGAAGATGTAGAGTCAAGCAAAATTATTTATTTCGAGCGGGCTCATTTATTTTTGGTTTATCGGTACGCCAAGCTTCTGCATTTCAGAGACAAACGCAATCAGCTCGGTTTTTACTAAACACGGCTACGTCTGCTATTCGATTTTTTATATTCTAGCGTCAATTTGGCGCTGAATGAATTATTAAAAAAAAACAAAACTGAAATAATAAATAAATAATTGATGAAGAAATGGATTCAAGAATATAGTTAGAAATTATGCAATGTGTGAAGTTCAATATGAAAATATAAATGTTGAATGATGGATAACTAATGACATGATTTGACATTGACTGAATACCAATATATTGCTGGCATGTTTCTTGTGAAAATTTAAACCAAGCGTCAATGGAATCTGGTTAGTTGCCAAATGAAATTGAAGCATGGAAAAATGTTGCGCCATGCCAGTATGGAAGGGTTAAAACTTGTTCTCATATAGGTATAGTGTCAATTCACATCAGATTTCATGAATTCTATCTTCTACTTATCTGATTGATATGAGAAGTGGAATGAGCGAAGCCTGAATTCAATGTGTTTGACACTTTGAGAGCATTATTGATACTAATACTACGAAAATTCGAGTTATCGACAATAACTAATCGGAAATCATCCAAAGACTTTGATACATCCTCAACATGTTAAACTTAGCTCGATGTGAATACTCGACGGAGAAATTGAGAGAATATTGGAATATTCTCTCATTTCTTCTTATTGATAATAAGAAGAAAGTTTTGCATTATTTCGAGAGGGATTCAGCCAAAATAAAAATCGAAAAACTTCGATAGAGAAAATTGCTGTTCTAAATAATCTTCATTCAATAATAACATAATGACATCAAAGAAGTTAAACATCTATTTGATAAGAGGAGTGACTGAAGTCGAATTTAAGTCAGTCCAAACACAAACTAGGCTAGGAGATTGATGAAATCTTTAACAAATCATCATGATCAGTTTTATTGACTGATCAATGAAAAAAAAGATTCGTTCAATTAAGAATTCTATTGCCTAACATCATTTTTGCTAGAATTAAAATGTGGAAATTCGAAGATTAAAACACGACGCATTTGTTTTCTGGATTCATTGGAGATCCAATTGGACATTCGAATGCTTCTCCAAACGCGTCATAATCAGCGAGCGGTCCATTGGTACGATATTCATGGATACCATGTATCGCACGTTTCACCATTCTATTGAATCTCTCGGGCCTATACTTTCCGCATTTATTCTTTGCGAAAGTTACCCAAAACGTTTGTTCCAAAGTGAAATCAAAACCAGGAAGAGTGGGTTCGGTTCCATCTTCTGCGACGAATTTTTGCCATGCCATATGTGCGATTTTAACACCAACAGCATCAGCGATATTCTCCTTCTCAGTTTGATGTCCATCAACCTATTAACACAAAGAATGTACAATTGGTATATTGACATGTATTTATAACAAAATCATAATTATACAATTAGAATTGACTGTTGTTATCAGTTGCATTATCATCATACCTGTACATTATTATGTTCAGCAAGATAGTCATGATAATGTTTAGCGATACATTCCGTTCCTGAATGGTACCTTTTCTTGGCTTGTTCTCGCTTACGGTTTGTCATTCTAGGATGACCAAATACTTTCCCCATCATATCATAACCATGACTTATTTCATGACCCATGATAAAACCGATTCCGCTGAAAATGCCATATCTCGGGAGTTCTAAATTAACTAATTGATCTTGAAGTATACCCGGCATAATATCTGGAAGAAAGATAACGTAAAGCAAGTGCGATGTAGATTTTTAAACATAAATTTTGGAGAACATACCAACTGTGTTTGTACTGGGATGATATTGACAATTCATCGCAGTCATTGGAACTTTTATCTTGTCATCTTTAGGTGCAGGTTTTTCACTTGAAGTTTTGTACTTCAAGTTCGTTTGTACTTTATGAATACTCAAAACATTAGAAAGTAAATCATCATTATCGAGTTCCAAGCCAGCATATTCTTCGGTATAAAAACCGTCTTGCAACGCATCTTCGTACCCAATTTGAAAAATGAGTGCATTCAATTTATCTTCGCATTTCTTGATTGTGCCTTGATCTAACCATTCACTCTGAAAATTTCATAGTCATTCAATCACATACCGCACAAATATTATCAATTCAAACTTACCGATTGTATGATCTCGATCATTTGTTTACGGAGAGTATCACCAAGGTCCATTATTTCTTGACGTAAATTGTCATTAACATGAGTCACAGCAAACATGGCTTCGACTACACTTGGTAATTCCTTATTAGTTAAATCCGCGCAGTACTTCGGTCGGTCCTGTTGACTTTCATCTTCATCTTGATCTGAATTAGGATCCATTGTCACTGATGGAGAGAGATAGGGGAGTGCACTTTCGATTGCTTTTCCTACCACGTAATTCATAATATCGGCTTTGGAAGCTTGCTGCTTCAGTCGTTCAACTTCGCCGGTATAATGAGGTACTATAGCTACCAGAGTATTTTCGTCTATAGTTATATCGGGTGTAGATGAAAATACACCAGTGAGGAATGTCATCCAATCAATATTCGGATATCTGGATATCAATTGATCCACTGTTACGTCCTCGAATGAGTTTTTAGTCACACGGTGCTGTAAATAACATTGGGAAATCCACAAAATAATTCGTGAAATTTACAACCAAAGAAGAAAATTAAGTTCTTACATGCACGAGATTATTGAAGGGGTCCATTGATTCCAGTGATGGAAGATTGTCTGCATCAACACCCATCCTTTTAGCGACATTCATCAATTTTTCCCAAGTTTCTGATGAGATTTTGTATTCATGTGCAGGTCTCAGCTATAGATCAAGTTGCGATTTCAGTAAGTTCTTCACAATGATTATTGAATCAATAATTTTGGTTCAAAATTGTAGAATAATACATACCTCAACAGCCACGTTCACACGTCGCCCTGCACGTATTCGTGTCATGTCTACATCGAAGAATATACCTGCATCAAAGCCTTGTGCGGCTAGTTTTTCACTTGCACTTTCCCAATCCATCTCTTGCCAGTCGTCGCCTTCAACGAGTGGCCATCCACCGAGTTCTGCAACATTTTTCTGCACAGGTTCGACGCCTTGTTCGTTTAATGTATCTATATGGAAGAATGAAGTGTTATCATAGTTCTGTTTTTTTCCAGAGTTTCGGAAAATAACTGACGATGCTCACCTAGGTCTGTGCATTGATCAAATATCCTGAATGCCTGCCAATAG
The DNA here is from genome assembly GCA_030523045.1 of Meteorus cinctellus. Lineage (NCBI taxonomy): Eukaryota > Metazoa > Arthropoda > Insecta > Hymenoptera > Braconidae > Meteorus > Meteorus cinctellus. Next base: position 214,069 of record JAPYZF010000041.1, on the reverse strand, counting down.
GGTTCATTTTGTTCATCATCACGATTATTGTCCAAATAAGTTTGAATGAGTACTGGAATATTGGCTCCGAGGTCAGTTACAATTGAGATCCCATCGCCATGATTGGGCATTTCTCTATCTTCGCCATATTTTCCACACATAAATTCGTAGAAATCTTCACAAGGCTCAACATCGGGGTTCATATTACTGCGAATTCCCGCAACTGTAAATATTAATGAGGTATTAATTCATGATTGATAGAATTCGAATGATGCACATGAATCAAACATACCGGTATCATTGCATTTCTCTGATACACAAACATCAGCATCTATTAACGGAACAGAAAAAAAAAAATGATATTAATAGGCAAGTCCAACGAACATTGTTAACTGAATCTTACCAAAGACAATGAAATAATTGTTTGCTCACCTTGTGCCGAAGATAAATTTATAGTTTGAAAAGAAACAAAAACAATCATGAGCAGTTGTAAAGAATGAACAATGCAGCCATGATTTTTGTTAAACATCATCATTGATTCCTGAAAATAGATTTACAACATTAATTTTCATAAAACAAATATTATTGCAACTTGAATTCTAGCAGCCAGAACATTTTCATTCCAGGTTGGAAGAAGAAGAAGGCTGACAGAGTCTGAAGATGCTCTGAGTAATTCATAAAAACAAACCACTTGTGAAGACCTGGCTGAATGTTGAATGAATAGAAAATTGACGTGAACTCTCTCCTTTTAAAGTCAAATTGCAAACTTGTCTTCTGTCGCATGTGCTTTACAATTACGCTTGTTGATTGCAAGCATAATAGCGAAGAAAATTACATTGTATCACTCTTAGTTACTCATATTATCGATAATCACTGGCAGTATCTACGTCACATCGAATATTATCAGACGTGAATAATTTTACTCCTAAAAAATAATAGCTAGGTATTGAATTAAACATTTATTGATAACATTATCTTTGAAGAAATACTGTTATGTATATAATTGGATTGATTGATGCTAATTGCAGCAGTCAAGAAAGTAGTTTTGCATGAACTTTGAAAACTTGAACTCAATTGGAACGATGAACGAACAAAGAATCATTATGTCACATTTGATAAGAGACTAGAAGATAATCGAGGTCATCTTAATTTAATTTCAAGTGCAGTGAAAAGCATGGAATATTTCAAGGGAAATAAATCATAATCTATGCTTTGGTCACGAACATGTCTTCATTGCTAACAGAATAATCAAATTCCAAAAGAAGGTTTACGCAATTTTTCGTTCCATTAAAATTGATTTGGGTGAAACAGGCATTGTCAGACTTATTATACAGTAAGGATGATAATGAGGGTGGTATTCATAGTTTGCTAGGTGAAGAAGAATATTATGAGCAGGTAGGAACAATCAGGAATGTAAATGTGATTTGTTTCAACCTCAAAATCACGAAACCTGACTTCATCATAAATAACGACACGGTCGCATGAAAAAATGTCTGCAATAGCATTCTTAATGATTTTTCTACTTGTTGGTTACAAAAGTAGTATGAAGAGTGAAGTATTATTATAGATAAAGATGAAGGGGGTCCCAAAAATACTTCATGCAGTACGAGGATGTTTTTGTACGATTATCCTCCGATCACTTTTTGAATTTTATCATGCGAAATACTTGTGGGAAATAGTAGAAAACAAACAAGTAGAGTTATTTTGTCATGAATTAAATTTTGTCGTGTTGTACTCAAGGTCAATAGGAAAGATGGGTGCGTCTCATTAACTCCCAACGTTTGCCAATAATTATCAGGAATATTAGCATCGTAATTCCTTCAACCATGTGGAGATTATTGTGGTCAGGCAAAACGATTTTATCTTGTTTACTTAAAAATGATTACTATGCAAAAATGAACTGCAAAACTTCTATTACACAATCCCTTTCAACAGTTCGACAATAATTGTTATCATGATGAATCATAATATATACGAATTCCACGTGGACAGAACACCGCATTATCTCAATCTGTCTCACAATCATCCATGAAATTTTAAATCAGAGTTCTCATGAAATATAATTTTTGGAACTGAAAGTTCTATAATCGCAACGTGAAATCTTATTGATGACAAGGATATCAACAGGTTTCCAAACCAGACAATATGAAGTGGTGGAATTTTCTACATATTCACCACAATATTGTTGCCCAGTTCCATCTTTTGATGAACCTCCAAGCTAATCATTCATCATTCGTATATACGAAGATTCCGCGAAATTGAAATTAATTTTATTAACTAGACGTAAAGATGAATGGGTATCAGTGTAGGAAGAATGTAGAATATTAGGAACAAATGAATACATCATTATTGAATATTTATTGATTACTTCATCGAGATAAAACCCTGAGTTCAATCGTGCTAATACGTGTTCTTCATAATTGTATATGTATGCAAACATGGTGAGAGGAATAACGATAAGTTACCATATGACACATCTCTTTTTTGGATTCATAAAAGATCCTGACGGACAATTGAATGTCTCTGCAAATTCAGGGTTGTTGGAGAACGGCGCATTGACTCGAAACTCGTGCAGGCCGTGCGAATCCTTTTCCAGCAGCGAAGCCATCATGCTTGGATTATATTTACCGCAAACAGTATGGGCAAGTTGTACCCAATACATTTGCATGGCATCATGATTGATACCAGGAAGTGTAGGTTCATCGCCATTTTCTTCAACCCATTTTTTATAAGCCTTGAACGCTATCTTTGATCCTCCATCATCAGCAATGTTCTCTCGTGTAAACTTGTGTCCATCAATCTATAAATAACAATATTAATATTATAAATGATTCATTTCGAATAGAAAATATCATGAAAAATGTTCGGTCACACTTCTCGAAGATACTGAAATTAGAATTTATATCAACTTACCTCCAAATCCCATGTTTCCTTCACATAATCTGCGAATTGATCACTAACACATTCATTTTTCTCACGGAATATTTTTTTCGATTTTTCTGCTGGAGCAAAAGGTTCTGGATACCATGGATATATTTTCTCCTCAAAATCATAACCATGAACCGCTTCATGTCCAAGTACAAATCCGATTCCACCATAATTAAGATACATGGGGACTTCTCTGTTCCAAAATGGATCCCGTAGAATACCCGGCATAATATCTGGAAGATTGTTTCAATACATGAGATATGGTGTTGATTTGGATTTGAAACATCTTCTACTCACGCATTTCGTTCAAATCATTATTGTACTGAGCGTTTACACTGGTTGTCTTCATCCTGACCCCTTTGCCACTAGTGTCATTCTCAATTGATTTTTCATACTTCCGAGTTGTCTTAACTCGTTGAATGTTCAATATGCTCCGAAGATAACTGTCTTTATTGATTTCCATACCTATATAATCCTCCGTGTAATAACCATTTTCGATATCTTCCGGGAATCCTAATTGAACCTTCAACTGCCTCAATTTTAGAAATAATGAATCTTTCGAGAATTCATCGAGCCAGTCAGCCTAAAAGTTCAATATTTTTTTATAATGTTCCATAGGATTCAACAGGACTATGCTAAATACCAACCTGATCTATCAGTATACGAAGTTGATCTCTAAGTTCGAAGCTGAGATTTCTTATGGTATTATTCAGTTCATCATCAACATAGTTTACTTCGAAAATGGCTTCAATCATGAGTGGCATTTCTCTAGTAACAATATAAGCGCAACGAGCATTTCTTTGTGGTTGCGGCTGTTCTGTGCTTTTGATCTTTCTTGCCGGATCTGCTGCAGCTTCTGGGCTGATGTAATCGAGTGAATATTCTACAACTTTCGCAGCTACATAATTCATGATGACTGCTGAGGGAGTTACTTTCAAATACGCCACAACATCATTTATGTAATCAGGTACCACAATGACACCTTGGGATCCTTTAACTTCAACGTCGGGTACAGCAGCAAATACGCCATTAAAATACGTCATCCAATCAATAGTGGGCCATCTTTCAATCATTTCATCAACTGTCATATATCCTGATGAATCATGCTCTGTTGAGCGCTGAAAAATAAGAATATCAATAACATCACCAATATCTCATCCGATATGGAGGAAGATGAAGGAGTATATTGTATACTTACTTCAATATTATGTAAATGGTACTTTGAATCGGCTGGCGGCAAAGTATCCGGGTCAGCTCCCATTTTCGTTGCCACTGACATCAATTTATTCCAGACAAACGGTGAGAACTCTCTAACTCTTGTTGGACTAACCTACGAGAGTTTTGCAATCACACACAAAAATATGAATGAATACAGGAATGAAACCAACTTATGTCGTACTATCAATCATTGATGCATACCTGGATTACAGGCCCTCCAATTTGGGTGATTGCGATGTCAAAAAGTATAGTCGAATCGTAGCCTAATTCTGTCAATGCACGAGTGGCGTTTTCCCATCTGGTTTCTTTCCATTGTGCACCCTCAACAAGTGGCCAACCGCCGATCTCATCTATGATTTCCTTCAGAGGGGCGAGACCTTGTTCCTTCAAAGCCTCTTCATGAAAAATAAATTTAAAAAAGGGACAATCAATAGCGTCATTCTTTATTAAATCAAGAATTTTCTCATAATATTCACCTTGATCTGCACAAACATCAAATAAATCGAATGCTTGCTGGAAAGGTTTATTTTTCTTTTCGTTCGAATTTTTTTCCAAGTAGTGTTGTATTGTTTCTGGAATATTTGTTCCTGCATCGCCAAATACGGAAACGTCATATCCAAAAATGAGAATCATAGGATCGTTGGCGTAATTTCCACACACATATTGATAGAAATTGTCACATGGTTGAACATCCTGATTCATATATTCAAGAATTGCTGATGCTATAAAATAATAGTAGACTATTTTGTAGTGCTCTATAACTAATCTCGTAATCACTTTGGAGTGATCACACATGAATGAAACGTACCATGAGTATTACATACGTCTGTTGAACAAACATTATCGCCTAGAAATAGTAGAAAAAAATAACAAAGTCATTAGAGAATGGGAAAATTCATTAAAAATTCATTATACTCCTAACAAATTGGGATGTATTGACTTGATCGACCTGTTACAAAATTCGTAGCGTCCAAGTGAATGAAGAGTATAATGTAGATACTCAAGCGATCAGCAACACTGCTCCACAGATTCATCGTAGTCAACTACAGACAGTAATTTGCATTGGTTATACATGAAAATCATTATCGTTAATATACAGTTAATAACTGATTTGTTTTCAGTAATAAAATACATCAACATATTGAGCACAATTTTTAATAGAATTCCAGGTCGGCTATTTGAATTCTTCTATGCAAATTTACTACTCCTATTTACTATTGTTATTGCGTTTGTGCTCCATTACAGTTGACCATTAATTGATAATTCTTGAGTGAGATATGAACGGAATGGGCAAAAAGTAAAAAATAGCAAAGGTAAAACCATACCCAAACCGATCCAAATTATGGAGCTCATGAAAATACATGAGTGAACGCATAAATATGGACGAAGATTGTTACTGAAGAAAAAATTTTCAATACCTTAGGTGTGAAGTTCTGAAGTGGATCTTGCGATGAAAATATATTGCAGTAGTGAAGTCGGTGTATGATCCGTCGCCTTTTAAGCCCCAGTCGTGAAACTAAATATTCATAGACGAAGACAAATCTAATCAGTCAGAGATAATTGTGGCCATAAGTTGGAATTGTGCTTCTTTGCATTGAATTATTTGAAAATAAGTTACAATATGAACTGAACATTATAACAATAAATGATTGTATTTAGATACGTCACAATAATCGTTGTCAGGGATAATTTGGTTTCTGCATACAAATTATAAGTTGAAAACAGTCACGACTGTGATAAGAAATTTCGCTGTGAGATAGTTTAAGACCTTAAAATAAAGTCCATCGAGTGACTGTTCTTTTGAATGAACGGAAGTGCCAGACTCAAATTAAATATCAATAAGGAGAGCAAATGAATCATTATAATAAAATAGATAAATTCATTTATATATTCATATTCATTCATCAACTTTACTCAACGAAAACATCAAAATACAATTTTCTGAACATTTCGTTTCAATAACTGCTTATGTGGACATGAAGTGTAGCATCGAGAAACGCAACTTTACCATATGACACATCTCTCCTTTGGGTTCATAAAAGAACCCGCTGGACAATTGAAAGTCTTGGCAAACTCCGGATTGTTAGACAATGGTGCATTGATTCGGAATTCATGAAGTCCATGAGTGTCTCGACTCAGTAGCATAGGTACCATGTTCGGATTATATTTACCGCATTGTGTATGCGCAAGTGTTATGAAGAACGTTTGCATCAAGTTATAATTGATACCAGGCAGTGTAGGTTCTTCCCCATTATTCTTCATCCACTTTTTGTAAGCATTAAACGCTATTTTGGTGCCACCATCATCAGCGATATTTTCATGCGTGTACTTCATCCCGTTTATCTGTGAATAGTTAATATTGATACATTAATTCAAATTCGTATTCACAGAGATGGCTCTCAATATATATTTCCGATTTCATATCAAAAATTATCTTGGAAATTGATACAAAATCATGGAAAATCTGAAATGTATTGAATGAACTTTTCTAACGCATTCGAACAATTTTTTACATTCACCATTGTGAAAAGTCGATTCATATACCACTCAGATTAATAATTTACTTTTCATACCTCCAACCTATATGTCTTCCAAATATAATCCTCGAATTGTTGTGCGACGCATGTTGTTTCAGAATTAAAAACTTTCTTAGATGCTTCTTGAGGTGGGTAAGATCCCAACACAAGCCCAAATACTTCCCAATCACGATCGTAACCATGAGTCGTCTCATGTCCAAGTACAAATCCTATTCCACTGTAAGTTACATACTTGGGAAGTTTCTCATTGATGAATGGATCTTGGAGTATACCCGGCATGATAACTAGAAAAGTATCCGTATTGATGACATATGGAATCGTCCTGGAATTCAAATATGATTTTACCTACCCATTTTATTCTCCTGGAGATTGTACAGAGCATTGACCTGTGTTATGGGGAATCTGTCATTCGTAGTACCCTTGTAATTTTGAATTGATTTTATATACTGCTTGGTTGTCTGGAATCGATTAATATTCAACATGCTGTGAATGAAATTATTCTTGTCAATTAATAAGCCTTCATAGTCTTTTGTATAGTAACCGTCTTTGATATCTTGAGGATATCCCAATTCAAAATTCATGCGATGCAATTTATCCAGACATTTTTTTTTATCAAAAGTGTCAAGCCATTTAGCCTAGAAATTAAATATCTCTTTCAGTAATTACAAAATTTTCAATGAATTTCGTGTGATTATTTGTAATACTTACCCCGGAAATTAATTTACCAAATTGATCTTTGAGATCAATACTAAGATTCATTACTGAAGTCCGTAGATGATCATCAACATAATTAACTTCGAAAATGGCTTCAACTATAAGTGGTAGTTGCTGAGTGACGAGATCGCTACAATAGGTCTGTCTTGCTTCTGGTGATGGTGGCAAATTTATCACCCCACTTTGAGGATCAGATGCAACGTTCGGACTCAGATATTCGAGTGAAACTTCAACAACTGCAGCGGCCACGTAATTCATGACAGCTGCTGCTGGAGTGATTTTCAATACTCTCACAAGTTCGTCTATATACTCAGGTGATGCAATGACATATTGGTCATGATCAATTGTTACATTGGGTACAGCTGCAAACACACCACCAAAATATGACATCCAATCAATGCTCGGCCATCTTTTGATCATCTCGTCCACTGTTAAATATACAGTTGAACGTTGGTTTGAAAGCAGCTAAATCAAAATGGGAAAAATAGAAACTGTTTATATTATGTATGAAAATAAATAGAGCACGAGCACTTTGAAATAGATGAAGCTTGAGATATTCACAGTATCGAAGCTATGCAGATGATGTGGTGAATCTACAGATGGCAAAGTATTTGGATCAGCTCCCATTTTCCTTGCAACAATCATTAAGGTGTTCCAGCTACTTTCAGTAAATTCTTCAATTGCTGCTGGCATGATCTGAGAATGGTATCGCAATGACATAAACATTATAATGGGCTAATAACAATGTGAGTTTTTAGAATTATTTTTACCTGAATGACTGGTCCACCAATTTGAACAACTTCAGCATCGAAGAATATATCTGAATCGTAGCCTATTTCTGTCAATGCACGAGTGATATTTTCCCAACGAACTTCTTCCCACTTTACGCCTTCAACGAGTGGCCATCCTCCAATTGCATCTATGATTTCCCTCAAGGGTTCGATACCTTGTTCGTCCATAGCATCTAAATGATAAAACAATATCATGAATTGACGTCCAATTTCTCCAATACAAGTTGGGAAGGCAACACTACTTTCAAATTTCAGTTTTTTTTCAGAGTTGATTCTGTTTCTTTCAAAATATCGTTGAAGACCACAATCTAGGAATCATTGATATATAGTACATGATCAAAATTTTCAGAAAAGTCAATTGGACACCAATATGTGATCAATCAGTGCTGCACTGGGTTCTTGTATGAAAACTGACATTTTAATCGTCACGGCCCTTCTATAAATCTTGTTGGAATCTCCATTGAGCGTCATCATTTCTGTATTTTCTTCTCTCTAAATGTATATGGGGAAGTCGAGTTCGCTCGAGCCATGGAATAAGCAGGAACTTTCAAGAAACTACTGATAGTACTTACCCATATTCGTGCAAGCTTCAAATAAATCAAAAGCTTGAGAAAATGGTTGATTTTTCTCTTCAGATCCTACAGTTGCAAGATAATTTTTTACCATTTCATCGACATGATCACCCATGTTGCTCATCACTGAATGATCATATCCTCTAATTGGCTCAGTATTATCGTTATCATAATTTCCACACACGAATTGATAGAAATTCGTGCAGGGATCAACATACGGATTCATGGACTTCAGAATTGTTGCAGCTACAGAAATTTATTATACTTCAATGTGCTTTCTTATGTTTGGTGAAATCAAAATATTGTGAATTTATTAGGAACAGACCTGCGGTTTCACATTCTTCCGTTTTGCAAACTTTTTTACCATTCGCAAATGTCAAAAGAAAAATAAACATTAGGAGCACACATGTTTGCTCAGTAATGCCACCACGAATTCGTATACCCATCATCCTCAACTGCTGACAATGACATTTATTATTAATTTTGGATTTCCATAAACAGACACAATTCTGAGTACTCATTATTACAAGAGATGCGTCTAGAGAAAAATGTTCATCTGCTAGTGATTAAATGAAATTACGACTTTGAAAATTTAACTGGTCGTTAAATCCATTCAGAAGCAAAAATCATCATCGAGATCAGGCTTGTTCATATGAAAAAGTAATTGTGATAAATTATCTTATACTTTTTGAGTTTTCGTTTCTCAATAGTGAAATACATTGAGACACGAAACATTACATTGTGTAATTACGTATTCTGGAAATACTCAAGGAAAAATTTCCCTATTATGGAAACTACCTTTCAATTGTGAGATGCACAGATTAATTTTCTTTGAAATGAGGATTAGGTGGAAAAAATTATTGTCAAGATATGCAAATGAACGAAATGAATGTGTTTGACAACAAATACCGATCACCTGTGATTTGGAGATTTTCAGAACCCTATGTGGAGGACAAATACTGATAATGAAAAAACATTCTGTCACGCTGTTATTTAAATCATAGTCCTGCAGTCAAATATTTATGCATGACATTGAATTTAATTAGTAAATGACAAATTTGGCCATAGAATGACTACCTGTCCCATTGAATTTGAATATTCGAAGATAACTGAGGTTGTGACGATATAAAAATTGCATGCAATTTTACCTTAATGGCTTCAGGATATAGGTAATCATGAAATACAATTATTTTACCTGGCATCCCATCAATTGGAGTCAATTATTGTACTGATAAAAAGTGCATTGGGTGATTTCCGGAATCCTGCAAAATACCTAGGGTTGGTGAAGATCCAAACATAATCCACAATCATTGTAACGGCACAGAAACGAACCTGGACATTTACATGAGATTCATAAAAAAAATTGAAAGCAATGTAGAGGAATGATTTTTCAATCCGGTGTTTCATTTAAAAAACCATTCAATTTGTGATTATTCTTCTCATCTTCTTTTTCTCAATGGATTGTAAATTTTCCTGAAATTGAAGTCCAAATGCAAATGAATCTGATTAATTACATCATACATAATGGGTGAATGATCTGCGCCCATCTCAAACTAATCAGAGTTTATTTCCGTTTGATAAATAGAAAAAAAAAGATTATAATAACTCTTTGAATATTCACAATGTTCCATAGATTACTTATTTCAAATTTTAATCGTTTTCTAATGTTCGAGGAGTAATTAAAATGTCCACGACGATTATGATAAGAGAATGACATTTTGCAAAACACTTGAATTTGCATTGTAATCGCCAATTGTATTTTCCTCATTATCGAAAAAGAACAAATTTTCAAACATAAACATTGAAAGAATATTCATTTCACCATTAAATCCATGGATAGGACAAGCCACGTATTTATAAAAAAAAGAATCCACTAGACATGAAATGATCACAAAGTAACTCCCTTATAAAATAAACTTAGCAATAGACATCAATACAAAAATGTGACTCAATAATATCATCACAATTTTATTCATCAACTAAACATGGATGGAACTCATAATTTCTATTCATGACTACTATTCAAATTGTCACACTTGTGATGAAGATCCACAAAACATGGGGATTACAATACAATGCATTTTTTGATCCGATTCATAGGAGATCCTGTAGGGCAATTGAAGGCTTCTGAAAATTCTGGGTAATTAGATAAAGGTCCATTCGTACGAAACTCATGAGTAGCATCGTTGAAGAATCGTATCAAGTTCTCAGGATTGTGCTTGGCACATCTATTTCTCACATAAGATATCCAAAACATTTGCATCGATGAATATTCCAAATTAGCAAGAATGGGATCAGGCCCATGTTCAGCCACCCAATCTTTATATATCATATGTGCTAATTGAACACTAACAGTATCAGCAAAGTTCTGTCTCAAACTCTCGTACCCATCCATCTGCAAATGAAAGATGATTATGATTTCAATAAATTCATTGGCGAATGTACATGGAAGATGGTGATAATCAACATTGACTCAATAATCGATCTTGATTCATCCACGTTCAAAATTTTCATAGATTCAATTCCTTCCAATGATACCTTTAATCCTAACTTGTCGGCAAAATAGTTTTGATATTGATCCGCGAGGCATTGGACTGTTTCATTGAATATTGTCTTCATTGAACAGGATTCGTAATGTTTATTGTGATAGAATATTTTCATAGCTCTGTCATAACCACGAACCAATTCATGACCAATGATAGATCCTATTCCACTGTATTCAATATACTTCGGAAGCTTGCTATTGATTAATGGATCTTGGAGTAAACCCGGCATGATATCTAAAATAATTATCATTCAGATTACTCATTATGTTCATCTGGAATACAAACTTCTGACTACATACCAAATGTATTTGTAGAGGGACGGTAGTGACAATTCACAGCAATTATTGAATTCTTCATTGATATGTCCTGTCTGAAAATTGGCCCCAGATGCAATTTCCCATACCTTGAATTAATTTTCCTTCGGTTGATATTCAGCATGCTATAGAGAAAACTACTGTTGTCGAGTTGTAGATCTATATAATCTTTTGTATAGTAGTCATCTTCGAGTGGATTCCGATCCCCAATATGGAATTGTACGTTCGATAATTTCTCTGTGATGCTCATTATGGTAGCTGCGTCTAACCACTTAGACTGAAAATAAAATATCACCAATTACTCTTCTACTCATAAATATTTGTTTGATAACTCCAGATCTTTACCAGCTTTATTAGATCACTTAGTTTTTTCTTGAGTTTATCACTGAGATCCATTATTTCGTGATGTAAATCATCAGTGACATGGTTCACAGCGAAAATAGCTTCGATTAGACGTGGTAGTTCACGAGTAGTCAACCCAGCGCAATAATTACGTCTTGCTGATAATAAAGATTCTGTTCTTTCATGCGAACTTATGCCGGATTTCATGGCAATGTCAGGGCCGAGATAGGGGACAGAATATTCAATAACCCTAGCGACAATATAATTCATTATAACAGAATTGTGAGTTTCGTTCAATAAAATCACAAGTCCGTCTATAAAACCAGGTGTCACGATAGCATAATCATCTTTATTTAAAGTTAGCATGGGTAAAGATGAGAAAACACCAGTGATGAATGTCATCCAATCAATGCTCGGCCATCGGTTCATCATTTGTTCTATCGTCATATGTTCAGGAAAGTCTTCGGTTGCCTTGAGCTGATTGAATACAATTTTTATGGTTGAAATAAATATTTTGTATAGTACCAATTGGAACAAAATTGATATTTTGCCTTACAGAGTTCAAACGGTTGACAATACTCAAAAGATCTCTAGATGACATATTATCAGCATCTGCTTCGAGTCCCATTTTACGAGCGATATTCATAAGATTATTCAAGAATTTTGTTGAGAATCGGTAGAAAGTAGTTGGGAACAGCTACAAATGCAATCATCGATGGCGTTGATATTTGATAGATATGGAATGAAAATTATGGAATATGAAAATCATGCATATTATCATACCTGAAGTGTATGATTCAATGTGGGCGAATGTGTTGTTTCAATTCCAACATCGAAGAATATACCTGCGTCATAACCCAATCCAGAAAGCTTGCCAGCAACATTTTCCCATTTCATTTCACGCCATTTTCTACCTTCAACTAGTGGCCAACCACCAATTACATCAATTACCTGTTGCAGATGTGTAACTCCTTGCTCATCCATAGCATCTGGATGGTCGATATATATTATGGATAATGTTAAACTGTTGGTTTTTCATTCATTGTTTCTTTGTGAAATTATTACTGATATTCACCTTGATCTGTACAGAGTTCGTACAATTTAAATGCTTTCCAATAAGGTCGATTTTTTAGTTCGTTCGATTTTTTTTCAAGAAACGATTGTATTATTGATGGAATAGCCTTTTGCATATTATTTATTACTTCCAAATCATCTTTCATGTGAGGTACTTCTAATATTTCGTCATATTTTCCACACACAAATTGGTAGAAGTTATCGCAAGGTAAAATACTTTCATTCATATTCCTCAGAATTCTTGTGGCTATAGCAAATTATTTTATTTATATATTTATAATTGTATGATTCATATAATCGAAATAATATATGAAGAATGAATATACCTGCTCTGTTGCATTCTTCTGATTGACAAGTGGTTCCAACTGGTACCACGAAATGAGTAAAATAGTTATCAATATGTTACATGAATTTTATTAAATCTATGAACAAAAAGTAGAAGAAGATCTTACCTAATTCGGCTGCTGATGAATTAACTGCTCTTGAGTAAATGAAAAATATCATCAGCAAATAAATGCGATGAGCAACGATGTTACCCTCAGGTCCACCCATCATTACCGAAAGCTATTGAGGAATTATTCCTGTGAAAATTGAAAATTAGAGTATTTTCTGATCCTGATTTCCGGTATCAGACTATTCAAGGTACATGGAAAAAATTTTTGAATCTGGAAGATGGAATGAAAAGAATTTTCGCTGACTCTTAGAAATTGGAGAGTCAGTGACAGAGAAATGTTGCACTTTATTTGGTGGAATCGAAACACATCTATTTATATGTTTTCAAATACTTTTTTCTCTATTTTCATCGGGAAATAGAATCTTTATTGTGTGCCATTAGAGATAAAGATAGATGACTCATTGTGAGAATATGCAAAGTCGCAGTTTCCTCACTACTGATAATAGAGAACAAGTAAGGGAAGAGTGGGACAATCAATCGTTGAAAGATAATGCATCGTGTAATGAAGTGAATGAAAAAAATGCTGTCATAAAATTTCATTGTCCTGAAACTAAAAATAAAAATACTACTTCCAGTGTCGTTATGTTGGTTGCGAATTTTTTTGTAATAAAGAATTTATTCTATTTTTTATCAGAATTTTTCACATTTTTTGCAATAATATTTTATGTTCAACCGCATTTAATATTATGCAATGTAACACTAAAAATTTACAATTCTGTCGATGAGGAATAAAATAACTCATTCTGTTAATAAAACTCAGTATTTTCTTCAAAACAAATTTTATATATTTTCAAATGTTCAACATATTTCTTAATACGTATATCCATACAGATTATTTTGATATTCTTGGAAAAGCGAAAAAATAACTATGCATATGATACAAACTAACCAAAATTCAATTAACTAACATCAAAAAGACATACTCTGATAATTGGAGTAACTGTTTGGGAAAGATTCAATGCAACAAATGGTAATGCTATAATCACCATATAATGCATTTATTAATGGGATTCATAGGTGATCCTAATGGACAATTAAAATCGTTGGAAAATGCAGGATGATTGAGGAGGGGTCCATTAATTCTAAAGTCATGTTCAACATGTGTGTGTGATGGCCCCAACTTATCGGAAACATGCTTGATGCATTTATTTCTCACAAAAGATATCCAGAAGGTTTGCATCGGTGTGTAATGTGGATTAAGAAAAGCAAGCTCAAGTCCGTTCATCTCTACCCAATCTTCATAGATTAAATGAGCCAATCTGAGACCAACAATGTCAGCAACATTTTCCATCGCTTTACGGTGTCCATGCATCTAGAAAGAAAGCTAAAGAGATTAAACATGTGTCGAATAAAATAGTGATAATTATTATCAGCTGCATGTAGACATGAAGTTTAGTCTTTCAATGACTCTTATCAACTGACACAGATTTAGTTAGTCACAGTACCTGTAGTCTTAAATTTCCTGTGAAGTATTCATGGTATTGCTCAACTATACATCCAACTTTATTGTTGAATCTTTGCCTAGCTAAATTTTTTTGATGATTTCCAGTTTTTACACCACGATGAAATATTTTTGAAGACTTGTCATAACCCTTCATCAATTTCTGGCCTAACAGGGATCCAATTCCACCGTATGTTACATATTTAGGAACTTTTTTATTGATCAATGGATCTTTAAGTATACCTGGTATGATATCTGGAGGCGCATTTACCAATATTAAATGAGTATCAAATTTCAGATTGAAGTAATGGATACCATACCAACTGTGTTTGAATAAGGATCGTATCGGGCATCTATACCAGCCACAGGTTTTCTCACCCACTCATCTATTTCTTGAAGTGATCCATTGCTCGTTTTCCCATGCCTTTTAATAGTTTTCAAACGATTAATGTTCAACATACTAAAGAGAAAACTATTATCATCAAGTTCCAAGTCTTCATAATCTTCTATGAAGTAGTTAGTTTCCAGAGCATCTTGAAAGCCTATTTGGAACTGGACATCTGATAACTTTCTTGTTAAGCTTGTTATTGTGGTGTTATCCAACCAATCACTCTGAAAATAAAATATTTCATTATTTTTCTACTAATTTATTTATGGTTATTATAGATATTCACCTGCTTCATCAAGTGATCTAGTTTATTTTTCAGTTTATCACCGAGGTCCATTATTTCGTTAGTTATGTAATCACTGACATGGTTTACAGCAAAAATAGCTTCGACAATACTTGGTAGTTCATGAATAACCAAGTGAGCACAGAATTTTTGCCTTTCTGAAAATAAATATTGTGGATTTTTATACGAATTTGTAGTAGATCTTATTGCAGCATCTGGGCTCTGAAATGAGGTTGAATATTCAACAATTTTAGCGACAATATAATTCATGGTAGCCGCTTTAGTGGTTTTGTTCATCAAGTCCACAAGTTCATCTATGAAAAGAGGATCTGCCACCACATATTGATTTTTATCAATGAGTATCACAGATGAAAGTGAAAATACGCCAGTGAAATACTTTATCCAATCAATACTTGGCCATCTTGTAATCATTTGTGCTATCGTAAAATATTCTGGTATATGGCCGTTGGTTGAGAGCTGATAAATCACAATCAAAATAAATGAAATGTTCATTTCGTCTACATTCAATTCACAACAATTACGAAATACTCACTTGGTTAAAGTGATTGGGAAGTGTAACTGGATTAATCGGAAAAAATTCTTGATGCAAACTGGTATTAACTCCTAATTCTTTCGCAATGTTCATAACATTATTCCAGGATTGTGACGAGAAGTTGTAGAACCCAGCGGGTTTGAGCTACACATCAAATCATCAGGTTGAGCAAATATTCAACGAACATTGAATCAATAATGTGCAGTTTTGGAAGATTTCATACCTTAATTGCATACCGCACCATGGGCAAGGGCACTTTGGTGATCTCAACATCGAAAAATATTCCTGCATCATAACCCAACTGAGACAGTTTGCCACTGACATTTTCCCAGCTTACCTCGCGCCATTGATCTCCTTCAATGAGTGGCCAGCCACCGATTTTGTCAATAATTTCACGCAGTTCAGGAATTATTCGTCTCTTTATCGCATCTTAACAAACAATATATACAGTGGATTAAAAACATCATTTTATTCAGGATACATCTGTTATTCCAAGAAATTGTAGCTGATAAACACCTGTATCTTTGCAGAGTTCGTATAATTTGAATGCCTGCCAATAAGGCGCATTCTGGTCTGCAGTTACATCACCTTCAAGAAAAGATTCAATCATATTTGGGATCGTATTTTGTATATCATGCACCATCGCCAGATCATGTTTCGTCATAGGCAATATGTCACCAGATACTCCACAAACAAATTGGTGAAAATTATCACAAGGTGAAACACGTGGACTCCAATTTCCGAATAATTCCTGACCTGAAAGATTTTACTTAATTTAATATTTGATTCCACGATTTATTAAATTCCAGATTTGATTGTTCGTAGAGTAAACACACCAGCTCTCCTACATTCTTCCGATGTACAAACTTTATCAACTGGAACTGCAACAAATTAATAAAATAATGAAAAGTCGTGTATGATGTGAATTTAGTCTGCTTCATACAGGCAAACTTTACAAAATGTTAACCTGGTCTGTTGATCTGAGCTATAGAATAATTGGTGATTCCCAAGTGAATGAAGAATATGATGAATAATTTGAGACTGCCGTGGATCGGTGAGTTCTCCATATTTAATATTTGATTATAAATTGTATTAATTGATAATGAAGATTGTTAATGTTATCTTTGATTCAAATACTTTGATTGAATAATTTTAATGTAGAAACTATTCAGATTGAAAATGGAGAGACGTTCTCTATCACTGATTAGTTTTGTTTCGAGTTATTTCTAACAGACATTAACACATCACATTGCTAATGCATGAACAGAGTGCACTACAGTCTTGTGAATTACTTGGAGAAATGAAAATATCATTACTAAGCTTTGTTAAAGTTGCTTCTCGGTAATAAAATATCGAGAAATGCAGCACGTCGCTCACGATTTACTACCTCGGCTATTCATATATACCGCCATATCTAATATTTCTTTTTCATATCTTGAATGCGTCGTACGTGTCCATACGTCTATAAAGATAAACTATATTTTATTTCACATAAGACAATGTAACAAGGCTCGGTTTATTTTTTGAAGTGATAGAGCACGACCTGAGGAAAAAATTCAAAATATTT
This sequence comes from Meteorus cinctellus, assembly GCA_030523045.1. Taxonomy (NCBI): domain Eukaryota; kingdom Metazoa; phylum Arthropoda; class Insecta; order Hymenoptera; family Braconidae; genus Meteorus; species Meteorus cinctellus. The sequence continues at coordinate 196,368 of JAPYZF010000041.1, read as the reverse complement.
AGTTTCAACAATTGATAATCAGATTATGGACAAAAATTCTGATGAATTTTCATCATGATGATATAAAGTTAACTTTTTTTTCAGTCGGTTTGTTATTCCTGACTTTATTGATTACAAAATTGCACAAATTTACAACATTATAAATGTTGTACACATTGTCAATTATTATATACTATTCAAGAGATAACAAAAAGTTTCCAACAAGATGAATCATTTATCATTTCACAATGTGATTTGAAGCTTTAGAGTAAAAGAATGTTCAACAAAAGTTGATGAAATAGTTGGAGGTTGCCGTTACTTTCCTATTCTAAGCAATGATGAAAGCTTGCGAGAGAAGTTTGAGTTGTTTCCTTTGTCTGTAATTGCTGTGTACATTCAGGAATTTCAATATCACTCATGTTAATAGTTTCAGATTTTATCAATAGATATTACAGCCTTTCAATTTCATGTTTGAAAAACATCGAGGTTTTTTTTTTTTCGTTCTGAAAACTTCATCATCAAAACATCTCTGAAATTGTCATTCCAATTGATTTCAAATTTTGTTGTCACATATGTTGGAACAAAAATCAACACATCAGCATCACTTTCTTCTCTTTTTTAATGGGATTGATTAATTATTCAGACTTTTCCTGCATCAATTTTTTTTTCTCATATCAGTAAAGAATTCCAAGGCTAATTATAGAGTGATAAGAAATTATTCAGTCTTTCATCACACGAACACGCACGGCGTTTCCAATTAGTTATCACATTCGATGGCTCTGTATGATTAATTTACAGCTATTGAAGCATTCCTACAGAATTACCTGAACATATAAATATTCGTGCTTGTTTATTTATTAATCAATACGCTTTCAAATCGATATTCAATAGCAATTTATTAATATTTATAGCATGCAACATGGCTTGGTGGCGGCACGAAATGTCATTGGTGCGTTATAAATACAAAATCATATTAACGTCAATATTACATTACATTTTAACGCAGTATTTATTTTCATTTCAACACCGGACCAATATTGAATTAAAACCACTGAAGAATTTATTCAGCTTCGTCGATATACTCTATAACATTATAAATGATCGTGAACATCAAAGTAGAATCGTTGCATCTTTTTTCTTTTTGTATCAAGGGGTGACTTGATTCTTTGGGCCAATGACAGAACTTTATTGAACATCCCCGGCCATATTTGTCGCGTCGGCGCAACGTAGTGCGAAAGCTCTTCTTGATTGTTATGCAGCAAATGGCTGGTGGTAAACTCACGTCATTTTCATCGTGTGCTTCTCCCGCCGTCTTGGTGCTTTGAAAATAAATAAATACTAAGATTCGTGTTACCTCAGGACAAATTCTCTGACAAACGTTCACGTGGTGAGTGACTCAACATTTTATCGGAAATACATTCGTTCATTTACAGTGATGAATGAGTTGACGGAAGGCAGGCTAATTTATTCCGGATATCCGTGAGGTCACGTCCGAATAGTAGATGGGTAAAGAAGCCGCCGGTACAAATCCATCCAACAGTTTATTGATTTCCCGGTTTCTCAGTTGTTATCTAAATTGATGCAATGGATATTTTTTTATTGTTTTTATTAGTAATTTGAATTTTTCATTCAATATTTTCTTCTTCATGTCAGGGTAACTGTGGTACTGGATTATAAAACAGAAATGATTTTTCTACATGTCGGTGAAGAGTTTTAACTTAGTTTTCCCTTTTACATATCAGGGATATCTAACTGTTTGGTATTTGTTTAACATAATAATTTATACTAATTTTTTGGAGTTAGTTGCCTAGAACGTTGGAACTGATCTCTGTAGCTGAATACTTTACTTTTAAGTGTGAGAAACACTCGCAAAATAATCTGGAGAGATTAGTTGATGTGAATGTCATGCAGCTTGTTTATTTTGCTGGAATATCAAAAAAACGTCATGTTGGAAATCATTCAATCTGATTCTTCACTTTCCCAGTTATTTATATCAATTTGTGTTACGATATTGACAATAACATCAAAGTTATTGCAACAAATGTTGAGTATAATAATCTAGGAATATTCTTCCATGCACAAAAACTTTGGTCAGTATTCAAAACATCCACAAAATTATTAATCCAACTACAAATTACTGGATATCCAACAATTTTCGTTTAATAGCAACGAAAAATTGATGATAGATTTGTGATTTGACTTTGTGAATAAATATGCAAAATTCGATTCATTCCTGATTCTGCATGTCACTGCATTCAAATTATAGTTCGGAATGTATTGGTCATAAAAATAGACATACGATGAATACATTTCAATTTATATCTCATATGTTCTATTGAATAGAATAATTTAATTTTAATACACTTATCACATTCGCAATAAAAATTCATAGAGATATTTTCGACAACAGAGAGCCTGGAGTTGTATCAATATCAAATAGGAAATATATTAAATTATTCATGAGTTTTTCCTAATATAGTTTTCTCTGAAACACATTTATTGACAAAATGCAAAGTGTAAGCTGATATATTCATTCACCGTTCAAAATTGTGTACATAGTTGAATGGGGGTTCTTTTTTTCATCAGCCTGAGTTGAAACCGTTTTGATTATTTGAATATGAATATCATATAAAATTCAAATCTTACATTTCTCTGATGTGGAATAATAATAGTAATCGATATAAATATATCAATATTATGAGTGTTGCTATTCAGAATTGCTGTCACTATTTATGCGAATACATTTATGATCTTCAGAATTTATAAAACGATTCGATGGATCAATCGACTTCACACAAAGAAGAAAAAGGAACGTTACAAAGTAGCCAATGCTATTCATTTTTTTTTTTCACTTTCTGATTTTCATATTCACTTGCAAATTTAGTTTTTGTTTTGTTGTTTTGCATAAAAAAAATGAGTGTGTCACAAATACAGTCGTGAAATGTTGAGACGTATTTTATATTCATTGAAAATTGAATTGCGACGAATTTTTCTGGTTTCAAATTCTTTCAATATATTTATATTGAATTCTCCTTTCTTGCATCGACGATAATATTCATGAGAACCTTCTGACTGGTGACAATTGGTTATTTTTATGAAAATATTTGTACAAAAATTGTCGAGGCAATTGAAACATGAAAAATCATTTTCTTTGAGATGAATTTTGGGAGTAGACTGAAGAAAGATTGCTAAGGAAATTTCTATTTCTTCCAGTTTGGGCACTTTATATTTGATTACAGTCACGTGACAGTACGGTAGAATCGATTTCGAAACTAGTTCTGCAGCCGTGAATGAAGAGGCGGTTCAGTACATAGACAAAACTGCGTCTGTGTGCAAATGCAGTGTCAATGTCATTTGTATTGGAATTGTAAATCCAATTCAAATCTTATTAGATGGAATCAGATAAATTGAACACTTTAATGAAATAAATTCCAACACACTGTGTAAAGAATTCGCAACCTTATCACTTCATCTCAACGCAAAACAAAATCAACAAAATCCATCAGAAGAGAATCATTATTTTCAAATTTCAATTCTCCCCATACAAAAAACAATAAAACAAAAAAAAAATGAGTGAAATGAGTGTAGAATGAATTATACAAGTAGTGACACACAACTGTAGTCAGACGTGCAATAAAAATAAAACATGTTCTATCAAGTCATGTCATAATCGACCGATAACATTATCTCGCATATAAATAGCTGAATGGATAACATAAATAATAATGATAATAATAATAAAGTGTACCATGCAATGATTGATTATATCTTTCAGCCAAGAATAATAATCCAACATGGGAAAGGAGAAGATCCACATAAATATTGTGGTAATAGGCCACGTTGATTCTGGAAAATCAACCACTACCGGGCATTTAATTTATAAATGTGGTGGTATTGATAAACGTACGATTGAAAAATTCGAAAAAGAAGCTCAAGAAATGGGCAAAGGATCCTTCAAGTATGCTTGGGTACTTGACAAATTAAAAGCTGAACGTGAACGTGGTATCACCATTGACATTGCAATGTGGAAATTTGAGACAGCAAAATATTACATCACGATAATTGACGCGCCAGGTCATCGTGATTTTATAAAAAATATGATAACAGGAACATCACAAGCTGATTGTGCAGTATTAATAGTTGCCGCTGGTATTGGTGAATTTGAAGCGGGTATTTCAAAGAATGGCCAAACACGTGAACATGCATTGCTAGCATTTACATTGGGTGTGAAACAATTAATTGTTGGCGTGAATAAAATGGATATGACTGATCCACCGTATTCTGAATCACGTTTTGAAGAAATAAAGAAAGAAGTGTCATCTTATATTAAAAAAATTGGATATAATACAGGTGCAGTTGCATTCGTTCCAATTTCTGGATGGCATGGTGATAATATGCTTGAATCGTCGCCAAAAACATCTTGGTATAAAGGATGGAAAGTTGAACGTAAAGATGGTAATGCAGAGGGAAAAACTTTGATCGAAGCACTTGATGCTATTTTGCCGCCATCGCGTCCTACTGACAAAGCTCTGCGTTTACCACTTCAGGATGTTTATAAAATTGGTGGCATTGGAACTGTTCCAGTTGGCCGGGTTGAAACAGGAATTCTTAAACCAGGTGAGATTTAGAACATCATTAACTATTCAATATTTTCTACAATTTTTAAATGAGGTATGCGAAATGAATCACACTAGATTTTCTTTCTCATTATTTGTTTAGAATAAATTTCATTCAAAACTTCTTGATGAGAGATTTAAAATAAATTTTGTTAGACATTTTTTAGGTCATATGTAATACATTTTTTTTCTTTTGTTTATTATTGTTGTTGTAAATCTAGTCATTATTATCGGAAAGTATTCATGAAAATTTATTGAATTGATGCTCTATACAATACCAGGGATGAATTATTTTTAATTTGTGAAATGTGCATGAATCTCTTCATTGACATCAAACTATCGATCTGAACTTACATATTATTACATTTATTACAGGGATGCTTGTGACGTTCGCCCCAGCTGCTTTGACGACTGAAGTTAAATCAGTTGAGATGCATCATGAAGCTTTAACTGAAGCTGTGCCAGGTGACAACGTTGGCTTTAATGTCAAGAATATATCAGTAAAGGAATTACGTCGTGGTTATGTAGCCGGTGACTCAAAAAATCAACCGCCACGCGGTGCATCCGATTTTACAGCTCAAGTAATTGTCTTGAATCATCCTGGACAAATAAGTAATGGTTATACACCAGTACTTGATTGTCATACTGCTCATATTGCGTGCAAATTTGCTGAAATAAAAGAAAAATGTGATCGTCGTACTGGAAAAACAACTGAGGAAAATCCAAAAAGTGTTAAGAGTGGTGATGCTGCGATTGTTATTCTGCAACCAACAAAACCCATGTGTGTGGAAGCATTCCAAGAATTTCCACCACTTGGACGCTTTGCTGTACGTGACATGCGTCAAACAGTTGCTGTGGGTGTCATTAAGGTAAACAAATTTCTAACCGCATAAAAGTTTGAATTTTTATTTATTCTGTATAGATCTTTATATGTAAATTATGGCTCGATTTTTAAGAGTGTCAACTTCAAAGATACACAAGGCAAAGTAACAAAAGCAGCTGAGAAGGTACAGAAGAAAAAGTAACCATCAAGCTTCCTCGGAAGTTCATCACAGCGAACAATGCTTTGTTCATTATTCGTATCAATTGTCTCTTCATCTAAAACAAATATTAATGATCGTGCGAAATCAACAATCGCAGATATAACAACAATACTCAACTCGTATTCGTCATCAAATATCGAATGTCGAAAAATTTCATCTCTACTATTACCCCCATTAAATTATCCAATAGTATTGAATCCACGTATTTATCCAAATTTACACATACAATTTACTCATTCACCACGCACACCTCACATATGCTAGAATTATTTATAAATTATTTACATCACTTTATAATCCTATGTCAGTGATATACAATTTGTAATTGGACTGTTCACATATAATTGAGTTTTCGAACAATTACTTGGAACGACAGAACTGAAAAAGAAAAATGAGAGACTGAATTTGGGAGAAGATAAACGACAAATATATACAAAACACCAACAGACAAACAAATACACAGTCGTTGTCATGACGATTGGAACTCGTTAATGAGCGTAATAACAAATGATAAAATGTTAAGATGTATATTTTCAAACACCAGAAAATTATGAAGATGCTCCCGAATATAAAAGAAGTCTCCACAGTGTAACTCATTTCAAATGATTGATCAAGGCTGACTTCTTCGTAGACTTTGTTCTATCGATGTGATTCCACCAATCATTAATTACTATATCCAAATGTTTTAATAATTCATCAATGTAAACTGATATTGATATTCTCATTAGAGTTTTAACTGTTGAGCAAAATTAATTGCGCGTGTGTGACACTTTAAATATCCCTGTAGATTACTCATTCTGTGATTATATCCACACTTCTAAATAGTGGTAATTTATATGTTTGTGTATTAATGATAATAATAAAATGACCTCTTCTTGTAGCACAGACATGATGAACAATTTATGTGTTTTCCATTTTACCAACCATTGAAAAATTGTTCTGATGATTCACCTCAACTATATGACCATGAAGTTTGGCAGTCTCATAAACTGAAGATTACAGAAAAGTCAATGATCCATCAAATTAGCACGTGGGGTTGTATAAAAATCTTAATTGTGCTCTCACTGATTGCTTTTCAATAACGACAGATAACGAAAAAAAAAATACTTGTCAAATCAATCTCACTAATTCACTCCAATCCGACAATTATCAAACAATTCAATTCTATCCAACTATTGAACTCACCTTTTCATTCGAACTTCATTCTCCAACGCAACACCATTTTTCCCTTATCATTATCACCAGCAAATTTCGCTTTCAGGATATTATTCATTCAAATTATCGACGAAAAATAATTTATGATAAATATAATTTATTATTCATAAATTCATCATCAGCTTTTACAACTATTTACAAATACATTCAATATGTAATGCAGGTCTCGAACAGTCTCTTTAGTTACTGAGAGCCCGATATAAATAGAACGAGCATCAAGAAGACTCAATTCCTCTTTAAATTGATTTTCACTTCAAATGATAATGAAACCTAACCAAATTACCATCTCACTGTCCATTTTTTTACAAATCCTCTTCCTTTTCATTCAACAAACATTCAATATTGATAATTTCATCTACAAAATGTTTTGTGATTTTTTTTGCTCTCATATAATCACAGTCTGCATAGATACATAGCAGCTCGATAACAAACGTTCCATAGAACAAAATAATTGTTATAATCATAGATATACTATCGATAATAATAATAATAATAATATTAATAGTAATGATAATAAAGATACTAATAATAATGAAAATAGCAATGACACTATTCATTCTAGTTTATTATTGTAAATTAACGAGTAATTGAGCAATATAATTGCTCGGGCGCGCGTTATACTGTGATTTTTTTTTTTTTTTGTTATGTTACAGTAAAAAATGATGAATTTCATCACATACGCGACAAAACGTGGCTCGTTCCGAGGACATTCACGAAACTGGTCAGTGAATAATGAATATTGAAAGGTAAAAGAGGAGAAAAAACAAAGAGAGATTTAATACTGATTGGTAAATGTTTGCTTGATCAGTAACCACTCACCAACCCACTCAAGCGACATTAAACCAATGTCATAAATCATAGTCCAGACTGTAGTTAATGTAATGATCAGAAGAAAATTAGGAAAAAAAAAGAGAGATAAATGAAATGGGGAAAGAAAAAATGTATTTGTCAATGGTACGCAATTTGTATTCAAGTCTGTTATTCGACAGATAAATTGTCTGACAATGTAAATGCAGGACTTCACAATAACATTTTTTTTCTTACTTCTTTTTTATTTTTATTTTGTGGGAGAATATGATGAGATTTAGAATAAATTGATTTTCCTTCATTTTCATATCCTCTTATAATCATGAGGACGTTTGATGGAAATATTTTCCGAAATGAAAATGGAAATTTAATGATTTGTTTCATACCGGAATTGTCCCAAGTAATTTTCTTGCTTTATTGAATTTTTTATTTTTCTGTCGTGAAAACTATTGCACGAAGCTAAAAATTTCCTTAAAATTATTGGGATTTAATGAATCAAACTTTTTTAGCTTCGTGTAGAATCACAATTATTTGTAAAACTTGGAGTAAGTGAATATTGAAGCAAAATTATTAATCAACAATGAACGAAGTCTTTGTACAAATTTATTCGTAATTGCTGGTATAATTATTGAGCATTACTGTCTTCTTTTCTCCAATAATAATTTCATTCTACACAATTATTCACTAATTTCTGAAATATTACTCCTTCCGCACAATCAAATTTATATTTTCTAGGTTTACAGAAAATACTTCTGATCTCCTTTCGCTTTAAAAAGTCAGATCATTATATGAATCACGAAAAAATTAATTTTGTTTCACTGTCTTGCATTGCAAGCTTCGCAAACTCCAATACATAAAATATTCCTAAATCGAAATGTATCCAAATATTAACTAAATAAAATAGCAAAACTTCAAAAGCTTTTTATCTCCAAAAATTTTAGAGATGAAAATCACAGTAACAATATCGAATTTTCTGCACTTCTCATTCTAATATTCTCCCTCACCAAAAAAACACAAAATTTCTTTTCATAGATAAAAAATTTCAGAGCAATAATTCATCACAGCACCACAATAATTATTACGAGTCCTCATTGTGAATGGGACTATGGTGTTGTGCCCAAATTGGCGGAGGTGATTGATTAAAATTAACAGATATTGTAACAGGATGGAGAACTGTATCAGGTCCAGTATCAGGAATATAATTCATATGTGGCCTGAGAATTGACGAATCAACTGATAGTGGTATGTAAAATGAGCCAGCTTCATGCAATGCAAATATCGGTACCGCATGAGTTTTTTCCATGATCGGTAGTGAACTTGTTTTTATTCTCTCTGCAGAAAATCTTTGTTTAATTGAACTCTTAAATTTATAATTGGACGGCTTTGGTATTGATGATGGCGATGTTGTTGTGTGTGAATGATTGCTGTGATTGCTGTCATCACTGACAATAATTGGTGGTCGAATAATTGGTCGTGGACGTTCTGTATCACCAGATGAACTGACACCAGAACTCGAGCCATGATCTGAATGAATAGTCGGTGGACAATGATTTGAATTGTTTGTGTCCATAAAGCTTGGAGCATTTGTGCCATTCGTTGGTGGCATTTCTGGATGTGGAAAACCAAGTCTGTCACCTATTGTAATCAGTAAATAAGTAAAGATAAAATTAATTCAGATGAATGAGAAATTATGGTGATACTTGAATGATATAATGCAGTTCTATTATTATACTCACTTGTTGCAACGATTTTTTCGCAGTGTTGTTGCAAATGACTGACCAATTGTACACAGAGAGCGTCACGTGCAAAGAAACCCTCGAATTCGACGAGAAAATGCATTGTCTCGCTGAGACATTCTTGGAATCCTAATCTATAATTTTCAGCTGCGGTTGATGCAGCTGGTGAATGTGGGACACTATCGACACTGTCGTCTGGATGTGTATGAACAGGCGTGGATGATTGGTGTTTCGTATCTGTTAAAAATTGGAATTGATATGTTATTCTCTATGTAACGATATACTGATAAGCAGTATTTGTCCAAGCAATTTGGTAATGTTTTTGTCTTAAGTATGATTTGTTTGCATAATTTTTCTATTCATTCCCAGAAGGAATATGATTTAAGTGGCGGAACTCAAAATATTTCATCGAGATCGTTCATTCAATCGCAGAATTCGCGTGTGAATCAGAAATGGAATGGAACTGTTTTAATTGTATTTTCTTGTACAATATTAATAAAATATCTTTGGTGCCTTATTTGACTCTGCATTTTATGAATGCGAATAATTAAGAGGGCATTCACATATTCTGCTCCTCTCATAGAGTCGTAGCACTTCGAAATCGTGATGGTAGTCAACTGCAGGAAGGTCAAACAATTTTAGTCACAAACTTTGATCATATTCTTCTGAAAACGACTTTCCCCAATTGGCGTCTATGATATTCCAGGAATAATTTACTGAATATTTCCATAGAGTGCTTTTCAGATTTGTATCTGCATTATCTATAGCCCGCACTAGAACTTTGATAATCCATGAATTATTTCTATCTTTATTTTCAACAATAAAATTCTGATAATTATTGAAAAATCCAAACTTTTCTTTTGTTTCGGTCGTTATTTTATTTCTTCATCTCTATTTTGAGTTATTACATATAAATTACTTCAAAAAACACCACAGAGATAACCTTCCACATTGTCAGAATATCATCGGGTACATCTAAAGACTGACGCACTGTGCGATCTAAACCGGGTGTCTATCTGGTATCAGTAGCCGGAAACGTTATTGATTCCGTCCAAGTGATAATTCACGAGAAGTGTCTCCGTAATATAATCAGACCGTTGAAAATGATGAAAAATTAAAGATGCAGATTTTTCTCTTCTTTAAGAAGGAAATATTTTCATTCATGAATTATGATTTATGCAGAGTAAAAGAAAATTGGAATATCAAAACACAATTTTGTCAAAGAGACAATTAGAATTTCCCTTTTTTTTGCAAATTGATACGAAAAAAAATATATATTTGAATTAGTCTTAAATATAATCTACACATTTCGTGACCTAGTTTGACTTCCTGAATTCGAAAATAATATTTCAGTGTTGTCTATTTGTCAGTCTGCGACTGAACCAGACTCATGCAAAGACAGTTCAATAATAGAATTCCAATTCATTCAACAATAAATTTTATTCACTATTCGAATGTTTCGAACAATCAACTGCCATGCTTAAGAATGAAATACGTCTCACATTACTCGCCAAAAATACGACTCACCTTGACGAATACCCTGAAGATACTTCATATGACGAATTGCCATTTCAATGATTTCAGTTTTTTCCACTCTCCCTCGTCCTTTTTTCAAATAATCAGCCGGAATGAGTCTACTAAGATCGGCAAGACAATTATTCATCCGATCACGCCGTCGTTTTTCAATAATTCTGTGCGACATTGGATCTTGCTGTAACATAAATAAAAAACAAACGTATCCATCAATTCAATTGTTCATCAACTAAATACTCTGGCTTTTCCTTTCCACATCTCATCAAAGCAAAAATATCATCACGTATCCATTGTTTGAATTAATAAGAAGAAGAAAAAAAATACTAAAAACTATATTAATGTCACAAAAGGTTGTGCGAAATTGATGTCATCGGAAATGCCAGTCACTGACTCATTTTTATGTCACTGGAAAATGTCAATGACAATCTATATTTCCATAGTTTCATGAGTTCTCACAACAGCAACAACATAAACTGATAAATCATCGAAGTAAACAAGAAATAGAAACGGTTCAACATTAACAATTGATAAATAAAAAGGTGAATAATTATACAGCGACAATAATCATCACCTCTTTGCTTAAACATCGTCTTTTCCTTGAAGGTGATGAATCCGATGCTTCACTATGATTGGCCGGTGTGTAATACTGCATTTTTAAAATATTATCCATACTATGTGTCACCATTGTTGCACAGTACTCAATATGAATATTTAATTTCACACCATATAATATAAATCGAATAGATAAAATTAATTGATAAATATTTTATCAATAATATTTAATGTACATGACAAAAAATAAATCAATAACAATTGCATTTTATTGCATTTGTATTTGAATAGAAAAACAAAATAATCATAAATAGCAATAACACTCCACCACGATTGAGACAACGATTTATACTGTGAAGCAAATTCTACCAAGTTACTCAACGCGCCGAGCAATTCGATAAATGTATGTAGCGGAGCTCACTCTATTACTTATTTTCCTTGTGGACGCGATGCAATATCGCCCTCTTGATATTCCTTCTTGAACCATTCCATCACGTGTATACGTCACGCTCAATGTTATAAACAACACGTGAGGACACAAATATAATTCATTTAATGTGTGACGCTGTAAAAAGATTTATCATTCGATGTACATGTACGGTTTTACGAAATTGCTCATTGTATTTTCGGATACATTTAAATTCCTTATTTGATTGATTTATCATGCTGAGTTTGTTGGTGAACAGAAGAGGAACGCGAAGCGCTGGCAAAAAAATATTGAGATTAAACATCCCCGGTCAAGTTGATAAGACGAGAAAAAAAAGAACAAGTCATGAAAGAATTGGATTAATGTAGGATTTCTTGTAACCTATACGATAAGAAATGTTCTTTCTCCAGTTATTTTCTTAACATATCAATTTAATGTATCACGTGAATGAAAACAATGTTATAAATAATATGAGATTATCGATAGATTTTTGATTTATTTTCAATTTTCTAAAATGTGGGATTGTTAACTCATATTTGAGGTTGATTAAGTTGTTAGATTTTATTTTTCACTTCTTATTGTTTCCTGTTAAAAGCAAAATCGAACGCCCATTTTTTTTTTTTCAATCTCTCATTTCACTGTAGTGTTTTATTTGTAACACTAAAAAAATCGAATGTGATAATTATCAAATAGAAGTTGAATTATTGTAGAGTTTTTTTCAATTCTCCTGAGTTAGATTCTGACCAAATATCTTCAAATGACAAAATATCCCAAACCTTTATTTTTTATCTCTTATATAATATCCAGGCTAAAGATTTTTGCGTTACATCTTGTTTATACCTAATATCAAGCCCATCTATAAATAATAAAACGTGATGTATAGGTAATATATAGATAAACTAGGACAAGATATAAATTGATGCAACAGGTGCTATGAAAAGAGGTCGTGAAGTAATGAACAGACCGTTCATAAACTTTTGCATATATCACTGCTACATTTCTATAAATAAATTCTATTTGTGGCAATTATTCCACCCAAATAACCAATGCAATGAGGAGTAACAACAACTAATAAACAATAGTTCATATAATATTTCCAAAGTTCTCTTACATAGATTCCAATTTATTCATTCCATTATCCATTGAAAAATTCTGCGGGTGCTCTCATATATGCTCGACAGTGTTCGATAAAGAATATAAATGAATAGAAATAATAAATATAAATATGTGTAATCAGCAAATGAAACGTCAAGCGTAGGTCAACAGATATTGATTAAACTAGATTAATCCAGTAAAGTTGAACTCTGTGCTTAGTACAAATGTATTGATATACCAATCCAGTTATCACCAGCTGATGAAAGTTAAATGAGTATACAGTGGGGTATTTTTTAATTGATAAATGGGAATCACAAGATTTTATGTGAATACGTCTGACGAATAAACCCCGCCTCTTTATAATCTTTTTTTTTCGCTTATATCACATCACGTGCGCAATATTCCATTTGTTTTGGTTGTTTTATCTGAGGGTTATTTGAGGTTATAACATATAATTTTGTCTCTCTGTCCTTCACGGACCCTCAACGATCATAAATATAAAACGGCGAAAATTTATTTACTTAATTTTTGTCAATTGAATAATTATTTACATGATAATTAAATCGACAAAACATAAAACTTTTGCAGACAATCAAACAAGTTTTTGTTCGGTTTTTTTTTGAAGAATTGTCGAATGATAATGTTATATAAATTCGTTGTAAAACAAATCAATTGAATATAAGTAAATTGACGACATAGATATGACGTTGATTGGTTTTCATAAGCTTTTATTGAATTTAATATTCAATTTAATATACATTTATATTTTCATGTCAAGGTATTCATCTATTTTCTAATAGAAATAAAATTATTGACATATCGAAGTATCATGCGCACTCATTTCAATTGCATTTTATATGGCGTGACTGAATGATGTAGGAGGTCGCATGCGCCGACGTTTCGTGCCCTTTTGAAATTTGATGATAAAAAACAAATTTAAATTGTCTGGAATTTGACCTTGTGCTACTGACATCTGATTAGGAAATCCATTTGTTACAATACATTTTCAATTAGACAGATCCATTCCCACTAAGCTTTTCTATTTCATTCATTCATTATTAATTATTCACACAATAAAACTGTTTATTAATACACCGCAATAAAAAAAGATTAATCAAGCGCATTTAATATTTCATGAAAACCGCAACAGTAAAACTTCATACTTTTCTGTTACACTTAAAAGAAAAGAATATCCATCGCTGCAATTACTCACGTGTGACACCGGCAGCTCATAAAAAGCAACACAAGTGTTACCAACAATGATAAAGAATAATTGTCAGCACAATCATAAAATAAAAGGAAAATAAAAACAAGTCATTTGCATACTACTCCTCTCCTTCTTCCTCACAAATAGATTGTAACATTGGGATTGATTAATTTTTTTTTTCACCAAGCGGAAATGAAGCAAATATGTTTGTTGAAGCGTGTCGGGAATGAAATTATTAGATGGAAGCAGGAGACTGATTCAAGGTAGGATAATTATCGTTATGTGACGAGCATATACACGTATATATATTCAGGGGATACAAAACACGATGTGCAATTTCACGTGATAGCTCAATGACGAGACGTGGGAGGTCACCAGTCATATTTGTATTCGCATATCATGAAATTATCAAGGAAAGTTTTCTATAGACTGTTCGCACGATGAATGCACACACAGCCATGACGAAACAGCACTTCATGATTGTGATGTAGATATAGACAATATAAATAATAATATAAAGGTCTCTTTGGAGAAAAAAAAATATCAATATATATTCATAAGAAAAAACCAGTAACGATATTGAATTCATTATAAAGTAATTAGCAACAATTCCTCATCATCGAGGCCACTCATTTTCATCCTGGATTGATTGGAAAAATTAATTTCCAATGTCAACAAAAGTGAATTAATTTATTTTTCTATATTATTTTTTTTTTTTATTTACTTTTCTTCATCTATTGTATAGAGTTGAAATTAAGTGCGCAGTGCGTGTCTCACGCACATTGAGTTGAAAATGTTGTGATGAAAATTGTATCTTACATATTAATGTCTGTTGTTTTCGTTAAAAATGAAGAAAACCAAATGATGAAAGTATGTCTACACTACCTTGTAGTGTTGGCCCATATGGGAATATAATTGGGGGAATTCTGTTGACAAGTAGTGAAGAATTCGAATCATGTGAAGCGGCACGTACATCCAATATATAATTAGAGGACAACTTATAAGTTCCGTATTATCAAACTGAATGTTTGTAGAAGTGTTTTTATTTTCTTATCAAATTCGGTTTATTATACTTATCATTGATGAATGTATAAAGATATTTTTCAAATACGTCATCAGTAGAAGTCAAACTATACTTTGGAGATAAGAAAAAAAATATTTGAGCACAACACATACCAATTTGATTGAACATAGAAACATTTGATTGTTATATAATTTTTGTATAAATGATTTATGTGATGATTTTCTTTAGATTTCTTTGAAGAATTTTATGTGAATATAATTAAACATGTTCGAACTCGTTCTCAATCAGTGTAAACAAATAAAAAGGGTTATTTTTTATTTAGCATTTATAAAACGATTGTTTTCCAAACTTTTAATTATTTAAGTAACGTAATAGTTTATTTTTATTTTTAGTGTTTGAAAGCGAAAAAAGAATGTTTAGAATAATTGAGAGGTAACTGCGACATAGAACGCTTAAAATTTTAACGTAAATGGAAAGTATTTACAGGTTTGATGTGACTTATTGTCACTGGTCATTGTGAATGAGAATTTCCTCACGTGATTGTATAGGTGTGACGTATTTAATGAGTCATAAATACCCGGACAATCTGTATGTGCTATTGAAATATAAATTTCCTTTTTACTCCCTGCATAAAAATTTTTCTCTCAGAATTTCTTTTGCTTACTTTTGTATTTATCAGAATAAGTCGATAAATCATTTCAGCATGATAAACATCCGATTGAAATTATTTATTAAACGTTTTATCTTTGTGTTGATTTGTCTGTAGACAAAGCGGCACCACGAGAAATTTTGTTGCATGAGAAAAAAAAAAAGCCAATGATAAATAATTTGTATAAGTCGGAAATGAAAAGGAAGAAAAGTATCTCCTGGCTTTCCCCAGAGTATATTGGCAGATCATCTATTAGAGCAGTCACGGAACTGTATGAGCATGCACCTTCAATTGCACATGATTAGAAAACTATATGCAGGATGTGCATTTGTACTTTTTCGTATTTATATATATTGAAAGTAACAAGTTGGCCTTTCTTTTTATTTATTGTGTATAAAATATTCGTTATTTTTATTTAACTTTCTTGATCATTTGATATCCTCTTCTCATTATTTGTTTATCGTACATGCAAGAATTTATATAAATTAATGATGAGAATTGAGAAATAATAATCCGCTAATTTTATATAAATGTAAATTAACTAAATATTTCTACGTTTCCGAACTTTCAGTCCATTCAAATTTAATTTATAAAAATGATTTGCTCATCCAATTCTTCCACTGGTGTCAAATTCTGTTGAAAAATTAAATACTTTGTCATATATAATGAATGAAGCGTTTCTTATTTATCAAAGTTTCCAATGATCTAATTGGGATAGAATAGGAATACAAAATAATGGAAATTAAAAAGGCAAATTTAATAATGCCAACAATATTAGAATGTGAATACATAGAATTGCTCTTGAAAAGTTTATTTTAACTCTTCACATCCGATTCTAAAAATACGTATGTATAATTGTATATAATTCTTTGTACATTGCTACACGCGCATTCTCGTCCGCACGTGTACGATGGCTCTGACGTCGCTGTTCTACGATGCATCGATCGGTTGATTTTTATTGCATTATTTATTCATACAAACACATAATCAAAACGAAAACACAAAATCTATGAGTACTATTTCAATGTCTGAGTTAAAAAAGCTCGAAGAGTTGTTTTCGAAAGAAAAAATTAATAAATCCTAATCAATTCGTCAACTAAACGTCAGAAATTATTAATTTATTAAAAAATTATCCCTACGCAAAATTAGTTCAAAACAATCAAATTAGTTATAACTATTGAATTCCCATTTTGTCAAATGATTTATCATTTTCTTATTACATTCATTATTCGTAGCTTAATGTTTATAAATTCCAATGAATTGATCTCAAATAGGTCTTTATCAATATTTAAAAGAAATCCCATCAATTTCAATAGAAATAATTCCACACTGCAAAAATATCAAGCCAATCCGTATAGGATTAGTTGTAAACTCTGCAATTTCAAATAACACCAGTTATATCCAATTAAATTACCGCTCCACAAGTCTTCATCGACTTGTGGAAGATCGAATCATTTAAAGGCGGATTATCCCCAACAAATACAGTTATCTATTATCATCCCTTTATCCTATAAATCTGATCCACTAATCTATTTCAGACTCAGATATTCAGGTGTTATTGAATCAATTTAACTTTTCTATTTATTCTCATGAATTATATTATGAAATTATGTAACGATTGTATAACAATTTTTTTACAAGCATCTATTGAATAAGATAACATTTAATAGTTGATGTATTTATAGATATCCATGAGATAACAATTATTACTGTACAAAATTTGATAAATATTATGCAATGGTGGCCCTGATTCAACAAAGTGGAAATATTTCGTCTTTTGTTTAAATTGTATATTGTAAAACTCAACTGCTAGGACATATAAAGCTACAAATAAATTTGAATGTGCAAGTGTCATCACCCCAGTAAACGAAAGTTAAAATGAATGTAATTATTGGATAATCATTAATTTATGTTGAGATATTGTGATTATTAGTAAGTACAGGTTGAAAAAAAAAAATAATTGAGATGATACATGAAGAATAGGCGCCAGGTCATGTCTGACAATTGAAAACATAAGTTTGCCACCTGTATATTATTACGATATGATGCAATGTCTACACAAAAAAGTTTCCAATATCCAATCAATATTGAAAAATGATAAGATATATATCATGTTCTCATGTCTACAAAACGTTCTACGTCAATGATCAAGACTTGAATTTTTTTTTCGCCTTTTCAGTAATAAAGTATGAGATGTAGCCATTAAGTGTAAATATTGTAGACATGGAAATTTATTTTACATTATTTGAAAAAGAATATTTAGAAATTATATGCAGTCGCACCTTCAGGGGTTTTCGAAATTTTTCAAATGAGGTTTCAAGTGAATGCATTGGCAGATTTATTTTTCTCTAATCAATTAACATCCATTGATTTGTTTAATTTACTTCCTCAAATCACTATTAATGATAGTCTAAAAATTAAGTTAACTAAACTGGTAAAACCTCTCAATTCTTCTACTTAATGAAATAAAAAGATACCACTCAAGTGTTTCCATATACGACGTTCGATTGCCAGTTTGAATGTCCATGAGATTTAACAATGAAAGACAATTCACCAATTGTTTTCATATAGAATCTTAAATTCATTCAAGGATAAAACGAATCATTATAATCAACATGCATCAAATATATAGTTGTGTTCAATTGTTAATATTCTCTTTCGTTTTCTTTTTTTTTAACAGCATGAATAACATGACGGAATACTGTACATTGAAGCAGACACGCAAAACATAATTTTATGTGATTACAGAACACTGTTGTTTACCTCGTATTTATAATGCAATTTATATGTCTTACACGTTCCGGTTGTTCCATGAACATATCACGAAACGTAACTTTTGACAGCTGTTGACATGACAGATGCACGCGCCGTTTAGTTTAAACGTGGTGTGTTGTATTAAGAGAATAATATTGTAGTATCACATTTCTTTTCTTGTGCATTTTGACCTGAATATTTTATAAAATCGATAAAAATCTTAAAATTCAAATTCAGAATTTTAAGATCGGTTTGGAGTATAAACGAACGAACCGAACGTTTCGAACATTCAAATGTTAGTTAGAATAAAAATAAGAAAATAATATGAATGTAATTCTTCTCTGTCATACAGAATTTGATGAATTAAAAATTAATAAGTACAAACATATACTCACTCTTGAAACTTTTTTCTTTGCATAAACCTCGTCATCCTCAGAAGCAGTAGCAAAGTTGAGATTACTTTCACAATATCCTGCGCCTATTCCCATCCGATATATCTCATCTTTACAAGATCTGCCATCCAAGCTGCAAGAAAAAAAAAAGTAGGAAAATTAACATAATTACACACATGGATATATAAAGACAATGATAAAGTAAAGAAGATGATGAATACAAGTGAGATTAATTGTATGTAGGTGAATAGTGCGCATGATTAGATATATTTAAATGAGATTTTTTTTGTATAAATAAAACACGTGACAAATACTTCCGCAGTCAATAACCCGACTTTTTTTTCATAGATTATTATATGTATTCTCATATACATTGATACGTATGTATTTATAAGAGTATAATGAGGTCGAGAACGCATACAAAACAATATAAGTGTCGGATAGTATCAACGACTAGAACGACATAAAGCTTATTTTTGTCTAGATTTTATTTATACACTCTGTCGGTAACTATTTATCAAATTCGTATGAGATCTAGGAAAATGTTATTCGTGAACCTTGTCCACATTTATTATTTTATAAATAGCTCCAAGTATTGTACGACAATGAGAAAGAAATAAAATAAAGGAGAAAAAAATTTGCATTAATTTTATCTGTTTTTATTATTTTTCTCAAATTGAGGAAATATTGTTTAACGTTTTATCATATCTTATGAATTTATGATGGCGACTATTTTATTGATTTTTGTTGTTTTGGCTTTTGGAATATTCTCCAAAGATTCAAAGTGTCAAATGTTGTCTAAAAAATCATTAACCTATTCGTTTGCCTTTTATATTTGTGAATTAATTTAGGAATATCCTTCGATCTTGTATTAGAATAGAATTGTGAAATGTTTTGTCGACATACTTCTTTCAGATAGCAGGTGAATATATTCGAATAAAATACGTCAAACTACGTGGAATATGCATGTGAATAGTTAGAAATTTTAAATGTTGATGCATCTGCGTCACGGCAATTTATTTCCCGGTTCTATAGCATAAATAATTCGCGCAAAACTTTATACACTAAGGATGGGTGAAGAAGTCATGCGTGGGCGACAACGGCCTTATACAGTGGCGCCAGAGCCGCTTATTTTGATACCACAACAATCGATAGTCGCGTGATGTGGTAGTAGTTATATGCGTAGGTGTGTTCCCTTTTTGTTTCTGTAAATCTGGAACGAATTCGTCATCACGTTTAATTATATATTTATCAATCACGTCATAGTCTCCAACCTTTCGGAATGTGCCCAGTGAATCGTACAAATGATAACACTAATGATTCATTTTCCTCTTAGCCACTTTGATAGTTTGTTAGCTTTCAGCAATTTTGCATTCTCTATCATTTTTTTTTCTCCCGACTGATATTCACACTAAAAGTGTTTTATCCAACCTGAATAACAAAATTAACTCATACATATTTTAATTATCTCTCGAAACAGTCGTTACTCACACGGCGATTGCATTTTTTGTTTGTTTTCTAAATAGTTCTTCATCAAATCACTCTTGGACAATTAGTGAAGCCTGTAGATTCTGTTGCCAAACAAAACCAAAGCCACAATTGCAACCATCTGAATTTGGAATAAATTGCAATCTTTTTAATTCTTCCATATATTTTTTTGTTTATAAAACACTAAACATGATTAAATACGATAAACAAAAATAAATACACTCAACTGCAATGATTCACAGCCAGAATTTCTTTTTTATTGTTACAATGTTTCGATACCAAACACAATTGCAGAAAAAAAGTTAAACATTGCAATCCCATGCCATATTTATTCATTACTGAAAATAAACCCAAATATACAAATTGAAATTGTACCAATACAGACTTGATCAATTGAAAAGAAAAGAAAATTGAACTTGACCTTATAAACAAATCATCCACCCCCAACTCAATTTCATTCTATTATTAACTATCACAACCTCAATTTAAATCCACCTCAATTAAACAACAATATTCTCAAGTTCACAAAACTAAATAACAAGCATTACAGTACCTTGCTACATACTCATCACACGTGATATCTGACGTTCAACGAAAAGTGAAGCCCAACTTTCCCTAACATTGAATTTGCACATTAATTAAACATCCCAAATTTCATTACATACATCAATATTGTGTATTTATCCTCTTAATACAGTTAAGAAACTCGTGAACAATATTACACTGTTAAATTATTTTCCTACATTCTACAAACTTTTCGCAAATGAATAATTTTATCATATTAAGATTTTGTTCATTTTTATAATCTATAAAAAAGGATAAAACATTTTTGAATATGCAGGGAAATTACTCTAACATTGTCAAACTTTATTAATAGTTGGAAAGTGAGAAGTATAAAAATGTCATATGCACATTGGCCCCATACAGAAATATAATATTACATCGGTTACCTGAGCATGTGTAACCATTATGACCTGATCTTGTTAGAATATACACATGTGTATATATATAAATATAATATGTATATACATGTAAGTCAAGAATATCTCTTTGAACTTTGGTCGACGCGTGACGTAACAGGCGAAAGCTATATACCCCTACGAGGTCAATAGGTTGGTATTACAGATTATAAATCATATGTGTATGCGAGGCCCTGTTTATATATAATTAATATGATGCTCTTAATGAGAGATTATTAATAGCAAACATAAACATTTTTTTTGTTTCAAGCTTTTCAATAATTTTATTTCATTTTATTGGGTAGAGGAAGTACTTTAAAAGAGGTAATTCATGAGTGTGGGTGTTGATTCTTACTGTGGTAGAAATAAAATCGAGCGAAAGTTGAAGTTGCAACTGAACAGTGTGAAAAAAATTGATATGATCGAAATTGGAAAAAGAATGATTTGTAATTTTAATTCAACAAACAAAAAAAATAAATAAATGCTGAAGAAGGTTTTGGCTATCGCGATAGCTGAGATTATATTGAAAACGTGTGGGATTTTCACTAAAAATAAAAATGGGCGTGTTCGATTCGCATTCGTACGGATGAACAGAGGACATTCACGTCAGAGAATGGATCTTGGAGATCGGGAACGGCAATACGACACGTCCTCCAACGACCTTACACTCGTCCATAACACGTCTACATAAATAATTTGTTCCTTTTCATTATCGAATTATTCATTCAGATTTATAACATTGCAAAAAGATCATCTGACTAAAAAACTCTTTCCTTCTTTGTTTTACACAATAATAATAAAATATAAGTCATATCACAATTCATTGCACATTGAAAATTATTAATTTTATCCTTCATCAAGTGAAATAAACAAAAGAATATACAAATGTTTTGTTAAATTACAATATGAATTCATCATCGTTCATTTAATTTAGATCACAAAAACAATTTCTTTGAACTTGCCTCATTTTCCCAAGCAATTTTCAATGTGTAAAACAATTACGTAAAAATGATTATTTTATAATTTATGAAGTGACTGGCATTGTGCGCATAGGTATGCATAGAAATATATGGCAATTGTACCGGACACTTGCTGCAAGAGTGTGTTTATATATCGTGCATTGTAAAGAATAAGAAATAAGACATGGTAACCTACATCACATATAATAAACGGTACGCGTGGCAAGCAACGTGACTTCGTCGTGAGCACATGAGCAATACTCGTGTGTAATTCTCGTGCATAACAAAATCCATTGACGTGTGCACATCGCGTATCCAACGTTATGTTTATATATATATATATATATACATGTTTATTAATTATACAGAATATTGTAAAGTCGACACACAAGACATTTCAATTCAATTGAAAACGCCTAGCAATTTCACATAAAAAAACAATTTCGGTTTATCATGAAAAGGAAAACTCTTTCGTCTGTTGCGGAGAACGAAAGACAATTTACATAACAGGATAGTTGAAATTTTACCCACACTACAATAATTTTATTGAAATATTCTGTATGAATTGAAGGAGATGGAAAAATAAAACGATTTAATAACTTTATGTTGAATTATGTTTAATTTTGGTATTACTAAATCAAATGAGAAATGTTGTTGTGTATTGATGAAGGAAAAAAAGTTGAGCACTTTGTTTTTGAAGTTTCTGCACCAACGATAATATTTGTAGGTTGTTATTTTATGCAATGCGAGCTGTTTGCTATGGTAAGATAGATATGGACGTTACAGTTTTTGAAATATGAATTGAATTTGAATATTGAATGGAAGAACTATAAATTCCATTCGATTGAATGAGTAAAATTGAAGTTTGTTCTGAATTCTAGTTGGTGGATGATAAATTTTGTGCTTCTACTTGGGATATTTTATCATTGTCAATGAAAAATGGAGAGACATTTTTTATTTTTGTCTGGCGTCTACTCGAATATTGATATCGTGGATTTGAAGAAAAATATTGCAGTGAAATTCAGAGGGTTTTATAATTTCGTTACCATTTTTTATATTTTGAGCAGAGAGTTAATTTACTTGAGTTAATTCAATCGCCATCGTCTGAACAAGTCATTTCTTTCTTTCCTGAAAATTCAATTTTTTGATGCTCTTTTCGAGGACTTCAGTCTTTCATGATGTTTTCTTTCGAAACATTTGAATTTGATTAGCAAAATGTTCATTTCCATTAATATTCCTGGAGAAACTGCAACGTAAACAAATATCATAATCAACGTATTAATTCTCTATCAAAATAATTATTCCAAGATAAATTACTTGATGAATTTTAATTCTTTCGATTTCCAAATATAATTTGCATATTAATTTATCTGTATGAAAGTAAATATGAATTAAATTCTCAGTGAGTTTGCACTCGGATTATTTTGAAATTCCTTCAACTTTCAATATTCATCTTCAGATATTTTTGTCTGACTAGTATAATAGAATGTGCTGTTGGTGAAATGTGATTGAACTGAGACAATAGGAAGGAGCATACGAGTTTGGTTAATACAGGTGTGCTTTACTGTTCCCTTAATCTATCAGTCGTATATACAATTGAATTATTTCAATTGTTCATAGATTATTCAAAAAAAAAATGAAAAATAATCAGCAGATAATAAAATGTGCCGAACAATATTGTTAAGTATATTGATTGATTTTTTTTTTTTTTCATTTATTTATGTCGCCATGTACTAGTTCAATAGTGAAATGAATCTCGTTTGTGAATGTAAACAAAGTTTCATTTGAAATTACGAAAATTGTTAATGACAGAAAGCATTTTTTGATCTTGAAACGCTCTATTATTTCTTTTGGATCAATAATAGATTTTTTGAAATTTCATAATTTTGAAAAGACAATGTACGCATGAATACGCAAATATTTTTAATGACCTTAATTCGAAATCATGAGTTATCTTTATCTGTATGAATATCTTGTAATACGCAATCACGATTAGTATTATTTCAGTTTATTCAGTCGAATGGCTGATATTCAATTGATATGAACAGATAGAGATAAGGTATGTTCCAGCAAAAATTTACATTATATTCTAATCAGAGTGTTTCGTTTTGTTCTTCATATTCTTTTCATTCTATTTTTCATGTAAAGCAACGTGGATGAATATTTTCCAATTTGTATGGTCATTTAACCTTTAAACTCAGGATGAAAAGTGCAGGTAATGAGAGTCTAATGATAGCAGGAATATTATTTGAATAATTGATTACGAGAAACCCCAAAGATTTGTTATAGATAGAGTAAAAATTTACTTGTTGTAACTTCGAAATCAGATTGATTGACAAATTATCCAGGATTTTCTAAGTTGAACTTTTTCCTAAGTTGAATTAATAGGTGTGCTGATGTGAGATGACTATTCATATCTCAAATAGAAAGAAATATTTGAAATGAACTGTCACTAAATCCATACTCATCATTTGTCAACTCTCCAATACTTCAGGTGAGAAACTTTCTCTTTCAGAAACTCTTTATCATGATTTTTCAAGATATTTCAAATGACTTCGAAGATTAAAGATTGTTCTACGGTTCCGGTTTGTTATTCTCATGATGAGAAAAATTTCATTTTTCATTTTCTATCTGGAAACAAATTTTTCCATTTTTTAAAAATGATCAAACATTTATCTTCATTTCACTTTACCTAACTCTCCTCTCTGATTAAAATTAAATTACGTTCTGGATTATAGTCAAAGCGCCAGATGTTGAAATTAAGTTGAATCTCCAAATCGAAAAAATTCCAGAAAAAGTTCATGCAATATTTTTTCAACATTACCATTTTATCTGATGGTAAATAGTACATGTCTGTAACATATATTAATTCTTTATGACAAGTACAAATGACCAAGTGACAATTATTCAGCTGTTTCACATTTCCTTGAATAGAACTCATTACCATTCTTTAAATTTTCGGAGCTGTATTAATTATTTGTTTTTCTCAATTATCTTCGTTAGATAAAATTCATTTCTAATCAACAACATATTTTACTTATAAATGAATTCTTTATCAATCAACCACTTAATTCCTGATTTCACTTTGAGTTGTGTCATTATAATTAAATTTTGAACCATAATGCGTTGTAAAAATGAAACAATCGTTACAGTATAAGAATTTCCACATCGTTTGAATCTGAATGAATAGATAAAATTGATTATTATCATCATTGTATATTACGTTGGTGCGTCACAGTCTATTCATAGAAAATTCTGAATGTGAGTCAAGCATGTGTGCACATGTTACCATTCACTTATGAAAAATTATTTTCAATGAATGAATTCAAATTTTACATACATGTTTATATGTTTGTACATTTATTTGTAAGAGTGTAAAATTGAATGTTTTTATTCAAAAGTTTGTAATACTATTTTTTTTTTCATTATTCCATCTTACCCAAAATATCACGCCTTGATTTTATAACTATGAGAAGACACAATTACACAAAATTTTGTGCATTTGAAGTCAATGATATCAATTGGGAATAATCTTCAATTGTCATCTACGAAAATACGTTGATTCCCATTTATTATGCAGGATCACTCATAATAAGAATATTTTTAGTACAAACAAATAAAGATATGAGACAAGAACAAAATGGTTTTACGCGTTTGGATTCATAATATTCAACAAACTTAACAGCGCAATTGGAACGACTATTTTATTCAAGAATAAAAACGCAGAGATAATTTAAAAAAAAAATACATATTTACAAAAAGATTATAATAAAGCAACTGTGTCAATTATCGAATTTTGTTTTGATAACGGGATGGAGTCACGAGAAAAGGAGGTGTGTCATAATAGATTACAACACCGAGACTATCAGAATTGTAGCGATAAATTGAGACTGGAAAAATATGAAAAAGGAAAAAAAAGAGGAAGTGAATAAGGGGCAGAAAGATTTATGAAGATTATAAAATCAATCAATAATATATATCCGAAGAAATTAAATTTTCAGAGAAATGATCGAATGTGTTCAATTGAATGTTCTGCATTATAACGAACTTATTTTTATTAATATTTAGGACCAGAGCTATCAACACAGCATTGAATACTTCATTGACTATAGTCACATAATTAAATACAATATTTAATTTTATATAATCGTAAAATCGTGATGTTTTTAAATAATGAAAGGAAATTGACAACATCTTTCACTTGCTTTGCAACAAATGATTTACACACTGCTCCGGTTTGCAATTATTCAAGGACACATTGTATATTGTATTGCAGGGGTCGTGTTTCAGTAACGAGGAAAAAATTTACATAATATTCTACCAGCTGAAATAAATAAATATACACATTCAAGATATATGTGTGTATACAATGAAGTCATTGAAGTTCAGCCACGCGCAAACGAATAATAGTAGTGTCGACATTTGTATAATTTTGTTCACAGAGACATTTATACAAAATTTCGAAATAACAAAAAAATATATTTATTCATGAACTCACATACAGTCCAAACTGAATAACAACCAAACGAACTTCATTGTCACTCATATTCTTAAACTCAATTCATTATAATCAGCAATAACATAAAATAATGCTAAATATTTTCAGGCTTCCATCCAACCAAATCCAACATTAGTACATTAAAATTCATAAATATTTATTAAAATAATAACTCGAAGTATTCGTTCATTTAAACATCATTTCACCATCGTCACCGAACAAGGACAACAAATCCTATTCAAATACTGAAATTTCACTTCTACATATGATCTACACTCCAACCAACTAATCATTCCACCTCTTGTCTCGAATACTTAAATAACCTTCCAATTACCACGCAAATATTCCAAGTGCACAAAAATTAAAACTATCACCATCTGCTTTTCAAATATCCCATTAGCATCATTGACAATATTATCATAACCATATCGATCATAACTAATTTTTATTGATAGACAAATATAAAATAGCTACTGCGGAATATAATCAAGAAAATGAGACTGACAGTTTAATACAAATATATTAATATCTACATGTCCACCTATATATCATTTATATAAAATCATTCGTTTCTATGACGTACATCGCATTCAACTCAACATTACACATATAAATACCCACATAAATATATATATATATATTTACACATATACTTGCGTCAGAGCTCGTCGGGCGACTAAGTAGAAAAGGTGCGCACACGAAAGACGCGTCTCACTCTCGACTGTACAAAACTTGTATCTATCAGCCACGTACGCACACACTCATCGTGCTCATTCCTGTTTAGCAAACGCATCGCACGAGGCAATTCAAGTGCCAACGCACCAAACTCACTTGTCTCATGTGTATGTAAGTATTGTACCTATATAGGCGAGTCCGGCGTCTGTTGTAAAATCTTCGCTGTTGAGCGCTGCAGCTTCGGCAGCATTAACCACCAACAGTACACAGCATCAAGGAATGCGGAACCCTAATCAACCGGTTGATGTGACGCACTTCAAGGTCGTTACATTCCCACAGACGATCGCAATGGGGGATAAGAAATTTTATATATACATATATATATATATCATCGTATAAAAAGAAGAACTGCGTGCAGTCACCGCCGGCTTGTACATGAGGAATATGTTTGCACTTTTTTTCCTTTTTTTTTTAGTTTCGTCCTTGATTTTTACCCATTTCATTATTGATATTTTCATCGTGATTATTTTATTATTTTTATTATTATTATTATTAAATAATCACAACAACATATTTGTGTGTTATCGCGAGCTTAACTTCGGAATTTTCGTAGTGAATGAACTAAACGTTATGGTTTATTATTTAAATGTTTTTCTATGAATCATTATATTAAACGATATAAGCGATTCATCAGAAAAGTAATATATACTGCGTAATTCTCACGACGTTATGTGAAGAATTTTCATACGAACTTCAATGGACTATCCAAATACAGAATTTTCCATTCATGAATTCCGATACTATTTGCTGAATTCCACGCTTGCCTTTCTCTCTAAATTTATTACTATTCACCTATTTAGCCATCGATTGATTTATTTTTATACGCGTTGATTTGTCAAGATTTAACAGCCTGCGTGAATAGGTGCATTGTAGATTGTCTTATTGAAGAATAAGCGGAATTTATAAATATTCTTCATATATTGAGTGTTTTAATTGAGTTCGACATGAGTAATTGAAGCAATAACCACTCAATTATTGCCCTTAAATTTATTATTCATAATAAGTTTAGTTATTCACATCGATCAATATTTATAATCGTACACATTTCAATGACGTACTATCCCAGAGATGGAAATAAATTGTGTTCGAGATTGATCGACAGTGTCAACGTCCCGTGTGGCCTCGTGTGCCGGGGTGTATGCGTGTATATTGTTTTACACTACCTATACACACATAACTATTTTTTTTTTTACTTTTATTTATTTATGTGTATATATATATATATATATGTATATATATAAGGACATGAAATCGATTGAGCTCATGATTTCGATAAAATCCCACAATGAGTTCTCATTCGATCTTTTTACTTTATCTCTTGTTTTACTTATTTTTTCATTGCTTCTCTGTCTTTTTTTTTTGTCCCTCTTTGCAAGCTCTGACTGTCGTTCACTCTGTCTGCAGCCTGAGCCGATGACCTCACAGCTCTAAATTCGTGCTTGACTCTCACATCGCGTCAGACGCAGACTTCCATTGGTGAAATAAAATGAAAAAAAAATCAAGTGGAATAAAAATTCCAACGACGCAAAATAATTCTCGCGGTGAGTGCGATAAACCAAAGTGTAAATGTTGAATATGTGACGAATAAAATTATCTGTCACGCGAATGTTTTTATTTATCCATTATCAGGAGTGAGATATATATGTATACAGTTGAATGGATTTTATATCCATTTTTTTTTTTGTAAATAAGTTCATAGGTATTTGTTTGAAATAAAAAATGATATTCACTATTAATAATGTGTGTGTGAGTGAATGCTGAGGAGAGAAGAATTTTCTGTGAATTGAATAATTTGGAAAAAAAACCTCGCGATTATTTTATTTTCATTATGTAAAAAGAAAAATATTCTTCATCGCCATATTTTTTAAACTATAATATTAATTCTATCACAGATTCTCTGTCCAAGAGAAATATTTGTTCATAACCAGAACCAAAATATTTTTACATCCATTTATCATGTCTAATTATCAAATAATTTTTCTCACAATTTTTTTAAATTGATTTCGCTTTTTCATATAGAATTCATAGCTGCAATGAACTATTACTCAAAGCCAAATTGTTTTGTTAAAGAAGGAGATAAATTAAGAATATTTCCAACCTGGAATAAGTTGGAATTCACGTAAAAAATTTGAAAAAAAAGAACGTTCTCCTTATGTAAAGCTTAGAAATACTTTTCGCATGAAGAATAAAATTTTATTTTCTGCCACTGTACTAAATTTTGTCCTTCTAATCTTATCACTAGTTTCATGTTTTTCTAAATTATTTCTTTATTTTCTGTGACATTTTGCCCGGTTGTTTTTTTTTTGTTCTTATTATCATGAATATGCATTTCATAATAATATTCCTTACCTAATGTGTCTATCTATACAGACAAATATACAACATACACACTCTACATATATGAATATTAACATGTGTAGTTTTCCGACACATAAAATATCGTAAAATGGATTGTTGTCACAAGATAAGAAGATTATTTTGTCGTCAATTTCAAATTCGCTTTCACCATTTTTTTTTCTTCTCTTCATTTAAGTGACACTCTCACTCTCTTCTTATTCAAGCGTATCTCTCACTTTTCTTATTACCACAATACACAAAGGGAAGGTGTATTTCTTTTTTTTTACGACGTGTGATAAGTTGTACGAGGTTAAAGAGACTAAAAATTGCGGTTTCCCGCATCATTTACTTGGTGGCTATGAAGGATAATTTCAGAAGAGTGTTCGTGTGTATAAGAGAGAAGGAGAGTGAGTGAGAAAAGGTACGTGATTATCAGACAACCTCGAAAATCCCTCACTTTTTGTCTCTCTGTTCTCAAATACTTCGTATAAGTATCATTGTAAAGGAATTCAGCATCATTAATTTAATTTTTTTTTAAAGTCTTTCATTGAAATGTATCAAGAAAACAAAAGAAAAGAGCTATGTTAAAGTTTTTCGTTAGTTTTTAATGAATTGTTTTGATTATTCAGCAAATTAACTATGAAAATGTTGAATGCATTATGAAATGTAAGTAAATTTATTTATTTATTCTATTATTCATTTCCTTTTCATATATCTGTGTAAACACAAAATTTTATTTAGAAATGAATTAATAATTTAATTATGCATTCATCAATTGTATAATTCCATTATGTTTTGGCGAAGAGTGTCGATAGGTTATTAAATTATAATACAAATTTAAGAAATTGCAATGTGAACATCTTTGTTGTATAACCTTAGGAAATGATCATTAAACTTCTAACTATGAATATGAAATTTATATTGAAATATGTTTTGTTTATGCATCAACTTTCTTTGGATGCACTGAGCGAATTTAATTACCAAAGCATTCACGATGTAGATTGAGTGTTTGTAATATTGTGTGATAGAATTCGTTAGAATTGAAAAATAAAATTACTTTTTCGCACTCTAAAAATAGAATTTAATTCTTCTAGATTATACGAGATAGCACATATCTTATTTATCAAAAAACGTCACGATGTTGTATCTTATTGATATATTATAGAAGTAGAAGAGTGAAATAATTTGTTACTACTATTTAATTAAATTTTTAGTCTATGGAAATAATTTAATATTAATTCGATTGATATTGATGATTATTTAAGTGGTCTCATTCGAAAAAGGTTCTTCTTCCTTCTCTCTAGTTCCATTACACTTTTTTGTATTGCCAACTCAAAATGGAGTAAGTTATTTTCATCGCTTCAAGGCTATGCGTTTTAAAATTAAAATCATTGAATAATTATAAACTAATAAGAAAAAAAATTCGATTAAAAAGAATTGTTTCGACTTCAATTAAATTGTTTTCTCTTTTAATTCCTTGTTGTTTTTCTCTTGCTCATTTATTTGTTGCTGAATGATGTCGAACGCATGAACCCGAAACGAATACGAGAATATAATTTGAGATTCGTATTTTTGGCGGATCTTTTATTAAGTGATGTATAA
This sequence comes from Meteorus cinctellus, assembly GCA_030523045.1. Taxonomy (NCBI): domain Eukaryota; kingdom Metazoa; phylum Arthropoda; class Insecta; order Hymenoptera; family Braconidae; genus Meteorus; species Meteorus cinctellus. The sequence goes on along the minus strand of JAPYZF010000041.1, from coordinate 164,761 downwards.
TTTTCATTTCACGCCAGACTGTGAATCCAATCCGAACGAAACATAAGTAGTAATCTATCGCTCACCCAATGTCGACCTACTAAGCACTAATTCTCCAAATTTTTTTGTTCAACCGTTCCTTGATTGATCGACGCACAAACCGATAATTAGTGTAGAATCGAATTTTTGAAATGAGAAATCTTGATGAAGTAAATTTTCTTTCGTTCTATTTTTTCATTGATAAAAATACAAATTCACTCTTGTATTTTTTACCATTTTTTCGCGTATCACGATCGAAGTAATTCTTGAAAAAATATTCAATAAAAACTTTCATATTTCTAAGAATATTTACATTTCGCATGCCACTGCGTAATATTATGAGAATTTATAGAAATGAAATCAATGATAGTATCCTAAGGTTGAAAAAAATTCTCAATTGAAGTATCAGGAAAAATGAGAACTACTTTCTTTTCCATTCCGCGAATCAATGAAAATCATTTCTTGTGATCGCTATGATTTTTAATTTTTCTGCGCAGTTTTGTGCAAGATTTATTTTCCGTAAAATGAATCTCACTATTCTCATTCCCATATTTTTATTTTTATTGTAAGGATAACATCTGTAATTCACAATCTCTATCAAAAAGTGGAATATGAACTGACGAACAACTCAACAAATATTCAATATTAATTAAAGTCAATAGAAAAAAAAATTAACTCACAAAATGAAATTAATAAAAAACAATATCACTGTGCAACAATAAAATAGAGCGACAGTTTTAACTATCCCATTGTAGCATCAATAAATCATACAAAAGGAACCAATTTATAAAACTCTATTTCACGAGGTACACAAATCTAAACAATAACTTCGAAAAATGACCACTAATACTCCCGATTTAAATTAAAATGATTGATAATTAAATAATTCAAATTAAATTCCATACAAAAAAACACAAAATAGTTAAAAATCTCAACTACACATTAAAACCAAAATATTCTTCACTTAATTTTACCTTACCTTTCATATTTCACTTGCATTGAGTGTGCCGAATTTTCATCCCAATAATTCTGGGTCTCCATCATCTTGACGCATAGAATAACAATCACACTCAATATAACAGTCCACTTATTATCCCAATCAGAAAAAAATATTTCTCCGTGTATTATTCAATAAATTATCATTCGCCTTTATGCATAAAAACATCAACAGTAGTTACACACAAATACGAATCAATAATCACACAAAGATCGCACAATTAGCATATATATAATTATCACCGTGAGAATTGAGAGAGGTAAATAAATAAAACATAAAAATGTAATGAATTAAAAATTTTCCTTTAACGGCTACACTCTATACAACGATCGCACCTACGACAATAATCCGAAATAACTCGCAGATGTGTATCCCTTGCGGGTTCAAGTCCGAGTGTGTATACAAACACGTTTTCACGTCGTGACAATTAGATGTGTGTTATTCCCTCCATAAGCCTCTCTATCAAAAAGTGCTGCGAGCTCTTTGGGGGCTGACCTTCTCGATATTTTTCACTGTTCCGGAGGTCACAATTTTCACATATACCCATTCACATAAACACACAATGATTTAAATAATGGTGTAAAGAGCAACAAAATAAACAAACAAAAAATATTCGTGGCAGGCGATTCCTTTTCAACTTTCTTTATTTTTTTTTGTCTGTCTGTCTCAATCGTTGCTTTATCTACTTCACTCTCACTATCTCCTTCTATCTCTTCATATATCCACCTTCTTTCACTATTAAACTCTCTTACACTCTTCCGTTCTCTCACTGCTTCTCAACACCATCAAACTACCATATACCCAACATACACAGACACAAATGCCCTTCCACGTGATCATCAGCGGTGGGAGGAAGCCTTCGTTGGTTGGCGATAAGGCCGTTGACTCCTTCGCGAAATTCCTCGAGATTGCCGCGAGTCTGATACAAGCTGATAATATGTAACACTAAATTTCACTTTATTATATGAGAGTGAAGTTATTATAATTGTTTCATGACAAAATATTTGGATTGGTTATTAATTTTAATGAGAATAAAACAAATTTTTGAATAGCAACGAAAATTGTGAAGAGATGTGAAGAAATTCTAATTTTATTGTTACAAATGTCGTTAAATCAACACGACTATAAATGCGACAAATCGTGGGCGCGATTGATACGTTTATGCACGCGCGTGTCGTCGTCCGGCAGGTTGTATAGAGCACGTATGAAGTGTGCTGAGGTCCTGGCTATATGACTTCGATCTTCATGATGGGATATTGTGTCGAGGCACGCGGGTTCTCGTTGGTGGGAGGTGATTCTCGAGTCGGCGCAGGTCCGTCTCGTCACCTTAACGCACCACCCATCAAATAATATTTATTTAACACTGTTGTCGTGTACTAATGCCATCAATTTTTATTAAGAATTATTTTTTTCAAACGCATGTGTAACAAATATCGACTCGTATTTAATTATTTCAACTGAAAGTTTTTTGATGACGTTACATTAATGTTCTCTTCAACTAGTTTTTGTCTGGCGCCACTTCAGAAATTAATACAAAAATAATGAAAGTTTCTTTATTTCTTTTTGTATTTTTCCAGTGCTCGGCGAATTAATTCTGGGTTGGATATTAATTTTTTTCTATTTATTATTGAACAAAGGCAACATTATTTGTCATGGAAGTTTTTGTGAAAAAAGTGTAATGTTCTCATGTTGACGTGATGTGAAATTATTTTAATTGATATATATGTTTTTTGCCGTTGTCACCAGACAAGCTTGAAACTATTTAATTATGGCCGTTGATCACGGCAAGATTATTATCAGTGCACCTCTTGATGACGCACGCTCACTCGTTTGCTGTATCTATGCCACGAAACAAAAGGAGAAAAAATGGAAAATAAATCGTCATGTAAAATATGTTTGTATCTCATCATTAATGAATCAATAAAGTTTATTTATTGGTATCACTTTTTACATATGTTTTTTTTTTGTTATTTTTGTGATAACCAAACCCTCAATGAGAATTACATGTGACAATTAATATTATTTGATTTCACGTCATTATTTGTATCCTTATCATATTGATTAATTCATATGTAAAAGTGAAAGAATAAATTTTTGCTATGTAAAATATTCAGTGGTAATTTATGTTTGAAATCCAGAATAAAAATGTAATTCTGTACTAATGAAATAAAATTTTATTAAAAAACAAATTGATTATTATTAATCAATCACAGGGAAATGTGTTTTTCTCCATTTCTGAAAGTAGAATCATTGAAAGGGGAAATATATAAGAAATAATTATGATCAAATAAGGAAGTTTCAATTCCACCATAAATTATTAGAATCATTCGAGCAAATTCTAATTTTTTATGTATTTATGAACTTCTAGTTTACGCTATTCAGAATTCGATCACAAAACCAACGAAATCAATTTTAAATCGATGGTTTGATAATTTTTCAAAAAATGACGTCAGCCAACTCGAAAAATTCACATTCAACAAAAATACACTTGAACTTTTCAGTGACAACTCATCGATTTTTGTGCATCTTAATGAACCGTTCAATGAAATTTTATGTTACACATACTGACACTCAATCAATTATAAAAAATCCAATTGCTTTCACCATCAAAAGATTTCATCCCTCAACGATAAATTCATCGATTAATTAATCGACAATAATAAAATAACAAATAAACCCAACTCAAATAGAATCCAAACAAAAACCACCAGAACTTTTATCTTCTGTTTCTTCATTTCATTTGAAATTAACAATCACACAATTCAATATGACAAAAAATTTTCCACGACTTTAATGGTTAAAACAAAGAAATGGTACAAAAAAATTTGTCATGTGGATGATGAAGCAGAAAAAAGTGCATAAACTTTCTCAGTGAAAGTCTCGTTCATCAGGCTTTGAGACGGTACTGAGTCTAAAGAGGTGAGAGGGAGAAAGACAGACAGATAAACCGGGAGACGTATATGGGGTGGGCGGGTATATCGCGGCTCTATCAACGACCACGCTATGTGACACGTGCGCGTGACGTCATGGGTCCGGTCACGCGAGCACCGTGTGCTCCAGGTCACGTGTTCTGTCACGCGCTTACTCCGTAACTGCTCCCTTCTTCACTACCAACGTCGCCGCTATCCACATCGAGCCTATATACTAGAAGTCTATCTATGCCTTCTATATTCCCAACGCGATTATCGTTACGCGCGAGAATTTTCGCTCTCACTTCACCTTTCTTTTTTTTTGTACACTCTCCAAGCTCATCATGACGAAAAAGTTTTATTTTTAGAAAAAAATCGTTATTCGCGATTTCTTATTTTATAAAACAGAATGAATAGAATTCAACTGAATCAAAATGTTTATTATGAACACGTTGAATTGTTGATTTGTCGCGTGAGTGTCCTGACGATAAAAAAAAAAAAATCAGGGATTTTATTATTATAACTTTGACATACACATTATCACGTAGATATGTCACGTACTTCGTTTCAGTTATCATTTGTCATTAATTCATTTATCGGGACACATTTTTATTTTATGATATTTTTTTCTTGACTTGGAGGGAGGTGGAAAAGTTGTTTTTACATGTGGATGTATGAAATGCGCGTGCATTAAGTTTGCGAATATGTGCATGGACACGTGCAACGCGTGCCGCGACTCAGAGAGAGACTTTAAATATCTCAAAGTATTTTCTGACCGTCTTGTGCAAAAATAAACTTAGTCTGTAGCAACTGCAATCTATTCTCGATTTGCTATTATTATTTGACATAAAATATTCATGTATGCAGATGTACTATTTTATTTTCATATCTATATTTGAATTATATATAAGTTGAGAGGATTTCATGTTGAAAATTCACACGAAATTACGGTGAATAATTTGACGTCGAAATTTTGATGCGATGATTGTTATGTTGATGTGGGAATTTAATCCACTTGAGGGCGGTTGTCGTCTAGACACACGGGGAGCGAGGTATTTTGGTGCTCCAATTTTTTTGTGGAAGAGTGAAAGGGATAATTTTATGGAGGTCTTTTTGGAATTCCATGAAATTCTATTTAAGATTATGTAATAACTTTCGGTCTCTTTTTTTTCCTTTGTATTTTCTGAGAGGAATTTCCTATCGTGAAGAACCAGAGATGACGCCACAGATATTTTTGTTTTTTATATGTTCTTAATTCTCGATTATAATTTACTTGACGTTTGATACTTTCTTATCAACTTTGATATTCAATTTAATAATTCGTATGTTATCTTGTTTCATATATATATAATATATCGACTAAACTGAACACTAAATAAAATGTCAGTACCCAGAAATGAATAAAACGGAAACGTATGGAATCACAAAGCGAAAGTGAATTGCATTCGACATGCATTACAACATTAACACTTTCCTTGGAATATTCGTTGGAATATTCCATGAGATTTAATTTTTTCAGAATTTTTTACCTGTTCTATCATCACAAAATGTATCAAAGAAAAAAATTATCATCTCATCCAATCAGAGGAAATAAATTCCAAAAATGGATTCAATCCACACTACAATTCGCACTATATTATAGTATATTACATAATTTTTATTTTATTCAAGAAAACCATGAAACCGTGGGACAGTCAGTGAAGAAAAAAGAGAAAAGTCAGCAAAAAGAAAAAAGATTAATGTCTAGTTGCAATCTTGAATGAACGGAAGTGTATTTTCATTTGACGCACATACGCATGCATACACATACAGATACTATTGAATTATCTATTGTCTCTCATACAAGACGACAGAAGGCATTTTATGATTCGCATCGGCATTACATACTACATACAAACACATACAAAATATATCATTATTCTTATTCATAATATGCAAAGAGACAGACAATCTTTCAACACAATAAAAATAAATATAGTTTGTCCTCATTTTATAAACTCGACTCCTTGTCACAACTGTAATAAAATATCCTCTACTTCACAAGTATTTTCCTAACTAGGATGAGGTGGCCTTCAACAAATTGGAACATTCACTTATAATTATATAGTACATAGTTGCATTCTCGTCACGCGCTGATATTCTGAAGCCAAGAACTCAAGTGAGTGCGAAAAAAATAGATGGAAATAAATAAATAAAAATACAAACATCATTGTGAAAAATGATTCACACGTTGATATGGTACATGACTGTATGAAACAATTATATTGTTAATTTTGAGTCAGCTAACATGAAAGTGAGCTGATATACATCATGGAAATTTTATATAAACATTGAAAGTTGAGATTCATTCACGAATTAAATTATTACGGTATTTTCCATCAGACATGAGATAAAAAATTCTTGTAGCAATTATCAACTCTTCTTATTTACATAACAATAATGAACATTGCACGCCGATCTCCGTGTTTTGCGTGTGCACGTGTTGGGAAGGGTAAAGCGTGGTCAGGCGCGTGACTTGATCCTTGTTTGAATGCCCTTCTCTACAAATCACGTGGTAAGCAACGCGGTGCGCATACAACATATTTATTGTACTCTTTTATTTACAATTTGGTATATTATTTACCGCACATGACGTATTAGAAATCCGTATGTGATTATTAGATACTTGAGCTAAATTTGAACTGATAGGACGATTATTTTCGCTGACGATTCACCAAATTTTAAATGTTGAAAATTAATATTTCAATCGCCTCTTATTCAATGTGATCCAATCATTATTTATCCAATTTGTTTTTTCTCATCAAAATGATCGATCTGATATAGAGAAGACATTTGTCATTAAGAACACCGAAAATTCATTATATATATTCCCTTCTTTTTTTTACCAAGACAAAGCTTGGCAATGTTGATTTCACAGATCTAATATTCAGTTCGGTCGAAATATGTTCGCTGAAAAATATGGCTTAAGGAAAATCAATAACCAACTTGCTATAGAAGTCGACTCTGAACTGAGTTCAGGGTTTTTATAGAGATAGGTGTCCTCGATTTCTTCTTTTGTTTCCATCTGAAATCAAATAAAAATGCTTTATCGATGAGATACGTCTTTACAGGTGGTACTAAGATCATGTAAGTATAGAAGTGCAACGTAATCGTCATTGAACTCTTCTATGTACTGAGCTGCTTCTACTAGTGGAAATAGAGAGCTTATTCATGATTCAGAAATTATTAGAATTAATAGAGATACAGATCTTAAAATGATTCCAAACGTTAATTCGAGGAAATCAACGAAAACTGTTCATAATTTTCAAGTTAGCCGACTTCTTTGAAAACAAAATACTTGTGCACATTCACTCTTAGGAGGAAAAAAAAAAAATTTATATGAATATACCTCTCAAGAAGCGACAGAACCGGATGAAATTATCTGATGAGCACGTGCAAACGATGCATTAATCCAAGTGATAGTGCACGCATCAAACTCGTGAGTTCAAGTCAAGAATTGCAATTTATGCAGAAGTATTGAATGACATGCCAAAATGAAAAATATGTGAAGACACACGTGCTGGCACTCCTCTAATATATGTTCGAGAAATATCTTCAACACCTGAGAACAACAAATATAGTCAGAGTATAAAAAATGTATTATTGAATTTTGTCAGTTCCATCACGGAAAGGAAGAATCAAAAATAAAATAAAGAAAGAATTCAAACCTCCATAAGACTACACAACAGAACGTTCTCTACATTATCATTGCATTTTTATTTCGTTTTTAGGACAAGGCCAGTCTATTATATGATCCTTTTTTTTACGACTACTAGAATGATAAACAAAAAAAAAGTATAAAAATAACGACCCGACGAGGCAATGTTTACTCGATATTCATTATTATTATTGTGTTTATCATCAGATCATTCTTATTGTCATTATAATTATTATGGGAACTCACCTGATCATTTTTATATGAGATTTCTCTTGTCCTCCATTCTATAAATAATTTCTTGGTTCTTAAAAATTATATTTTATGAAAAAAAAATCACAATCAAACCATTTCGGATAATGTAAGTCACGTTTCACTAATACAAACAACACTCGATAAATGAAAACATACAGTGATAACATTATTAAATAATTTATCACCGAACTCGAGATCAATTATTTAATTTTACACTGATGAATTATGCAAAATATAGTTTTATCCATACTCAGACGAATATGTTTATATTTTCATGTGATGCAGAAATAATTCTGTCGCTATCGAACCGCAAATTTGAATCATATCAGTACGTTATGAATAATTGCTGCGTATTAATGATTACATATTGAAGACGAGAATGTGTTCTTTTCCCACATTACGGTACATCCAACTCTGTTTACGACTTCTCATAGTCGGATCAAGTTATCAGTTTAAAACCGGTTTCTCGCCAGATTTATGCAGTTTTCCTATCACAGTTACCATTAACAACGAGTTCAAAACGTTAAAGTTGATTTCAATCCGCGTGTCCATTTGCATATCAATATTCATGCTCGAGTGATTTTTGTTACCGAGTGCACTGATTTCATTTTTTTTTCTCTCTTATATTTACATTTAATATGACACGTGTCTAACTCTAATAATGAAATTCTTCTGCAAATGAATCTGAGTGTTCAATGCAAAGTTTCCGTTTCGCGCCATGCGGATAAATTATATTGGAATAACAACTAGTTAACTTGAAATAAATAATAGTGTGGTGAAGTTGAAAGTCATTATTTTTACTGACCATAATTCTTTTTGTACATTATTCATTTTTTTTTTCTTCTTTTTTCACTTCATCTTTTTTTGACACATCTTCACCAATTATTAAATACCATCAACTTCAGTATTTATCATCAGATTTTCCTCTTTGAATCGTTCGATCATTGGAATTTCATCGTCACAACATAAACTCATAATGAAATTAATAATATTCATCCTTAACTCTCCATCAATAAATTCACAGAGAGAATAACGTATATGTATTATACATATATATATATTACACATATCACCATACCATTTTCATGGTAATATGAATTGCGGAATTTGTGATGACGAATTGTTTTAAATTATTTAGTGGAAAAAAATAACAAAAATGAGAAAAAAAATTCCACAATCAAAAACTCATCCTTCACTTCTCTATTACAAAAGAGGAATGCGAAAATCATACGTATGTGCACAAAATATATATGTATATAATTCCAATCAGACAATTCTCATGTGTATGATTTTTATTCTCGATCACCACGTTCTTCAGCTCGTTCCTCCGCTCTGGCTTTCATCCTCGTGATAAATGCTTGACCTTTGCTCTTTCGAAAATTTTCGTAGGGATCATTCAAATTTATACCAACGCCTTTGTATTGATCATTTCTGTCACGTATTTCACCACCAGATATTGGCGCCTCGATTCCCTGTTCATTTGCACCCAAACCAGCTCCACTCCAGCCCATTTTCTTTAATAATTGATGACCCTTATTGCTCTCATCTAAACTAGTATCAGCCGGACCTTTACTGTACGTTGACCCACTGTGGGAGGAAAAGAGAACATATTATATTGATTCATATAGAGGGGTTTTCGGATTAATTTTGCGATACAACTATTCAATTATATGAATAATTTGTGACTGTCGTGCACTTGAGAATGAGTATTTGAAGAGATTTTTAACGAAAGAATAAAAAATGAGAAAAATAATTGATATTGATTGATAATGAACAAGATTTGAAATGATTTTCGATTCTTATAAACTATTGGATTAATGAACATCTCAGTTCGTACAGATGAATGCACATTTTTCTAACTGAATAAGAAGGACGTTTTAAAATTCGAGAATTGATGTGAAATAAAGAATTTCAAATGGCTACTTCGGATGATGATGAATGTGATCGCATCAATAATTCTTTCCCGCTACTTTGATGTTTCTTCTTTATTTTTTGATTTTTAGTTTTCAGCTATTCTTGGTGGCATCAAAATAGAGATAAACTAATCAATTAAAATGCCTCCGAATATGCTCAAACGAAACAGTGCCTCATTTCTTTTTAAGATGTGATAATCCATCAACATAAGGAAAAATACAATACAAATTTACGATTTGCCAATTTTTTCTTTATCCTTGAACAGCAAAAATACTCACAGAAAACTGGGTGGTGTTGGACTTCGGTCTTGTCTGTCGCTCTTCCTCTCCGGACTTCTTTCTTTATTGCTGTTTCTTCTACTACGACGATTTCGATTGCTGTGCGCACTACTACTGTGGGTACTACTGCTACGACTATTCCTTCGATGATTCGTTGAAGGCGATCGTGATTTACTTCTACCTCGTGATCTAGAGCGCGATCTACTGCGGGATTTACTCTTGTAACGTTTCTTTGGTGGACTAGGACTTTTTGAACGCGGCCGAAGAATTGGTGAAGGTGATCTTGATTTTGGCCTTAAGCATGATATAATATCTTCCTCCTTTCGTTTTCTTGCTCCATTTTTCGCTTTATAATATTCATAAAGTCCCAATTTTTCCCAGCCGTCACTGTTCAGATCAAAAATAAATGGTCTATAAATGATGTAAACCATTTCATTATTGTGTGTATATAATATTACCTATCTCTTGGTGAATCATGATTTGGTGGTGCATAAAATGCTTCAACAGCAGCGACCAATCGATCGCTCGGAGGTGTTGGCGGTGGCAGTCTTATTGCATCTGGATCCAATGGTTTGTATTCACCGTCTTCCAATTTGATCAATGGTACCATTAGTCCGGCTGGAAGCTCGAAATAAGGCATACTTGGCATTAAATCCTCAATTGATGGTTCGTGAATAGCTGGCGGTGGTCCGAAGCCCGGCGGTGGCTTCGAAAAATCCGGCAATGGCACCGTTGTGAATGGGGGTGGATCAGTTACTGGAGAACAGCCCCAACCTGGTGGTGGTTGACTAAAATTCAAATCACCAGCAATTGGCGGTGGTGGTAATGTAGTGTGAGTTGGTGGCATATTGATATTCTGGGCGTTGGGGACCTGGAAGAAGTTTTTGTTCGTTTACTGGCGTTCTTTTATCATTTTTTGTCTAAAATAATAATTCATTTCGGAGTACAGTTACTCACTATTGATGCCGGAGGTGGTGCAGGTGCTTTCAATTGTTGATCTATGGCAATTTTTTGTTGCTCGATATTGGATATTTGTCTCATTGCATGATTTACAAATGCTTGATGTTGCGCTTGATAGTTATCAAAAGTTTGTTTTGTCGAAGTTGTTATTGGTGCAATGGCATTGGCATAAAGAGCGACAAGGCTCGCTTGATATTCTGACCAGGACACACTCGGTTGTTTCAACTGTTCAACAATACCGTCATCGAAATAATTATTTTTTGATTCCCAAAGACTCAACAGTTTATTGAGCTTTGTCAGTTGTTCATCAGTGGCAGCTAATGATGTATTGCAGAACATTGGGACAACAACGTTCTCCATTGCCTTCCGCAAATCAGTTGATTTCTTCCTCGCGCTTCGTAGTAATGAATAAGGTTCTGTACTCATTTTTTTCTTGGTGGTGTTATTTATTATTGAATATCTGACTTACCAATGATGTAGTACGTCATTCACTAGATAAATTATGTGGAGCTTCTGATTGAATGTTGCACCTTGAATTACTCTGCAAAAGAAAATGAAAAAACAAATTTCGAAATTTTCGTGTTCAATACCATAAACTCAAAAAACAATTAAGATACAGACAATCAAAGCAGGAAAAAAAAATCGAACATACAAACGGATAAAAGTTAATAAAGAAGAGAAATGATCCTTACTTTTTCAATAAATGTTCAGCGATAACTTGATTGCTTTGCAAAGTGATACTATTCTGTAGTATCCACGCTTTTCCAGCACTTATACTATCTTTTGTACAACTATCAATAATGGGTTGCAAAACAGAATCGAATGCGGCGATATCAGTATTGGTCGTTTGGGCATTACTTTGAAGCGCTACTTCTTGCGCTTGTCTGACCGCATCCTCAACTCTACCCTGCTGTTGTGCCATGAGCGCGGCATGTTGTGCAGCCAAATTTTGCTCAGATTGTCTCACTTGTTCCTGCAATGTTGCCTGTTGTGATTGGAGATTGGCCAATTCATTCTGTAGCCATCCCGTTGGTCCATTTAAGTTCACACTTGGAGCAGGTCCAGTAATCGGCGGATTCACATTAGTAATAGCATTTGAATTTGCAATAACTGGTCCCATTACAGGTGGTCCGACGTTTCCTGGCCCGCCTAATGAAGCAGAAATACCGCCAGGTAAAACAGGAACAGGATTGCAGGCAGGTACGATTCCGACAACTTGATTCAAGCCATTGTTCTGATTATTTATTGTGGTTGTAATGCTGACATTATTTAATGGCTGCACTGGGTCAGTGGTTGTTGGCTGTTGCTGCTGCTGCGAAACGTTTAAACGTGGATCTGCATTGTGCATTGGATTTATTCCTTTTTGCTTTAAAACTGTAAACGAATGACGGTGAATTATTGTAAGATGCCATATAATTTTCTTTTTAATTTTTCCTAAGTTCATTGATCAAGAGCATACAAAATGCTCCACGCTCCGGTGCTATTACCGTTCTTTTTGCTATTCAATCCCGGTTTCGTTAATTACTCTATCAACAATATTGTTTATGTCTTTATACTCTTTTTGAAGCAGTATTCGTGCATTCTTGCTATTGAAACGATAGAGGATCTTTCTTTACGGTTTGCTTTTTTTCTGTGTACATGTTTCATTAATGAAATGGTATTCGAAAAGATAAGAATCATGCTCGCTGTACAATACAAACTATAACATTCTTTTTGAGAAAAAATTTCCCTTGTGAATTTGCTCTGGCCAGTACAATTTTGTTTTGATGTTTTTTTTTCTGCCACATTTTCGAATTCACTTACTGGCTTGTTCAGTGGTCACTTTATACTGATAGTAGTTGAAGTGTTCACCGCCAAAGAGAAAACCAAATTTGGGATTCTCTTTCTGCTTATTTTTCGTCATTTGCTCGAATTCCGGTCCATTTCTCGCAACAAATTGTGCCAATTTGTCGATTATGTTTCGCAACTCGATATCTGTAAGGAAAAGAAGAATATTTTATTAAACATCAAGCGTGGAAACGTCAAAAATGGTACATGGATTGAATAATTCAATAAGAACGAGTGACAGCAGATCAATCGGCATAAACATTACACAGATTCTATCCTGCCAGTTCACAAACAAATGTGTGGAGGTGTGCGGAGATCCTAAAAGCGATCATTCATAGAATCATTCGAGATAAGGATTGAGAAATGAAGTAGAGAAAAATGAAAAAAAAAGATCCTGTGAGGATTTTTGTAAAAAAATTCAGGATTCATAACGATTAGGACGATTACCACCGATATCTAATGTGATGGCCTCCCACATCAGCTCTGTACTAATTAAACTACAATTTCACCACAGAGGAAAAGAGTATTCTTTCTAAATAACATTCACATCCGATTTGAAATTAATCCCTTATGAATAGTTCGAAATGCTATCAAATACTTCAAATGCTATCAATGTTGGGCTTTAGATATGAAATGAATCGTTTTGAATGCTACTCTCTAATCAAGATAGTCAAAGCTCAACATAAATAGCATTTGAAGTTTTCAATGGCGTTTGGAAGCATTCAAATGGGACGACTAATTTTGAATCGTTTTGATTGCTTCTCCCTAATCAGCGCAGCGAGACCCCAAACACTGGCATGCCTTGTAGTTATGAATCCTAACCTAAAAAACGGGATTTCATGAATAAATATCACCACAAACTTCACAATATCACCAAAATTGTTATCATAAACTATCGCTAGATGTAATAAAAATAAAACTGTACCAATGAACGACTTTATATTTCCAGCAAATGTGAATAAATCATTATTAACAAAAAATAAGAGTGAATAAACATTGCTGGATAAAAAATTACCGGGTGAATGTTATTTCTATTTTTATATGTACCTGCCGGTGCCTGATCCATTTTGTATGATCGTGATTGCTTCAACTTCCTATGAATTCAATAAATAAAACTACACAATTGATTGAATGCTCATTATTGCAGTAAAATTAGCAACAAAATACATTATTGAAGTTTTCACAACTGAATTCGACAACGCTATGCGTTCCTGACCGCCGCCATTCATCATCCACGCGAATTTATGGCGAGTTTCTATGAGTGAACGATATCTCTACTGTTTGAGTGTTTGGGACGTTTTTCCCCGCGTAAAATCCAGTTTGAATGATCATTTTTTCGGTCATGTTGTTGTGTGTTTGGTCTCTCATCCAGATTCTGCAACTAAGCAACCATTTGGTTATCCTTATATTGATTTTGATATTAATCTTATTTTTTTGATATTCGATTTGTGTATATCATCATTTTAATCTTTTCATTGGATTAATTTTATTGAATTGAAAATCATTTATTTGTTCGATTTTCAAGAATGGGCGGAAAATAAATGAAAATTTTTTTGTTGTGTCGACTGTCGGTTATCAGAGGAACTAAAGTTTCTCTTGATTAGCGTCTTGTGATTGGTCTGTTAATAGTCGAAATATGAAAAGTGACCAATCGCTACAGGTATTAATTTCGAATCGGAAGCATCATTTGAATATTCGGAAATATTCTACCAAGTTTGCCTTAAAAAAAGTTTTACACCATTTCAATGGGGGCCGTTAAAAAGAAGTGAGTTGTTCAGACGCAGTTTCGAATTCAAAATGTTCTATTTGCTGATTAAGAGCATCATTCCAGCAGCGAATTCTCCTGTGATCTCGTTCGGTAAGTCGATTTATAATTCATCATTCCATTTTACTGTTGAAGAGAACTATTGAGCTCAATATGTTGTTCGCCATCAATATCAAACTTATGAATATGAAAAAAGACGATGGAGAATATCCTGGTCATCCAATGTGCAGTTGGGTCGATTGTTTGTGATGTTCGTTCCAATTTTTTGTCTTATTACGTGGTTGTACAACATATATGCAAAGTTTTTGATTCGTTCAACTGTTCTCAACCTTTTTAGATCAGGTAATCCAAGTTGAGGAAGAAACTATTGAATATTGATTGGTATATGTTTCGTCTAAGCTGCTCTAATAGCATAATAATGCATCAGTCTAAACTGATCTATCTTTGTCATATAACTCTAACGGATTGATGAAAAAATGGACCATCAATTTATATCTATCTTAGATTGAAAAACACTATTGGCATTGGCAAAAAAATATTGGGCAGAATGGCATTTTTCGACCTGAGCCAACAATGTCGAAATTGTCATTGTTTATAAATTATTGTAATTGTTACTAAAAAGTTGGAGTGACTTGGAGACTGGATTTATGCATAAATTGTGCATCATACTGAGGATAAGCAATGTCTAAAAGAAGTGATTGACATCACACCCAGTGATGAATTCTTTCATTTGACCCATCAAAAAACCTCTACGTTGTAACCTTGTCGAATTTATTTTCAGTGCTGTAATCTTTATACATCTGTACGTCAGACATATCCAAATACTCTTGCACATTTCGTGATAGATATTAATTTCATGTGCTACACAATTTCGAGAAGAAAATAGTGGTATACCATAGTGGTATCTACATATATGCAGATCAGATGCAGCAATTTATAAAGAACATGGTAGAACAATATTGCATCAAAATCCCCACATTAGTGAATTACCATACGGCACACTTGTTCTTCGGATTCATTTTTGTTCCCTCGGGACATTTGAAGTCATTTGCAAATTCAATCATGTTTGAGAACGATCCAAGAACTCGAAATTCGGGAAGACTGTGAACTCCCGTGGTGATATAAGATTCTTGAAATTCGTTCCTCTTCTTAGTGCACCACAGGTTAGCTGCACTAATCCAAAACAATTGTTTGGGAGTGTAATCAAGTCCAGGAAGTTTTGGTTCCTCCTTGTTTCTTGATGACCAATCTTTATACGCTAAATAGGCAGTTTTGATACCACCATTGTCAGCAATGTTTTCTCCTTGGGTATTTATACCATTCATCTAGAAAAAGTAAAATATTCACCACTATGATCATTCTATAAGTATTCTCCATTGAAACAGTCATATCCATTTCAATTCATTTTTTCACGTTCATCCCCTGGCAGTAACATCATACGATGATCACTTCTTAGAAGAGATAATCTTATCAACAAATATATGAAATTCCATCTCAGCGATCTCCAATTCGTTCGTAATTTATGGGAAAAATGTGCTTAACAACAAAAATAGTCTTGAAATAAATCTAATGAAGACACTGATTTGAATATTATCATACAAAGAAAAACATTCACCAAGGAATAATTACCTGACAGCATTTTCATACCTTCAATCCAACTTGGGAGTCTGTATAATTGCTATATTGATTGATGATACATTCAGCCTTACGCAAGTATTTTTCTGTAGTCGATGGTGCCCACCAATTAACAAGATTCCCATATTTATTCCGTTGGCGCCCCATATCATCAAACCCGTGAGTAATCTCATGGCCTATAATGAATCCAATCGCACCATAATTCATGTATCGTGGACGATCTTTATTGTAAAGTCGTTTTTGAAGAATTGCTGCTGGAATCTCTGAAAAAAAATAGGCAAGAGCCATCAGAACATTCTATTTCTTACGGAGTCGAAGAAAGTCATCATTAATTACGTGCTGTAACAATGCTTGAACTCACGAATGCTATTTTCAGAAGGTGCATAAAAAGCATTAACAGTCACTGCTTTTCCATGATTTCGCCAATCACTTCTATTAACGGGAATTCTCAATTCACTGAAGGATAAATTCATTTTGAATAGTGAGAGGTTCATCATATTTTCAAAATAATTATCTTCACTCAGTTCTAAATCATTATAATATTCTCCTAATTTTTTATCATCCAAGAGTTCATCAGGGTAAGCAACATATTCAGACATAAAATCAGCTTTCTCTAAAGCATTTTTTCGCGTCTCTTCGTCCATCCAATCAACCTGGAAAAGCAAAATAATCATTAATAAGCAAATCATGATGATTAATCTCTAGAGTATGAGGATACTATTCCTCCTATTTCGCATGAAAATATTCCATCGGACAGACCTTCTCCAAAATTTTATTGAATTGATTCCTGATATCTCGAACCATTTCAATGACACGTTTCTTCGCATCTTCACTGAAGTATTTCTTTATGTAAAGTGAACCTAAACTTAATGGCAATTTTTTAGCAGTAGTATCAATACATTCTTTCCATCTCGGTTCTCTTCTGGTCACGCCATTCAATTTTGATGTATATTCCATCTGTAACTCCCGAACACTTTTCGTCAAAAAAGTTACTGATGACATGACAGTTCTCCACATTGCATAATTTGCGTGGGTTCTCCTTGAAGTTGTATTCATTAATTTTTCGAAATCTGTTATATATCGAGGAAAAATAACATTGACAATGTCGTCATCATTTGCGCTGGCCGCGGGCGCAAGAAGTCTGTTGAAACATTCTTTCCATGGTATGTTGGGGTAATTTTCTGACAATTTTTTTATCGTCATAGGATTATGTAGGAGAGTTATATTACGACGTTTTTCACTTGGTAGAGAAATCTTGAATATTTCAAAATGATTTCAGATGATAAATGATAATTCAATTGATCATGTTCAAAATTTGATTTGGATGACTTATTCATTACTTACATTGGCCAGTGCTATCTCAAATTGAAGAGACTCTGTGAGTTCTTTTTTTGCTACTTCTTCTGGTGCTCCAAGAATAACAGCAAGATCAATCATATATTTATGATATGCTTTTACGAGGTCCGCATCCATTCCTTTTATTAGATACTCACGCGAGAGTCCAAATGATGGTTGATCAAGCTGAATGAGATGATTAATTATAATTATTAGTGGATAATTCAATTTATCAAAAATCGATTCATATTCACCCGCAAAAGTTGCTTAGTAGTATTCATCAAATCAGGAGAGATGCCAATCTCAATAAAATAATCTAATGCGAATCCCATATCCCGAAATCTGTACACAGATTCAATCCAATGGAAATCATTTTCGTTCCAGCTTCCACCTTCCAATACTGGCCAGCCACCTAATTTTTTCAGTATTTGTAAAAAAGGCCCAACACCACGTTCTTCAATGATATCTGGAGAAAATAATTAGGGAAGCAGGTTTATGGATTCATAGATAAATTCATTCATCAATTTAATTGATTCGATTGTTTTCACCTGAGATGATTTTTGAAGTTCTCACCTTCTTTCATGCAAGATTTATGCAAATTTTTGACGAGTGTAATGTGTCTAGGTTCATGTGGAGTGATTGGCTCTTCAACGATAGCCCTCATTTGTTCCTTAACTCCATCTTCAGTCTCACTGAAAGTGTTGATGCTTTTTTCATCGTCAGGGATTATCGTGGTCTGGAGAAAGTTACCACACACAAATTCGTAAAAATCATCGCAAGGGTTTACGCTCATATCCATGTCCTTCATAATCTGCGAAGCTGGATGAATATTGAGATGAAAAGTGATATCATTGAGATGATTCACGCTAATTGGAGGTATAAGTTTGTATTTTTAGAGACCATGCAAATTGATTTTGACTTACCTGTTTCGTTACAAGTATGTGTTGAACATATATTGTCTGAGTCTGATTTGACATCAATTTTTGGAACTGTAAGCAGTAAATTCTTCGATAGAGTAGCAAATTTCTGATTTATTCATAATATTTAGGGTACAAATGGTAATTACGCCCCGACGAAATTCAGAGATTTCAATTCGTGCAAGAAAAAGATTGAGCAGAACGAAATAGATATTTGTAGTGTGAATACGAATTATGACAAAGCTAATTTATTGGAGCAAGTCAGTACGATTGTTGATTCATTGAAAAATTGAAAGAAAATATATGGACAGTGTATGTTAACAATGGTATTTTCTTGCGATAAAATTCCATATCTAAATCGATTGTTTAAACATTCTAAAATTTCCAGGACTAAAAAGACTCACCCATCTGTGCGTTACCCAACTTGAAATTTACCATGATAACTCCAATATTGATGGCCAGGATTGTGTACCACAGAGCCAACTGCGTTGGGTTTCTGTGAGGAAAAGAAATTCTTTTTCATTATACGTTCCTTTGTGCTATACAATCCAATGCACCTTTCAATGACTTGGTTTAAATGACATTCCAATATAAAGATACTTGAGTTACGCTTCTCTACGAACCAGTTAGTCTGTTAAATCATGACGTGCAATTCATATTGAGAAAAAAATATTATCAGTTATTCTGATACCACTCTTTGAACTAACGCAAGAATTAAACCAAAATATTCAACATATATATCAGATAAGCTCTGAATTTTTAGGATTTCCACTCAACACCATAATTTTGCTTAACTTGTCTCGATTCCATCTTCAATATTTTTGTGGTGATTTCAAAAGAATTTCACCCAAGATAGTTTAATATTTCTTTTTGTACAAGGGACCTTTTATCTCTACAGTTACACTATATATTAAATACATATTGGCTTCGTGTCAAGACAAAATGTTTCTATTCTGATATAATTCAGAGATATTGTGAACCAGAATTTTGTGACTCCAAATATTCTTTTCACCTGAAGGAAATACCAGTGAGCGAAAATTAGAGATTTTTTTAATGAATTGAAACTTACATGTGTGAAACAGCCATAATGTTTTAAATCGCTTGATGAGTTTGGGTATCTTTCCAGCTGCCAATCACGAATAGTTCCAATGGTGACTCGTATGATTTTTTTTTCAATTATTTTTTTGTATGCACATTAAAATCCGTGAATAATCAACCATGAAATTCAGTTTATATCTGGACGAGTATTCAATCACGACAGAATAATTAGTTGACAGGAATCGGTGCGTTGTGTTTGATGGTTGTTCAATATTCCCTTTTCCCTTTCTTCTCCTTTTCGCATGCTGTGATTGTTTTGAACCATTCAGAAATTCTTTATCTCCCGTCTTCGATATTGCGAAAAATACAATTATGTTTTTAACTACAACAGTTTTATTCGCCACTTCTTTTCTTATAGTAATTATTTTATTTTTTAATCACGCAGAAACAATTCAATTCTCCAATCGGCAATTAAAATTTGAAATGTTCCGGGAGTTGAATAATCGACTTTTGTTCATCACATCTGCACGGTTGCTAAATTCTCTATATTGTATTTATATTGTGTTCCAGTGAATTTTCTTATCTAATAATATTCACAATTACAAGTACAAGACTGTCATCGTGTTAGATCCTTCAGTTCACCAGTAAAGTAATAAATTTACTTAAAATTCAATTCACAACCATGATAATTGTGGTCCCACAGGATGATCCTTGAGAAAAATTCCTATTTCTCACAAATTCGAACAAGTAACTCCTCGCAATATGCTGCTTCTATCGTATCATAGGTTGAATTATGAATATATCGTAGCATGAATATTATTGTATGCCATGAAATCCATAATCAATTCTTCAATATCGACAATAAGTGTGTATAATCGATACTAAGCCTGGTCAGCACTGTGGATAAGGCTCTGGTTATAACTTTTATTTCGCGAGAGATTAGAAGAATAGTATACACGAGAAAAAATATCTTATCAGCAACGAACACTTCGATTGTTCAGTAACGAATGTGACGAGTATGGTCTGAAAGAGTAGGACAAATATCCGGAACGCAAATATAAGCCGCTAAAAATTACACCTCTATTATTCAAAACGTTTATGAATACGAATTCCATTATGGTGATAGTCAATTCTTTTCGGACTACACCTGGACAAGATAGAAATGCCAGGGACATAGATTGGTCCATTCTGCGAAAAAGACTGGTTAGAATATACATTTCGCATGTAGAAAAAATCTATAAGATGATATTCTGATACGTTTGGATTATTTGATCACTCGATTATTCTTATCTTAATTCAGAGAATATTTGTCTGGAGGGAATTATCATTGATTAGAACAATTGTGTTCTAAACTTGTAAATATATTCTAATATGATTCTCGATATAAACAGAATTGAACGACAACAAATTAATTCGATTGAAATATCTAACCGAAAACTTCTATATATTGTGTAGTAACTTTTTTTTTTACTTTGATACATTTTCAAAGAAAGAATTTATAGGCAGCTTGAATATCGTTATTGCGCAGAATGTTATTTGATGGTACAGATCAATTTGAATGAGAATGAAATGAAATAAATGTCAAAGATAAATTACCATACAGCACATTTTTGCTCTGGATTCATTCTTGTTTTTGCTGGACATTTGAAATCATTCGCGAAATCAATCATGTTTGAGAATGGACCGAGAACACGAAATTCTTCTGGACTATGCACATCTGTGGTTATAGTCGCATTCCGAGTTTCTGGTCTATCTTTTGTGCACCATATGCTAGCGGCGCTGATCCAGAACATTTGTTCAGGAGAGTAATTGAGCCCAGGTAGTGCTTGTTCCTGTCCATTTCTCGATACCCATCCCTTGTAAGCTGAATACGCCGTTTTAATACCACCGTTGTCGGCGATATTTTCTCCTTGAGTGTTTATACCATTCAACTGCGGGAAAAAAAAAAGACAACCATCACAGTTGATCATTCTCTGATGTTGCGTTCTTTCTCTCATTTTTTAATTACATTCAATCCAACATCCGGATCAGTGTAATTAGAATACTGATCGATGATACATTCAGCTTTGCGCAGGTACCGTTTTTTAGTGGATGATGCCCACCATTCAGCTAGATTCCCATATTGGTCAAATTGTCGTCCAACATCATCAAACCCATGAGTTATTTCATGACCTACAATGAATCCAATTGCACCATAATTCAAGTATTTCGGGCGATCGTTACCGAAGAATCGTTCTTGAAGAATAGCAGCTGGAAGTTCTGGAATAACAGTAGAACAGACGAAATTAGACTCAGATAACAGTTCTAAATCGATCAGGATAATTGTTAATTTCTAATTAGGAAATTCATGGAACTTACGAACGCTATTTTCAAGAGGTGCGTAAAAAGCATTCACCACTGCTGCTCTACCATGATCTATCCAGTCGCTTTTGTTAACTGGCTCCCTCAATTTACTGAATGTCGATTCCGTTTCGAATACTGTTAAATTTAACATATTTCCTAAATAAAAATCGTCACTTAACTGTAAACCATCATAGAATTTCTCCAATTTCTCATCATCCCTGAGTTCATCAGGATATCCAATATGTTCAGACATTAAATCAGCTTTCACTAGAGCACGCCTTCGGGTGACCTTATCCATCCAATCAACCTGAAATAGTTGATTTATGATTAAACAGATAAAAAGAAGGAACTGGGATCATGATTATTTTCTTTCTAATCGAAATGTATTCTTCAATGAACCTCCCGCAAAATTTGATTGAATTGGTTCCTTATATCCAGGACCATTTCGATAGCATTTGTCCTTGCATCGTCACTGAAGTATTTCTTGATGTACAATGCGCCCACACTCAGCGATAATGATTCGGAAACGGCTCTAACACATTCCTTCCATCGTGGTTGCCTCTTAGTTTTACCATCTAATTTTGATGTATATTCTAACTGTAAGTCGCGGGTTTTTTTATCCAGGAAAGGCACTGAACTCATTACACTTCTCCACATTGCATAGTTGGCTTGGATTCTGGGCGTAGTTTTGTTTATCAGCTTTTCGAAATCTGATATATAACTTGGGGAAATAACATTTACAATTTCATCATCATTGACACTGACGGGCGCGAGCAATTTGACGGAATATTCTCTCCAAGGTATCCCAGGATATTTCTCTGACAGTTCTCTTACAGTCATAGGATTGTGTAGCAAAGTAATATTGCGACGTTTTTCGTTTGGTAGAGAAATCTGGAACATTTTTATGAATTACATTATTACACTCGATTAAGTATTGATATTACTATGAACATTTCTTTTGATTCCTACGTTTGCCAGTGCTATTTCAAATTCAAGTGATTCAGTGAGTTGTTTTTTTGCTTCTTCTTCTGATGCGCCGAGTAATACAGCAACTTTATACATATACTTGAAGTATGCTCGCACTGTTTTATCTTCCATCCCTTTCACGATATATTCATGCTCGAGTCCAAGCCATGGTTGATCAATCTGCATGAAACAATTCTAGATTAATATCGATGATGATGACATGATAATGGGGCAATTTTGTACTCACATGTATAACGCGCTTGGTTGTATTCACTAAATCGGTGAACACAGTAAATGCCATAAATAAATCGAATGGGAATCCCAGATCACGAAATTTGTATACTGATTCAATCCAATTAAAATCACCTTCGTTCCAATCTTCACCTTTTAGCACTGGCCACCCACCCAACGCATCCAATATCTGCATAAGTGATTCGACACTTTGCTTTTCAATTAAATCTGAATAGGGAAATTTTGAAGAATATTTCTATATTCGGATATTCAATTCATAAGTATTTGATGATTAAAATATTCCAATAATCTTTACCTTCATTCATGCAAGATTTGTAAAGATTTTTGACCAGTTTGATGGAATCGGGTTCGTCAGACATGAGTGGTTCCTCAATAACTTGTCTTACTTGTTCTTGAACCTCATCTTCAAGTTTCCCAAACGTGTGGATGCATTTTTTATCCTCAGGTATTTGGGTAGTTTTAATAAAATTTCCACACACAAATCTGTAGAAATCGTCGCAAGGATCCACGCTCTCATCCATATCTTTAATAATTTGGGAAGCTGGGAAAAATTTGAACAAGTAATCATAAGATCGAAGAATGTTTCTCACATTGGACATTAAATTGGGTGTTGCGAATGAAAATTCAAATTAATTACAACTCACCAGTTCGGTTGCAGGCAGTTGTGATACAAACATTCATTGGTGCCGAAGTGACTTCGGACGATTCTTCATCAATTGTTGCAACTGTAAAAAAAAATTTGGCAGCTTAATTCTTAATTATTATTTTGTTATGTTATGTCTACGAGAAAAAAGAGATTTATAATGTCCAATCTAGCATAAAAAATGCTGGATTTTGTGCAGATTGTCAATGTCGAAATTTAAGACAACAAAAATCAATCTGTTCGCATGGTCGCGGCTTATCAAAATTGGTATAGAGTATACCTACCAGTTTTTGCTTTACATGACACGAAATGTTCCGTTATAATTCCAATGCTGATAAATGGAGTGACGTACAACAGGAACATCAATCTCCCATCTCTGTAAAATTCATATTATTAACTTTTAGTTCATTACTCAAACATATTCAGCCACGCAAACGTCAAATGACTTTGTCGATGTCTTTGTTTTTATATCCAAGTGAAATCATATTATGGATTTATTGAATGTGAGGCTGTTACAATGTGCAAGATTTTTCTAAAGCTTCCTCATGTGTATTGTTGTGTGTAGAATACTTTCTCATCCTATTGATATCAACAGTTCAATATAATCAATTAATCACACAATAAGTGAGATTGAAAAAGAACGAAAAAAATTTGTTGGCACATTCACAAATCATCCACAATGAGTAAGCAAAAGTTGTACCACAATGTCCTTTCATATATCAATATATGGAAGTCCGATTGAGTTAGCTCTTTCGGCCTGAACTATTCTACACTCATTCATGTTCTTCGAGTTGAATGCACTCGGGGAAAAAAATTAGGACTTTATACACTGTGCATAACTTACGTATGTAGAGTGTTCATATCTTTTTAGCTCAGTTGATAAATTGCGAATTTCGAAATGCTACTCTGACAGTTCTGATGGCGAGTCGTATGTTTTCTTCAGAGATCTCCAGACATGAAGCGCTGGAGCTCATAAAATTGAAACACTTCGATACACTCTTCACGTTTGAACAACTATACAATCACGGCATGATTACATGTTGACACATATAAATTGACAGTCAGACCCCCAACATTCTTCGAGATTATGCATATATTGCAACATTTCGTTATGTTTAGCCTTGGATTCGTCTCATTTACATTCATCATTCAAAGATGGCAGATGAAGTTGATATTTATTATATCTGCATCGAGGAACATGTTAACAACTGCGTTTATATCTCTGTTGTTGACGTACAGCTCCGTCGTATTATCATTGTGAACAACATCTTTAAAAATTTATGACAGTTTGTGCACCGTAGAAAAAAAAAACACGCAATAATAACTTCAGCTTTTTAGCACTCCAATGAAGTAAAATTTTATTACCAATACGTGACGTGAACATATAGTTTATCGTCGATAAAACTGCTTCATGCTATAGATATCTACATACGTAAAAAATCAAGAAAAGGAAATAAAGAAAATATCACAATAACATTCTATAGTCTCCCTCTGCAGTGATTATAACGTCTTTTCTTCCATATTTTTTATAAGAAATCGATGTTTTTTTTCTTCAATTCCACAAATTGACGGAATTCGTGAAGAAATTTGCGCGCAAGTGCTTCGAGTTTTTGGGAAATACTCTTCAATCATATGGTTCAATAGTTGACGAGGATAACAGATAGGAAAGAAATATTCTGTCCTTAACATTCAGTTGATTATGATTTCTGTAGATTTTTTTATATGTATCTACAACAGATTTATTTGGTTAAAATATCCAATTGAAAATCTCTACAAAGTGTGTCTCAACTTTTTTTTGCGTTTGATACATTTCTTGAGAAAAAAAGTGCAAGCAGCTTGAATATCTTTACTGCATAGAATATTAAGTGACGGTACAGAACAATTTGAATAAGAATGAAAAGAAATGGATGTCGAAGCAAAATTACCATACGGCACATTTTTGTTGTGGATTCATTCTTGTTTTTGCTGGACATTTGAAATCTTTCGCGAAATCAATCATGTTTGAGAATGGACCGAGAACACGGAATTCTCCTGGACTGTGCACATCTGTGGTTATAGTCGCATTCCGAGTTTCTGGTCTATCTTTTGTGCACCATATGCTTGCGGCGCTGATCCAGAACATTTGTTCAGGAGAGTAATTGAGCCCAGGTAGTGCTTGTTCCTGTCCGTTTCTCGATACCCATTCCTTGTAAGCTAGATACGCCGTTTTAATACCACCATTGTCGGCAATATTTTCCCCTTGAGTGTTTATACCATTCAACTGCGGGAGAAAAAAATGTCAATCATCACAGTTGATCATTCTCTGATGTTGCGTTCTTTCTCTCATTTTTTAATTACATTCAATCCAACATCCGGATCAGTGTAATTAGAATACTGATTGATGATACATTCAGCTTTGCGCAAGTATTGTTTTTTTGTGGATGGTGCCCACCATTCAGCCATATTTCCATATTTATCAAATAGTCGTCCAACATCATCAAACCCATGAGTTATTTCATGACCTACAATGAATCCAATTGCACCATAATTCAAGTATTTCGGGCGATCGTTATCGAAGAATCGTTTTTGGAGAATGGCAGCTGGAAGTTCTGGAATCAAAGTAGAACAGAAGAAACCAGACACAGATGATGGTCCTAAGTCAATCAGGATAATTGTTAATTTCTAACTGGAAAATTCATAGAACTTACGAACGCTATTTTCAAGAGCCGCGTAAAAAGCATTCACCACTGCGGCTTGACCATGATCTCTCCAGTCGCTTTTATTGACTGGCTCCCTTAATTTGCTGTATGCCGATTCTGTTTCGAATATTTTCACGTTCAACATATTTTCGAAGTAATGATCGGCACTTAACTGTAAACCGTCATAAAATTTGCCCAATTTCTTATCATCCCTGAATTCAGCAGGATATCCAATATGACTGGTCATTAAGGCAGCTTTATGTAAAGCATACTCCCGAGTACCCTCATCCATCCAATCAACCTGGAAAAGTTGATTCATCATTAAACAGATAAAAATCAAAAATAAAGGGACTGCAATTTTTCCCCTTTCTAATCGGAATATACTCTTTAATGAACCTTTTGCAAAATTTGCTTGAATTGATTCCTTATATCCTGAACCATCCCGATAGCATTTGTCCTTGCATCTTCACTGAAGTATTTCTTGATGTATAATGAGCCCACACTCAATGGTAATGATCCAGAAACGGTTTTAATACATTCTTTCCATCGTGGTTCCCTCTCAGTTATACCATCCAACTTTGATGTATATTCTAATTGCAATTTTCTGATATTTTCATTTAGATGAGACGCTGATTCCATAACACTTCTCCAAATGGCATAGTTTGCTTGGGTTCTGAGCGGAGTTTTGTTTATCAGTTTTCCAAAATCCGATATATAACTTGGGGAAATTACATTTACAATTTCATCATCGTTGACAGTGATGGGCGTGAGCAATTTGTTCAAATATTTTCTCCATGGCATTCCAGAATATTTCTCTGCCAATTCTCTCACAGTCATAGGATTGTGCAGCAAAGTTAAATTGCGACGTTTTTCGTTTGGTAGAGAAATCTGGAACATTTTTATGAAATACATAACTACACTCGTTTAAGTATGAATGTCACCATGAACGTTTCTTTTGATTCCTACGTTTGCCAGTGCTATTTCAAATTCAAGTGATTCAGTGAGTTGTTCTTTTGCTTCTTCTTCTGATGCTCCGAGTAATACAGCAACTTTACACATATATTTGAGATATGCCTGCACTATTCCATCGTCCATCCCTTTCACAATATATTCATAGTTGAGTCCAAGTGATGGTTGGTCTATCTGCATGAAATAATTGTAGATTAATACCGATTATGATGAAATAACAACAGAGCAAGTTTGTACTCACATGTATGACTCGTTTGGTTGTATTCACAAAATCGGTGTACACAGTAAATGCTATGAACGACTCGAATGGTAATCCTAGATCACGAAATTTGTATACTGATTCAATCCAATCGAAATTATCTTCGTCCCAATTATCACCTTCTAGTACTGGCCATCCACCCAACGAATTCAATATCTTTATGAGTAATTCGACACTTTGCTTCTCAATTGAATCTGAATGGGAAAATTTTGAAGGATATTTCTGTATTCGGATTTTCAATTCGTGAGTATTTCGTAATTACATTATTCCAATAATCTCTTTACCTTCATCCATGCAAGATTTGTGAAGATTTTTGACAAGTTTGATGAAATCGGGTTCGTCGGACATAATTGGCTCGCCAATAATTTGTTTAACTTGTTCTTGAACCTCATCTACGAGTGTGGTGAACGGGGTGATACTCTTTTTGTCGCCAGGAATATGGGTGGTTGCAATAAAATTACCACACACAAACCTATAGAAATCGTTGCAAGGATCCACGCTCTCATCCATATCTCCGATAATTTGAGAAGCTGGGAAGATTTTGAACATGTAGCGATAGGTTTGAAGAATTTTTCTCACATTTAAAATTGGCTTGAGTTTTGTGAATGAAAATTCAAATTGATACCGACTCACCAGTTCGATTGCAGGCAGGTGTGATACAAACATTCATTGTGGCCGAAGCGACGTCGGATGTGGTTTTGTTTGTTATGTTGTCTATTGATTATTGTTGTTTAAGGCAACAAAAATCAATCAGTTCGTATGGTCGATATTAATGAGACATAGTATAAAGTATACCTACCAGTTTTTGCACGACATGACATGACATGTTCCGTCATAATTCCAATGCTGATAAATGGAACGATGTACAACAGAAACATCAATCTCCCATCTCTGTAAAATTCATATTATTCACCTTTAGTTCATTACTCAAACATATTCAGCCACACAAACGGTAAATGATATTGTCGATATTTTTGTTTTCATATCCAAGTGAAATCATATTATGGATTTATCGAATCTGAAGCTGTTACAATGTGCAAGATTTGTCTAAAGCTTCCTCATGTGTATTTTTCTGTTTCGAATACTTTCTCATCCTATTGATATCAACAGTTCATTATAATCAATTAATCACACAATAAGTGAGATTGAAAGTGAACGAAATAAATTTGTTGGCACATTTACAAACCATCTACAATGAGTAAGCAAGAGCTGTACTATAAAATCCTTTCATCGATATGTGGAAGTCTGATTGAGTTTGCTTTTTCCGCCGGAACTATTCTACTCTCATTCATGTTCCTTGAGTTGAATGCGTTCATGAACAACAAATCAAGATTTTATATGATGCAGAACTTACGTGCGTACAGCGGTCATATTTTTTTAATTCAGTTGATGAATTGCGAATTTCTTATTGTTAGTTTGACAGTTCTGGTGATGAGTCGTATGTTCTCTCCAGAGATCTTCAGACACGAAATGCTGAAGCTCATAAAATTGGGATACGTCGACACACTCTCCACGTTTGAGCAGTTATACAATAACGATACGATTACATGTCAATATATAAGGATCGATAGTCCGATCCTCCAATATTTTTCCAGTTTATGCATTTCATTATGTTCAGCCTTGGATTTTATTCTTTTTTTTATTCGTACTAATTTCTTCTATTTATACCCATCATACACAGATGTCAGATAAATTTGACGTTCATTATCTGCACTATCAATCATTTTTACAGCTGTGCTTATGTCTCTTGTGTGCACCTTGGCCAGATCATCATTCCGAACAACATGGATAAAAATTTCCAACGATTCGTGCGTCGTAGAAAAGAAAAATATGTAATAATAATTTCAGCTTTTTAGCCCTTCAATGGAGTAAAATTTCATTATCAATACGTAATATGAACAGATAGTTTATGGTCAATAAAATTGCTCCATGCGATGGATATCTACATACGTAAAAAATCAAGGAAATAAAATCAAGAGAATACTGCAACAACATTCTGTTATCTCACTCTTTAGTAGTTATTACGTTTTTAACTTTTCATTTTCTAGAAATATCGAATTTTTTCTGTAATTTTAAAGATAGAAAAAAAACTATAAAAAATTTGCGTCGAAGTGTGTGCGAGTTCTTGAAAGTACCGTCCAATCATATGATTTGAAAGTTGTCAAGAATGTTAAAAAGGACAGAAATGTTTTGCTTCTTAGCATTGAACTAATTATGGTTTTTGTAGATTTTTTTATGCTCCCACAGAAAAATTCTACATACAGACTACGACTTGATGATAAGACAACAAGCAACAATCACTTGGAATCACCACACAGCACACTTATTCTCTGGATTCATTCTCGATCCTAAAGAGCATTGGAAGTCTTTTGCAAAATCAATGGAATTCGACATCGATCCAAGGATTCGAAATTGAGCAGGACAATGAGCATCGGTTGTGATGGTCAATTTCAGTGTTTCTGGCCGATATTTCGAACACCACGTATTTGCTGCACTGATCCAAAACATTTGTTGAGGAGTGTAATCAAGTCCAGGAAGTTGTGGTTCCTTTCCATTTCTCGATACCCATTCATTGTAAGCTAAATATGCTACTTTGATACCACCATTGTCAGCAATATTTTCACCCTGAGTGATTATACCGTTCAACTAGAGACAAAAAATGGGGAAACAATTGATTACCGGAGTTAAGCATGTGTCTTTATTATTTGATTCGATAATCATAGTCAAATATTGTCTCACATGTAATCCAACTTCTGTTTCAGTATAATTTGCATACTGATAGATTATACATTTAACTTTATGTAAATATTTTTCCTCTATTGATGGTGACCACCAATCGAATAGATTTCCATGTTCATCAAACTGTCGCCCCTGATCATCAAATCCGTGAGTGACTTCATGACCTATAACGAATCCAATTCCAGCATAATTCATGTATTTTGGGCGATTGTTATCAAAGAATCGTCCTTGCAGGATTGCAGCTGGGAATTCTAGAAAGCACACAAAAATCTCGTTGATCATGCTGTACATTTAATTCGAATAATTTTGCATGCATAACTGAACAATCGACAACACTCACGAATACTATTTTCAACAGCATTATAAAAAGCATTGACAATAGCTGATCGTCCATGATTTGTCCAGTCTTTCTTATCAACCGGTTTTCTCAATTGTGAGATGGAATATTCCGCGGTGAATATTGACAAGTTTAACATGCTGTATAAGTAACTCTCACCACTTAGCTCCAAAGTTTGGTAGAATTCTTCCAGTTTTTCACTATTCAAAAGTTCTTCAGGATAAGCAATGTGAGTAGACATGGAAGCAGCTTTATCTAAAGCACTTTTTCGTGTACCCTCATCCATCCAGTCAACCTTGTAGTATCGAAAAATCATGAGAAGGCAGCAGGAAAAATGCCAACAGGAAAATACCCTATTTTTATCCAACCAGATAGAATATAGAACAAACCTTCTTTAGAATTTCATTGAATTTATTCCTGATATCTTGAACCATTTCCATAGCATTTTTCTTAGCATCTCCATGGAAATATTTTTTGATGTATAGTGAACTTACACTCAATGTTAAACTATTCGAAACGAGTTCTACACATTCTCTCCATCTTGATCCTCTTGCGGCTTTACCACTCATTATCGTCGTGAAATCTAATTGTCTTTCCCGAATATTGTCACTCAGATAATTGATCGATGCAACAACAGCTCGCCACATGACATAATTTGCTTGAACTCTTGCTGAAGTTATATTTATGAGTTTCTCAAAATTCAATACGAATTTTGGGACATTAACAATTATAATTTCATCGTCATCGATATTGATCGTTGGACCAAGAAGCCTACTAAAGTATTTATTCCATGGGATGCTGGGATATTTTATTGACATTTCACTTATTGTCATTGGATTGTGCAGTAAAGTTATGGTACGGCGATGTCCCACTGGCAATGTCATCTAAAACGATGCAACATCTCATTGAATTAGAGTAAGCTACTATATGTGTAGACATATTCATTTCGTTTCCATATTTGAATGAATACTCACGCTCGCAAGTCTTTTTTCAAATTTCAACGATTCTGTGAGCTCCTTTTTCGCCACATCCACCGGTGCTCCAAGAAGCACTGCGATGTCGATCATGTATTGATGATATGCTTCAAGAATTTTCTCATTCATCCCTTCTACAAGAAACTCACGTGGTATTCCAAGAACTGGTTGATCTACCTGAACAAAATAATGATTCAACATTTGGAATGATTTATTTCATGTGTATTTTATTTCATTATAATATCAACATGGTCCTCAATCATTGTTTGCACATGGTGAACTAAAATGAGGAATTTCTATCAAACATAAAATGAAATATTTTTGTACTCACATGTATTACTCGTTTACTACTATTTTTCAAATCAGCACTGATAGACGTCTCAATGAAATAACTCCCCGAGAGTCCCATTCCGCGAAATTTGTGAACAGTTTCAATCCAGTTGAAATTATCTTCGTCCCAATCGTCGCCTTCGAGAACTGGCCATCCACCTAATTTCGCCAAAATTTCTAAAAGTGGGTCAACACCTCGATCTTCAATAGTCTCTATAAAAACGCAATAATACGAAATATTTCAATATCAATTTGTTCAATGTAGAAAGAATATCCAAATTTTTCTACTCAATGATTTCGATGGTACTCGCTTTTATCCATGCAAGAGTTGTAAAGATTTTTCACAAGCCTGATGTGTTTAGGTTCATCAACTGCTATAGGTTCTTCGATACTCCTCCTCAATTGTTCTTGAACTTGATTGCTAATTGTGCTGAATGCGGTGACACTCACTTCATCTTCAGGGATCAAAGTTTTTTTGAGGAAGTTGCCGCATGCAAACTTGTAAAAGTCATCACAAGGTTTTACAGTCTCATCCATATCATGAATAATTCGAGCAGCTGATTGAAGAATAATCAATAAATCACAATTACAACATAACAGCTAACCAAAGTCTCTTACGTCTTTTTATACTCCGTTGACACATAGAAAATATTCATGGCTTCTATTAGAATCATTTCAAGTTTGAGAATAGCGAAAATATTTTTACTCACCAGCATTTACACAAGTAGGTGTGTTGCAAACATCAATTGTAACTTTGCTCATTTTTGTGGATACTTTCTGCTGTTTTTCAAGTTTGGTAGATCCCATCGAAATTTTTACTCCAACTATTCGTGTATATATGAAGAAAAAGGCCCGATCACCAGCACGGCAGACAAGCAAATGATGCACATGAAAAAATTAATATTTTTCTGATACTTCCAGTACATTTCATGATTATGACTAAAGGAGGAATTTATTCAAGAATAAATTAAGATAATGTTACTCTTCGAGGAAAATATATTAATACCAAAGACTTCGATGATTTAAATTATACTACAAGCAGAATATCATGTAAAAAGTAGCTCACCATTCTCTGAATTGCATGACCCACGATCGAATGCCAAAACACCAATGCTTATGGCGAATGAAATACACGCAATAACCCCGAGTACTGTGATTACCATCAGGCCACGTTCCAACCCTCGTAAACGACTCCACAAATTCGAATTTCTATATAATAAATAATACACACATATGAGTTAATTTATTTCTTACATATTCAAACATATGTTCTGTGTAACTTTTCAATTAACATTGTTGATTATTTTTGTTGGTGTTAAAAGAAAATATTATCATAAATTGATAGGCAATTGCAGGCGCTCACGCCATATTATTTCCAACTGTTGAAATCAATGTTATTTCAACGACGTAATATTAATCTCCTGTGATTTTCTATAGCTAAATAGTGTACGAATATTGATAGATAAATAATCAGTCGCGAGATATATTGCCACCAGCAAAATTAAAGCCAAATTTGAGAAAAAGTATTTATTGATCTGACAGTTTTTTATTCAGCTTTCATAAAACGTATTCCGTTATTCAAATATTTTTATTATTGTTACAGTTTTGTGATTTTGACGGGTTGTCGAGATTGAATTTTTCCTCAGTCAAATTCACACCAATCTGAAAATGTCGCTTATGTGCATGTTCTTATCATTCATGAATAAAAAGCTGATCAGCACACATAGCATATTTATTTAGTTTTGAGATTAACGTTGCCTTACACTGGTAACAATGAACATCATTAGTCAATGATTTATTTGCCATCCACACTTTTCGCGAGTGTGAAGTGGTTGTCTTTGTTCACATGACTTTTTTCACGACATCAATTGATGACTATAATTCTCTCTCATACTCTATTATTTCATACAACGATGAATTAATGAATGCGTGACATTAAAAATTCTTCTTGTGTATTTCTTGAAATCTCAGAAGTCAACTCCATTTGAATCTTGGTGTAACTGATAACTTAAACGAAGACAAAATTCCTAATAACATTTACCATATGTTACACTTTCTATCTGGGTTCATTTTTGATGATCTACGGCATTTGAAGTCTCGTGCAAATTCAATCATATTTGAGAATGATCCAAGAATCCGAAATTTCGCTGGGGAATAAAAATCATCGATAATCATCAGTTTAAGGTTTTCTGGTCGATATTTTGAGCACCATGTGCTTGCCGCACTAATCCAAAACAATTGTCGAGGAGTGTAGGGAAGTCCAGGAAGTCTCAGTTCACTTCCGTGTCTTGATATCCATCTTTTGTAAGCCATATAAGCCAACCTGATACCACCATTGTCTGCAATATTTTCGTCACGAGTGTTGATACCATTCAACTGTAAAGAAAGAAATCAGTTCTCTGATAAAATGAATCATTTTATAATCATATTTTGCACTGAGAATAACATAAAAATATTCTGTTACGTGTAATCCAACTTCCGAGACGGTGTAATTTCCATATTGATTGACGATACATCTACTTTTTCTCGTATATTCATTCAATGTTGGCAGACTCCACCAATTGCCAAGGTTTCCATGTTTATCAAAATATCGCCCTGAATTATCGAATCCATGTGTCATTTCGTGTCCCATAATAAATCCGATTCCACCAAAATTCATGTATTGTGGACGATAGTTCCCAAAGAATCGTCCTTGGAGAATTGCAGCTGGAATATCTGAGAAAAGATCACAAACATGATTCATCGTGACTCAAAGCTCTTGAAAATAATTATCAATCGATTAAACAATATCGAAACTCACTAATGCTATTTTCACTGGGTGAATAATGCGCATCGACCTTAACTGCACCTCCATGCAGGTTCCAGTCAACTTTATAGTACGGATTCTTCAATTGATCAATGAAATATTCTGTCTTGAAGCGCGTTAAGTTCAGAATGCTTCCTAAATAACTGCCGCCACTTAGTTCTAAATCTTTGTAAAAATCTTCCAACATTTGATCATCTAGGAGCTCATCAGGATAAGCAACATTTGCAGAAATGGAAGCAGCTTTATCTAAAGCACTTCTTCGCGAAGACTCATCCAACCAGTCAACCTGAATAGAATAATAGAATTGAAAGAATAGAAAAGTCTAAATAGTGATAGTATCTATTTCCCCATCATTCGAACCTTCTTTAGAAGTCCTAGAAATTCTTTTTTAATATATTGAACCATTCCAACGGCATTACTTCTTGCGTGTTCGTTGAAATACGTTTTAATGTAAAGTGAAGCTACACCTATTGATAGATGATCAGAAGCGATTCGAATACATTCTTTCCATCTCGATTCTCGTTCAACTTTTCCATTCATCTTCGTTTCAAATTCGAGTTGTTTCGCTCGCATTCCTTTATTCAAAAAACTAGCCATCGCTGCGATAGCTCTCCACATGACATAATTTGCTTGAGTTTTTCGTGGAGTTGCCTTCATGAGATTTTCAAAGTTGAGTATATACTCTGGGACATTGACAATTACAATTTCATCACCGTCAACAGTGACTTTAGGCGCGAGAATTCTGTTCACATATTCTTTCCATGGTATGCTAGGATAGTCCTTCGACAATTTATTTATGGTTGTTGGGTTATATAGCCTGGTGACAGTACGACGCTTCTCCGCTGATAAAGAAATCTGAAATACATCAGTATTACATCAGATAAAAAAGAACAGCTATATGGACTGATGTATAGAATTCCATATGAATAACTGAAAATTGTCTTATGCTCACGTTCGCTAGTGTTATTTCGAATTCGAGTGACTCAGTGAGGTCTTTTTTTGCCACTTCCTCTGAAGCTCCAAGAAGAACGGCAATGTCAATCATATATTTATGATATGCTGTCAACATTTCCTGGTTCTGTTGTTGCACGAGGAATTCATATAATGTTCCAAATGAAGGTTGATCAATCTGAAAGAAATAGCATAAAAACGTTTTTGATTATTCTTTCGCTGTAAAATTAGTTATGACTAAATCTTGAGTGTTCTCTCAGCGCTACTTCTGTATTCAAATTGACTGTTAATATCATCAACCACTTTAATTTTACTCTCGTATGGTATTTCGCTTCAGCGTTCATAGTGAGGAAATTGCAGAGAGAAACCAACAAGTACAAAGTGCAATTTCAAATGTGGAAATCTCTTTGTATATATAGATATTTCCATTCTTACATTAATCACAAGTGAGGTACTATTCTTCAAATCAACGTCAATCCTGAGCCTTATGAAATAATTTGCCGGCAGTCCTGCATTTCGAAATTTGTAAACAGATTCAGTCCAATGAAAATTACTTTCATTCCATTCACCACCTTTGAGTACTGGCCAACCACCTAAATTTTCAAGTATTGTCAGAAGTGGCTCGAGATCCTGGTCCTCAATGGACTCTACATAGAAAAATTCGTAGCTAATTTTCATGTGTCAATACGTTCTTTTATTTGCATTCAAAAAATACAAATCCAATCATTATCAAAACACTTACTCTCATCCATACAAGATTTGTAGAGGTTCTTAACGAGTCTGATGGATTTATGATCATCAGGCAACAAAGGTTGTTCAATACTTCTCCTCAGCTGATCCTGAAGTTCATCTTCAATTAGAGTAAATGCGTTCACATGACTTTTGTCATCAGGTATTGAAGTTTTTTTAAGGAAATTTCCACATACAAATTCATAGAAATCATCACAAGGCCTCACAAATCGATTCATGTTTTGGAGAATATTGGATGCTGTTAAATTAATATCAATTGAACATTAATGCTGAAATAATTTATTCATTTTTAACGAATACACACTCGAAGATGAGACTAGTAATGAATGTTGATCATATAATGTGGATATATCTCATCCTTTTTATTCTACTTCGTTCCTATTACACTGACAATAATGAAATTGTTCAGAATTGCCTAGAAAACTCCTAATCTGCCAATAAGGCTCAGCATTCTTTCCTGATTCAAGTCTTTATAAAAATCTGTTACTTACCGTCACGAATGCAAGTTGGCGTAAGGCATGCTCTCGATGGCCAGTGATGAAAACATTTTGCGACTCTTCCTTCGACCAATGCAGCTGTGTATGATAGTCATCTTGTTTATTTACAAGTACGTACTCATGGAATAAAAAGTAGCATGATACAATATACATGATGCTATATAACTGATGAATCTTCTACCCTTTTGTTTTCAATTTAGCTTCTAATTCCCGAAATTTATCTATTCGGAATGTTACGAAATTTTGTGCCCTCAAGCATATTATCATGCGCATGTTGTTCATTTGCTACTACATTAGTTAAAATTTTGAACGCGTGTAAAATTGAAACAACCGAAGTAATATGCGAGATATAGACATGAAAACTGGTGAAACAGTCCAGCCAATAGATCTTCTCATGGTCATTATAAATTATGAGAAACTTCATTTACGGAAATCGGATTAGAAACAAAATTCAAAATTCAGTTGTTCGATCATAAATTTTGAATTCAACAAAAGATTTACTATGAATTAACTGTTATTGATGATTGATAGTCTTAAATATGTTCCTCATTATTTTATATAATTGATTATTTATTAGTGAAAAGGTGATACAGCTCACCTGTTTTTGTGTCAGACATTTTGCGATTGAATATTATCATACCAATCCCAATAGCGAAAATGATGCACAAAAATATCCCAATTGATGCAATCAATGTAAGGCCACGTTCCAACGGTGACAGTCGCTTCCACCAGTTTGTAATTCTGGAAAATGAACACCATATCCACATTAAACTATTTCTTGTTGATTAATTATTCTGCAGATTGAATGAAAATGATATCTTTGATTTGTAGGGAATTGATTACACTTACGCCATGTTATATGTGACTCAGGTATCCAATAAGATAATAACGATGAAATAATAATCTTCTAAGTTTCTTATACAATTATTGAGAGTTCAACACTATTATTCACAAGTCACATCGCTACCAATGAAATAAGAGTTGGTGACGAGAAAAAAAAATTCATCTGTGTGACAGTTTTTTGTGAAAAAAAAAAAAAATATCGTTATTCAAATATTTTCATTGTTATCATCATGTCATTATTTTGTTGAATTATCAATGTTATTCTTCCCACAGTCATGTTCGCTGTGATCTGAAATTGCCGATTATGATTCGTTGTTGGATTTCATGACAAGTGAATGGAGGTATCTATATAATTAATTAATGTTCTATCCAAAATAAAACTGCACTATTCTACAAATTAAATTATAATAAAATGAGTGACTGTTTCGTACTACAAATTATCATGTATTCACATTTGCGCTAAAAAGGAAGTTGAGAAAACCACATTCTGATACAAGTTAGGACCACACGAAGTGTCCTGTCCATTCCATTTGCAACAATTCATGTCATAAAATTCATACTTCACATATACATTTTTCAATTCATTTGCACTAACGTCGATTCAACCAGACGTTTCAAGATTCGAACAATAAATCTTCACACACAGCGTGAATGAAGCTGTTACATGCCAAGATATAGCCTGATGTACGAAAACTACCATAAATCACACTTATTTCTTGGGTTCATCTTCATGCCTAATTGGCATTTAAAGTCTTTTGCAAATTCGATAGTATTTGAAAATGGACCGAGGACGCGAAATTCGGTCGGGCTATCAACTTCGTGATGGATCTGCCATTTTAGAGAAGCCAATCGGTATTTCGTACACCAAATGTTTGCATTGCTAATCCAAAATAATTGCGATTGAGTATAGTCAAGACCAGGGAGTATTTGTTCTTTCTGGTGTATCGATGCCCATCTTTTATAAGCTAGATAGGACAGTTTGATACCACCATTATCAGCAATATTTTTGTCAAGAGTATTTTCACCATGCAGCTGGAATGAAAAAAAATGATTAATTTCTTTTTATGTAGGAACTCGTTCATTGACAACCACAATTGCATTCATCCTTACATTCATACCAGCTTCTCGAACGCTATAGTTGTTATATTGATTGAGGATACACTGAATTTGACCACTGAATTTCTTCTCACTCGATTCTGTCCACCAATCGATTCTATTCCCATTATGATCATAATAACGACCTGTGCTGTCAAATCCATGAGTCATCTCATGTCCTATGAAGAATCCAATTCTACCATAATTTATGTACTGCGGCTGTTCATCATCGAAAAACTGTCCTTGAAGCATCTCACCTGGGATAGCTGAAAAGTAAAGAATAGGCAGAAAGTAATGAATATTACAACTCGATTCTACTCTTATTAATTTCAAAATTATTGTTGAAAGCATAACATAACTCACACAAGCTATTTTCCCATCGATTATAAAAGGACTTGACGTGTGTAATCTTTCCATGATTTCTCCAGTCAGATTTGTTGAATGGTACCCTCAATCGAGCGAAAGAATCATCTAAAGTGAAACGTGTGATATTCAAACTGCTCTTC
Source organism: Meteorus cinctellus (assembly GCA_030523045.1). Taxonomy (NCBI): domain Eukaryota; kingdom Metazoa; phylum Arthropoda; class Insecta; order Hymenoptera; family Braconidae; genus Meteorus; species Meteorus cinctellus. The sequence continues at coordinate 125,281 of JAPYZF010000041.1, read as the reverse complement.
CAATAATCTCCACCACTCAACTCTAATCTTCGGAAAAATTCTTCCACTTTGTTATCATGAAAAAATTCATCAGGGTATGCAATATGAGATTTCATGCCCGAAATTTTGCGTAATGCATTTACTCTCGTAACAGCATCCATCCAAAGAACCTGTAATGAAGAATTAAATGTGCAAGGAGGAATAAGTCAGATTCGAACAGATATAAAACTGTGTTCAAGGAGGAAAATTCATCCAACAAACCCTTTGCAAACGTATGTTCAATTCATCTTTGATAGATTTGAACATTTTGGTGACTTTTTTTCTTGTCTCTTGCTTCATATGTTCTCTAGCGTACATTGTCCCCACGCCGATGTACAAATTATCAGACACTTCGTTTATACACTCTCTCCATCGAGCTTCTTTCTGAGGTATACCCATCATTGCCGAGAAGAATTCGAAATATCTATTCCTCAAATCTTCAGTCAAATATTTAATTGCCTTCATGACGATTCCCCACATGATATAATTTGCTTGGACTCTTTTGGGGGTTCGATTTATGATTTTCTCGAATTTGGGTATGTATCTTCGGACCGCCAAATTTATCCATTCATCTTCATCGACACTGCCTTGAGGCGCAAGGAATCTGTTTATATATTCTTTCCATGGTACACTGGGGTGCTGCTTTGATAACGCTTTCAAAGTCATAAGATAGTAGAACCTCGGAACAAGACGATCATGATCGGATGTTTCTGAAGCCTGAAACATAGCATCATCATTTTAAACAGGAATAACTAATCAATGCAAAGAATTAGTATCATACTCACATTGGCAAGTTTCTTCCCAAATTCATGCGCTAGACAAAGCTCTTCTTTAGCTGATTCTCTGTTTGCCCCAAGGATAACTGCAATATCAATCATCAACTGTTGATAATTTTCCAAAACTTCCAGGTCTTGTCCTGCCCCAAGAATTCGACGTGGGATTGGGAATAATGGTCCAATGATCTGAGTGAATAATAAAGAATCATTGCTTTTAATATCGTGTGGAGATATAAAGTGAAGATAAAATTTTAGACTCGATGGAAATTATATTTAATAGAATATGAACAATTTACTTTCAATTGTGAAAATTTTCTCGTCTCTAAAATGATGTCGTAGTACTCACATTCAATATCGTCCTAGAATTATTTCTGCCATCAACAGACGCGGTTACACCAATGAAATGATCTGTTGAAAGTCCCTCATCACGAAATTTGTATGCCAACTTCGTCCAATGGAAATCGTTTTCATTCCACTCGTCTCCTTCGAGTACTGGCCATCCACCTAATTTTTTCAGCATCGTTAAAAGTGGCTCATGCCCTTGCGCTGCAATGGTTTCTATCAAGAAGTATTCATGAAGATCAATTATTCTTTCGAATTTATAATGATATTTTGGTTTTATAACATTTCATGATGATAGCTACTCTTGTCCATGCAAGATTTGTAGAATATCTTGGCAAGTCTACTGAATTTAGGCTCATTTGGGTTCAGAGGTGCATCAATAATCTTTCTCAATTGGTTCTGCACATTATTTCTTGTTCTACCGAATTTATCAATGAGCGGTTTGTCTTCAGGTATCGTAGCATCTTTCAAAAAATTTCCACAAGCAAATTTGTAAAAATCATCACAAGGTTTCACACTTGAGTCCATGCTATCCAGAATGTGAGAAGCTGGTAAGAAAAATTCCATCTGTTTCTTGATACATATAAATATAATATGTATGTTCGATCTAAAATACAACTGAGATTCTAATTTCTATTATCTTTAAGTCTACTTCGTATTTTAATGTGAAATGAAAATGTTATCAGGCATCAAAGACATCATCACAATTACTGAACGGAAACATTGAGTATATTACAAATGTCCGACTATTTCCCCTTCATTCCCCTTTTACAAATGATAAAATGATCTCCTTCAGTAATTTTACTACTCTGTTATACTTTGGATTAGCACGAATTATTTAGTACTTACCTGCCTGAATACACGTTGGTGTGAGACATAAATTTTCTGTTGGACTGAAACCCTTTGCCGTATCTTCCTGAAATGTATCTGTGAAATGTAAAATCTCACTTAATTCTTTTCAGATTCATGTCGAAAAAAATAACATAACAGGATATTCCAACATGATGATACAATCAGAAAATAATTGACATGTCCTACTGTTCATTTTGCGTATCTCGTGAGCTGTTTATTCAGTTCTCAATTTTCATCGTTGTTTTCAGTTAAATATATACATACATCAATAAATATCCGGAGAATACTTCTCACCTGTTTCTATGTCGCACGGATCGAGTATTGATAATATTGCACTAATGCCAATAACTAAAGCAATGCACAAAAGTACCACGGCTGATGCAATCGCCGTTAAGCAACGCTCCAAAGATGAAAAACTTGTCCACCATGATGAACATCTATAGAAAAAAATTGGATGTTCATTATATTATTCTTCACGTATTTCTCAAAATCCAAATATACGTTTTTTATAAATTTAAATTCGTATTGTTGATAAACTTATTGGCACTAAAAAAAATGTCATGAGGAGCTCACGCCATGTTACATCCAACTATAATTTTTGGTGTCGCAATAGAGTAGAGCCTGACTTCCACGTTCCTCTATGGCCAAATAGTGTACAAATTCTAATTGATGAACTACTTCCTGGAAGCTGCATTGCCAGCAGTGCAATTGCAATGAGACACAAAAAAAAAAAGTTTATCTGTCAGACAGTTTTTTATTCAATTTTCATCGAAAATATATCGCTATTCAAATATTTTCATTGTTGTCACCGTTGTATGATTTTTCGTGGGCTGTCAAGAATATTCGTCTCTTGATTAAACTCACTTTGACCTGGGCTTGCAGCTTATGTTTGGCCATACAATATTGCAATAAATATTGCATCCTTGATAAAATTCTCCCCACTGTTCTAAAGAAGCTCCCGTTCAAAACGAATTTCTCATCAATTCTACCTTCACTCTAATGACAAAGGCAATGGTGTGAATTATGTAATTCTTCTCTTTTCTAACATGCGCTCATTCGATTATTTCTGTAGGGGGATATTTATCTTCATTTGCATACTCTTGAGTCACAATAGTATAAAAGTAAATAAATATATGCTGGGCAATGATCTATACACTCGAAGTGAGTTTTGTATCAACCTAGTCTTACAATGTAAGAAAGGTGACGGAAATAAAGACGCAAATGAGGAATGGTCATCAGTCGCAACATAGAATATAATCTAGGAATACATTATCCATCTTTACTTGTTAGAAATTAACTACAGTTTCTATTGATGTCATTACTTCTTCATGAACATTTTTTGCGGGATTTATGTCACATGAATCCATCATAGATTAAAACACGATTAAAATTCTTTGTAGATACTTCATGATCTCGTAGATAAAGGACCATGTGTTTGTTGCAACTTTCTTTTCTGATGATGTTCTATCCAGAAAGCTTGAAGTAATGATCAATTCGCGATATCTATTACCATATGACACACTTCTTAAATGGATTCATGCGCGATCCTCTAGGGCAATGAAAGTCATTTGCAAATTCAATAGAGTTGGAAAACGGTCCATGGACACGGAATTCAGCTGGACAGTGAGGATCCTCGACAATCATTAATTTTAAATGTTCATCTCGATATGTTGAGCACCATGAATTTGCCATGCTTATCCAAAACAATTGTCGAGGGGTGTAATGAAGTCCAGGCAGTGACTTTTCCCTTCTGTTTTTGAACGCCCACCTGGTATAAGCCAAATATGCTAGTTTGACACCACCAGTATCGGCGATATTTTCGTTCCGTGTATTCAAACCATCCAACTGAAATCAAAATCAGTTTATTTTGTTGAACAATTGCAAATATTAGTAATCGCCTTCAATTCACATTGAAATCTTTTCTTACACGTTTCCCAATTTCCGGAACGATGTAATTGTTATACTGATTGATGATACACTCAACTCGACGACGAAAGTTTCTCTCAGACGATGTTGTCCACCAATCAATAATATTTCCATGTTTATCAAAATATCTTCCTGTATCATCGAATCCATGAGTAAGTTCATGTCCTATCACGAATCCAATTCCAGCGTAATTTAAGTAATTCGGGCGATCATGATCGAAAAATCGTCCTTGGAGTATAGCGGCAGGAATATCTGCGTAGCGAAAGAGAGAGGAGACAAAAATACTAGGCATCACAGATCTGAGCTCACCAAAACGATCGGAATAAGTGACTGAGTGATCGACAGCACTCACTGATACTATTCTCGATGGGTGAATAGAAGGCATTTACTGCTGCTGCATTCCCATGATTTCTCCAATCAGATTTATTGAATGGTTTACTCAGTCCACTGATGGAATACTCCGTATCGAATCGTGCCAAGTTCAATGCATTCCCCAAATAGCTTTCACCAGTCAGCTCTAAATCATTGTAAAATTTGTCCAACTTCCTATCATTCGCAAGTTCATCAGGATAACCAACATGAGGTGTTATGGCATCGGCTTTTCGTAAAGCGTTTCTTCTTGTATAGCCATCCATCCACTTAACCTGGATTCAAAGAGTAATTATGAAGACAAATTGTCGAATGATTGTAGAATTCATATTTCCAATCGAAATTTCTCAGCATATTTACGTTCTGCAATACTAATCTAAGTTCTATCCTGATAGCTCGAACCATTTCAACAGCTTTTTGTTTTGCTTCGTCATTAAAATTCTGTCTAACGTACAGTGAACCCACAGCTAAAGATAATTTGTCAGAAACAACGTGAACACATTCTGCCCATCTTGATCCTCTCGCAGGTTTGCCACTCAATGTTTTTTCGAATTCAAGTTGTTTGCTTCGAACATCTTCACTTAAATATGCCATGGATGCCACGATAGCTCTCCATATCATATAATTTGCTTGGACTCTTTTTGGAGTTTCTGCAATAATATCCTCGAAACTGTATATGTATCTTGGGACACTGACAATCACCGTTTCATCGCCTTCAACGCTGGCTTTGGGTGCGAGAAACCTATTTAGATATTCTTTCCATGGTATGCTCGGGAATTTTTTTGACATTCGATTAATGGTCATGGGATTATATAGCTTGGTGATAGCACGACGTTTTTCTCTTGATAAAGAAACCTGAAATATGATATCATCACATTGAATAAAAATTGCCAATACTACTCATTGATATCGAAAGAATATCGATCTAAAGAATTCATTTAATACCTCTGCAAGTTCTACTTCTAATAGCAGCGCCTCAGTAAGCTCGTTCCCCACTGTTTCTTCTGGTGCTCCTAGTAGTACAGCAACGTCAATCATATATTTGAGATACGCTCTCAAAACTTCAGGGCTCAATCCATCTACAAGAACTTCATAAAAGAGTCCAAATGATGGTTGATCAATCTGAGTAAAAAAGTGGAGAATTATGATCGATTCATTTTTCTACCTCAATATGGAGATGATCAAGTATCCAAAAATGTAGAACGATACAATTTAGAAAAATAATCAAATATTCGTTCGTCTGATAATTGAGTATTCATCTAATAATGGAGCTATTAATTATAAAGGGTGCAATTTTCTCTTTCCTGAGTGATTTGCTCATTAGAATTTTAACCTTAAGTGGAAGCATATAAAGAAATTGTTTGTTCTCACATATATCATCCGATTATTATTATCCTTCAGATCAATATCAATCCTGACCCCGATGAAAATATCAGTTGGAAGTCCTATATCACGAAATTTAAATATGGTTTCCATCCAATGGAAATCATTTTCATTCCAAGCATCACCCTCTATTACTGGCCAGCCACCTAATTCTGTTAGCAGCGTTGCGAGTGGTTCGATGCCACGGTTCCTGATCGTTTCTACAGAGAAGAAATCAATAAAATATATTCATTTGCTAATAAACACATGAATTTATATGTACATAAGCGAATAATTTTCTCCTACTTTTATCCATACACGATTGGTAAAAGTTTTTGACGAGCTTGACGAATTTCGGGTCATTAGGTCCAATCGCTCCTTCCATACTCAATCTCAATTGGTGTAGAAGGTGATCCTCAATAACAGTAAATCCATCGACTTTTACTTTATCATCAGGAATTGTGGTTGAGGCAATGAAATTACCACAAGCAAATTCGTAGAAATCATAGCAAGGGTTTACACTTTTATTCATATTTTTGTGAATTTCAGAAGCTGTTGAGAAATTATGATGAGATTGGAAATGCATTAAAACAATTTATTCATTCAAACTGTTATTAAGGGATATTAGCATGAATTATTCATCTCATACCGATATCAATGCAGGCATGCGTGTCACACGGAATTGGTGATATTCCAAAGAATTTTAGTGATTCTCTATCATGGATCCCATCTGTGAAAAAATCCATTCCAAATTAATTAGAGAATTGTAACTTTGTGGATTAATTGTTAAGCACAAATTTGTGTGAAGATAAAAAAGGGGTTGAAAATGGCCACAGAAAGTGCAGGTTACCTATGTCTGCATCGCACGATTTCGTATTTGACGCTATTACACCAACAGCAATTGCGAGAGCAATACACAAACTGACTGCGCAACTTGCAGCTATCATCAGACCACGTCCAACCGGTGATAGACGCTTCCAACATAATGAATCTCTATAGAATAAACCACGCATTTATATTTCCATATTCATCCTCTAACATTCAAACATACGTTCATTGTAAATTCAGATTGACATTGTTGATGAATTTGCATATGAAAATAAATAAAAAATTCACGGAAAATTGATTAGCTACTAAAGGCACTCACATCATGTTATATTCAAATGAAGATTTCAATGCTGTTCCAACGATGTAAATTTAATTTTTCGCGTTTTTCTCTGCATAGAATATGAATTTCGAGTTATATTGCTACCGATGAACTTGGATTCTGGTATGGAGAAAAAAAATTCGATCTGACAGTTTTTTCATTCAATATCCATAAAAAAAATATCGTCATTCAAATATTTTTATTGTTGTTACTGTTCTGTAATTTTGATAGGCCGTCAATGTCATTCCTTTTCTCGATTATGTTCACTGCGACTTGAAATTGCCGCTAACTTTTATGTTCGAATAAGAAGAATGGTTGTCTATATACAAAATTGATGATGATGATAGTAAAAGTATAGATTAATGATAAAATGATTGTTTAACTGAGCCAATTCAACTACAAGTGGAGACAACGAGTAAATTAGAATTTAGAATTTTTTTGAACGATCCGATATCGCCGGCCACTATTATACGTCGAAAATTAATTTATCCAGGATGTGGCAATTTTCGGAAAATCCTGATAGGACCACGAGTCATGCTGTAGATTATATGGTACCCAGTTATTGATTGAGTATATTGGATGCTTACAAACAGAGCGGCGAATCGACTTTGATCCTCAGGATCCCAGTATAACTAAAATTATTTTCATGTTTTTTCGAGATCACATCTGGATGACACGTCATATTTTTACTTTGAAGCATGACTTGATCCAATCCATCATTTATAGTGTACATCACCAAAGACAAATTCTTCTTGAATGTTTCACGGTATCAAAAAAAAAAACTATTCACACCGCCCATATAATTTTGTTTTTTTTTTAACAGTTCGAACAGTACAAAAATTACCACATGTCGCATTTTTCTTTCGGATTCATTCTCGTTCCTTCAGGGCATTTGAAGTCTTTTGAGAAATCAATCATGTTTGACATAGATCCAACGATTCGAAACTCAGGTGGGCTATAAAAATCCTCGTCGATCATCAATTTGAGATTCTCTGGTCGATAACTCGAGCACGATGCGGTTGCCATACTAATCCAAAACATTTGTTGAGGAGTGTAAACAAGCCCGGGGAGTGCTTTTTCCATTTTATTCTTTGTTGCCCATTTCTTGTAAGCTTCATATGCTATTCGGACACCACCATTGTCAGCAAAATTTTTGCTACGAGTTCTCACACCATTAACCTGTAAGATGAAATATTCTCTTTTGTATTTTTTCTTGTAGATCTTTCAGATTAATAATATTATATTGAAATATTCTCATACTGATGATTTAATTTCCGACACGGTATAGTTGCCATATTGACTGACCATACACTGAATCTCCGTTGCATACTTTTGCTCAGTTTCTGGTGTCCACCAACTGGCAGCATTGCCGTCTTTATCAAAATATCGACCTAACTCATCAAACCCGCGAATCATTTCATGCCCCATGAGAAATCCAATCCCACCATAATTCATATATTTCGGACTCTCACGATTGAAGAACCTCCCTCGCAGAATTGCCGCAGAAACGTCTGAGAAGCAAATAAAAAAGAAAAAATGTCATACATCACAAACTCCCACTGTCTGTCAATTAAATAATGAATCATTAACAGAAGTTACCGATGATATTTAAAATCGGTCTATAGTTAATAGAAACTTTCACCGCATTCCTATAAATATGCCAATCAGATTTATTGAATGGTTTGTTCAATGCATCTATGGAACATTCTGTGTTGAATCGTGTCACGTTTAATACACTTCTTAGATAATTCCCGCCAGTTAGTTCTAAATTCTGATAAAATTCTTCCAGTTCTTCACCGTCCATTAGTTCATCAGAATACCCAATGTGAGGTGACATGGCAGAAGCTTTACGTGTAGCGTTTTCTTTTGTATTATTGTCCATCCATTCGGCCTGAGATTAGAATGATGATAATAAGTGAACAAAACTAAGACAATATGTTTGATCTAGTACAAAATTAATCATCAAAAGTACCTCCTGCAAAGCTGTGATCAATTCTTCTTTGAGGGATTGGAACATTTCAACAACATCTCTTCTTGCATTTCCATTGAAATACTTTTTAATGTACAGTGAACCCATAGATAAAGATAACCGATCGGAAACAACACGAACACATTCTTGCCATCTCGATTCTCTTGCAGATTTACCATATATTTTCGACTCGAAATCGAGCTTTATATTCCGAATATTATCACTCATGAACTCGATTACCTCAGCGACCACTCGCCACATTACATAATTTGCTTGGACTTTTTGTGGAGTTGTCTGTATGAGCTTTTGGAAGGCGAATATATATTCTGGGACGAGAATAGCCAACTTCTCATTGTCATCAACATTGGTGTTGGGTGCAAGGAGTCTATTTAAATATTCTTTCCATGGTATACCGGAATATTTTTCTAATAACTCATTCACTGTCATGGTAACATATGTATTTGCGATAGTCAGGCGCTTTTCGGTTGATAGAGAAATCTGAAACACATTGAATTGAGTTTGCGTTCAAATACATCAAATTTCATCTAATGAATTTCACGATATTTACTTTTGCAAGTTCCTTTTCGAATTGAAGCGATTCTGTTAATTCTGTTTTTGCCACATCTTCTGATGCTCCAAGAAGCACAGCAACATCAATCATATATTCATGATATGCTGTTAAAATTTCTGGACTTACTTCGTCTACAAGACGTCCACGTGAGAGTCCGAATGAAGGTTGATCAATCTAAATAAAAAAAAAAGGTTATGAACTTATACATCAACTTTAATTGGATGGTGACCTTAAAATGAAAACATAATCTTCACATTCTCATAAGTTGAGAGATTTATGTTAATAATCACACTGGTCAAACACATTTCCAGAATGTTTTTGAGGTATAATATTAGAATAGTAGGCATCGCAAAAGCCTGATAAACCAATTGAATGACCAGAGAAGATTTAAACTTCTTTGACATGAGGATTTCCTCAAGTGATCTAATTGATAATAGAGACAAATATTCATGTATTTAATCATTTTTCTGCGTACGTATATCATCTTCTTCGTATTGTCTGCCAACGAAACATCAATTTTCAACCCAATGAAATAATTTATTGGAAGTCCAAATTCACGAAATTTGTATACACTTTCCATCCACTGAAAATTGGTTTCATTCCAATTTTCTCCTTCCAGTACTGGCCAGCCACCTAATTCTTCCAGCATTGTCAAAAGTGGCTCGAGACCTTCTTGCTCGATAGTTCCTTGGGAATGAATTAATGAATAATGTTTATGGAATATATTTGGTCCACCATATGTAAAGTTAGTAAATACATATCTCGATTCGATAGTTACAACAATACTCACCTACGTCCATACAAGATTCGTAAAGATTCCTTACAAGATTGGTAGGCTTATAGGTACTCATCTCAAAAATTTCTTCAATCCTTCTTCTCAATTGATCCTGAAGTTCATCCTCAATTGAAGTGAATGCATCAACATGAATTTTATCATCAGGTATCATGGTTGTTTCCATGAAATTACCACAAATAAATTGGTAAAAATTATCGCAAGGGCGCACACTGGTGTTCATGTTTTTGAGAATTTGGGAAGCTGGTGAGAAAATATCAATTGAATTGCAATACTAAACATATGATTATTTTATGTTGCACAAGTAACCATTTAGCAAAATATTATCAGAAAATTTTATTGAATTGCAAGGAATGTGTGAACGAAGCAATCTCGAACTACGAACTCTTTCATCGTAGAATCTATTATTCATTTTTTCAGTCCCGAAAGTAGAATAAATGAAAGATTATCTTCTAGAGTTGTTCCAATTTTTTCACTCACCAGTATGAAGACAAATAGGTTTTTGACACGTATTCACTTGTATTATTGGAGATCCCAATGGTGCTTCAACTGTAGTAGGATGCACAACTGTGAAAAATAAAATATTCATTCCTGTAAAATTTGTGTATTCGCAAATGAAAGCGCTGGTTTTCATCATCCTTCTTGGTGCTAAATTCGATGTTGACGTGCTAACCTGGTACTTCGTTACACGGTTGACGATATGGGATAATCACAGCAATAACAATAGAGAGAACAATGCACAAAATGGATCCGCAGCATACAATCACTGCTAAACTACGTCCAAGCCGTGATAAACGTCCCCACCATGATGTTTCTCTAGAAAACGAAGATAAATTTTTAAATATTTCATTAGCCCTTCAATATTTAATCATATGTTCATCGCGGATTTTGTTGATACGCGTCAAATGAATATTTTCTCATGAATTTATTGGCTTTTAGAGGTACTTACGCCATGTTAAATCCAATTGAGCAATTGAATTTGATCCCAGCAATGTAGAATCGATGTTCTGTATATCTCTATAAGATAATACTGGACCAATATTGGTGAATATACTATAACTTGCAAGTTATATCGTTATCAATAAAGTTAGAACAGACACGGAAAAAAAATTATCTGTCTGACAGTTTTTTATCCAACTTCTACAAAAAAAAAATATCGTTGTTCAAATTTTTCTATTATTGTCACTGTGATTTTAATAGGCTAGCAATGTCATTTCTTTCTCTAAATTCACTGTGATCTGAAATTGTCGCTCATGTCTAGCACTTTTTTTTTTCGAAGGGAAGAATTCGTTGTATATCGTTAGTTCGTATTGTGTAGAATGAGACATTTGCACTGATGATACGATAATTACGTAGAATAGTGCAATTTGTTTGGTTTCTTCTGTTTTCATAAGTTTCAAATGATGAGATGGAATTAGAGATAGTTGAGCGCTTCAACTATCATTTCAACACTCTAGCTTTATTTAACTCTTACTTCTACATTCAATTACTAAATACCGTTCAACATTGCCTTACTGAGGATGAAGATATTTTTATTCGGTCGCTCACCAAATCTCGATCATGAAAGATGAATAGTACTATATTTCGAGCAGACGATTTATCATACATCTAACCTTTTACTATCAACATTATTGAAACTTTTTTGTATATTCAACATACCCCCATACAAAGCTTAATTCAACAGGATGAAATGGGGGTAATGATGAAATCACCAAACAACACACTTCTGAACTGGATTCATTTTTGTTCCTCTCTTGCAATGAAAATCTTTCGCAAAGTCAATCATATTCGAAAATGATCCGATTACCCGAAATTCAGATGGACTGTGATTATCCTTCATCATTGCATGTTTGATAAAATTGATTCGTCTCTTGTTACACCATATGTTCGCTGCGCTAATCCAAAACATTTGTCGGGGAGTGTAATTAAGTCCAGGGAGCAACTTCTCTCTATAGTTTTTAGCTGCCCAATTTTTATATGCCAAATAGGCTATTTTTACACCACCATTGTCAGCAATATTCTCATTGCGAGTGTATAAACCATTTACCTGAGTGGAATCATTTCAGTGTCATGAGTGAATACGTACGAATTTTCTAACTTAAATATCACAATGAAATGTTTACTCACATGTTTTCCAACTTCGGGAACGTAGTACTGATTATATTGATGAACTATGCAGTTGACTTTTTGTAAAAAATGTTGATCAGTCTGGTCTGCCCACCAATCAACAAGATTACCCTGTTTGTCGTATTGCCTTCCTTTTTCATCGAATCCGTGAGTTACTTCATGAGCCATAATAATCCCGATTCCACCAAAATTCAGATACTTCGGGCGGTTTTTATGAAAATATCGTCCTTGAAGAATTGAAGCCGGAATCTCTGACAGAAATGACACAGTAAAGTTAATTAATCGAAATTTTAACTTTGTGCATATATTACCAAGCAACTGAATTACTTGTCTTGCAACTGACAGAACTCACTCATGCTATTTTCCACAGCGGCATACTTGCCATTGATTTTAAGTATTTCTCCACTCTGAGTCCAGGCAGATTTATTAAATGGTTTCTTCAATAAACTGAATTGATAGTTCGTATCAAATCGCGTCACTTTCAGAATGTTTTCGAAGTAATTGTGATCATTCAGCTCTAAAGCTTCGTAGAACACATCCAGTACTGTGTCATCCAAGAGTTCAACAGGATAACCAACTCTATCAGCCATAGATGTCGCTTTAATTATAGCACTTTTTCGCGTATTTGCATCCATCCAATCAAGCTGAAATCGCAACCGAATATTTCAAAACAAAGAATTTAAACGAAGATGAGATTGTTGTTAAATCATGAAAATTTTAACGGACAAACCTGCATCAAATTTCTGGTAAATTCATATTTAACTTTCCGAAGGATTTCGTGGGCTTTCTCATTCGATTGCTCAGTGAAGTAATTTCTAATATAGAGTGAAGCTACACTAAATGGTAATCGATCAGAAACAACACGAACACATTCTCTCCATCTTGATGTTCTCGATGGAGTACCATAATACGCTTCGGAGAACTCCGTTTGTTTTGCGCGAAGTTCATCAGTCAAAAACGTAACTGAACTAGCAATAGCTCTCCACATTACATAATTCGCTTGAGTTCTCAGTGGAGTTTCAGTAATAAGTCTCTCAAAGTTCATTAGATATGCTGGAACATTGACTATTATAACATTGCTGTCATTGATGCTGATCTCGGGCGTAAGAAGTTTATTCAAATAGTCTTTCCATGGGATGTTGGGATAATTTTTTGACAATTCTCCAACAGTCATGCGATTATTCATTACAGTGATTTTACGACGAGCTTGCAATGGTTTAGAGGCCTGCGAAAATCCAAAATTGTATCGATTCAGAATGATAAATTGTGAATTTGAACATGAGAAGGTGAACTGGTATGATTGTTTCGGTGTTTACTTTCGCCAGTGCTTCTTCGAATTCGAACGACAGAGCAAGTTCTTTTTGCGCAGCTTCTTCTGATGCTCCAAGGAGTACAGCAATGTCAATCATATACTTACGATATGCCTGCATAACTTTGTAGTTTAGATCACTCGCAAAATATTCTTGCACGAGTCCAAATGATGGTGGTTGTAACTGAATAGAATAATAAGAAATTATCGACGGTTATTATTCCAATTGAGAATAGGTGAAGTTGTTCTCCCTGACTTAAATAATAATTCAAACTACAATGAAATATTCTCGTGCTCACATTTAATACACGTCCGGTATTGTTCAGCAAATTAACACCAATCTTCATAGTAATGAAAAAGTCAGTGGAGAGTCCCATATCGCGAAATTTATAGACTGATTCCGTCCAATGAAAACTAGCTTCATCCCAATCTTCACCTTCAAGAACTGGCCAACCCCCCAAGTCTTTTAGCATTGTTAAAAGTGGCTCAATACCTCTTTGTGCTATTGCTTCTATAACGAAGAACAATAACAAAAAATGATTTAATTTTTATTTCCTGGAATAAAAATTTGAAAACTCAATGAATCTGATATTTTTTACTTCTATCACTGCAAGATTTGTAGAGTTTTCTCACAAGACTGAAATGTCTACGACCATCATTTTCGTTCAATCTCTCAATAGCTCTCCCCAATTTTTCCTGCATTTTGGTCTCAATTATAGTAAGTGCGCTGATGCTAGTTCTATCATCAGGTATCGGAGCTTGTGCAAGGAAATTGCCACAGGCAAATTTATAGAAATTGTCACAAGGGTTTACACTTGCGTCCATATTTTTGAGAATATCAGAAGCTGATAAAAAGTTATCAATCGGTTTGAAAAGGTGGAATGATAAATTCATATCAAATAAAAATATGCCGAGGAATGTCTTATTACAATAAACGTTATGTGAGAATTTTTTTTGTGTATGCTTCATCGCTTACCAGCATGAACGCAGGTAGGTGTGACGCACGTGTTCATGTCTGCTGCCTGGACTTTCGGTATGTCATCAGTCGATTCATCGAATGGGTAGTATGGGATTCTAACTTCAATGTCAACTTAAAGCAGCCATTTATGATCACATGACCATGAAGAAAAATAAAAATATGGTGCATTTTTTTTTTTAAGAAGTTGATATTCGAAATATAAAATATTTCTTCAATATTGTTTCTATCATTGAAGGTCTATTACACAATGATGATGAAAATTCATGAGAAAAATACAACTCACCTGTCTCGCAAGATTTGATATCTGACATTATTAGAGCGATTGCAATAATGAGAGCAGTGCACAAAATACATCCACAACAAACAAACATCCCTAGGGTTCGTTCCATTTGAGACAGACGCTTCCACCATGATAAATTTCTACAAAATAATTCTTGAATGTAAATTACTTTGTTTAATATTTGAATACTTCCACATATTCTGATCATAATATCTCAATGACAATTGTGATTAATATTTTTGTGGTGTTGATGAAAAATGTTAGCATGAATTTATAAACAATTGGAAGTGCTCACGCCATGTTTTATCCAACTGATGAATTTTATGTTATCTCCACGTCGTGAAACTGATCTTCCGCAAATTTCTATATGTCAATAATGCAAGAATATTGATAGATAAATTATTTTATCGGAGTTGTATTGCTACTAATGAAGTTGGTATTGAAAAAAAAATGTTCGTCTGACAGTTTTTTATTCAACTTTTATAAAAAAAAAATCGTTATTCAAATATTTTTATTGTTGTTAATTTTCTGTAATTTTACTAAGCTGTCAATGTCATTTATTTTTCAGTTAAATTCACTCGAATCTGACACTTTGAAAAACCATTTTTTATCCATGTGATATTAATACTATTCACACAGTGACTTTCAGAATTTTGATGATTGTTTAAGAATTAGAAAAAAATATGTCACAAAATAGTGGATGAGAAGAATGAGTATAAATTACTACAAAGTTTGCTTTCAAGATTGTCAGTCTTGAAAGCAAGTGTTACCTATTTGGATGATAATTGTTTTTCAATATCAACTTATTTTTATCACACGAATATCTATGAAACATTTTGATAGATATGTTTACAAGATTTCAATCCATATTCATTAAAAACTTTATTATTAGTTTGCAACGTAATTTAAACTGGTGATCGTATGTCATATCTTGGGAGCAGTTTGATGCCTTTCCAGGAGCCTCATGTCGATCATTTAATTATGTCTGTATAAATTCACATAATGGCCAAGTATTTATGTATCAATCGTCACTCACAAGTTCTATAATAAGTTACATAATTAAAGTTTGGCATACGTTCAAATGTAGACCAGTATGTACAATGTTTGATACGTACAACATTATCCTCTTTATATTATTCATATATTTATTAACTCAATTCGTTCAATTTACTCAAAGGATAGGGGGATAGAGAGACGAAAAAAATTTGACGGCTTAAATATTTACATGATGAACTAATGTGTCAATGTTCTATAGGAATATGATCCATGAGGTTTTCCTTTATTTTCAGTGAAGCAGAGCACGATGAAGCAGTCATGGGAATTGGATTTCTTTCGAGGATGAGGGCGATTGAGTGAGTACCCAACTTGTCTTGTATTTTTATTTATGTGGATGATTTGTAAAGGGCAGGGTCGTCAATAATCGACTTACCTCATATTTGTCATTATCTTATCGCTTCTACCGAAATGAGAGGAAGAAGAGTTCCTGCAAGAAAGCTAACCAATTATTTTTATGATAAATAACATAAGCCTTTGACTAATCAAAATGGAAAAAATGGAAGTTTTCTTCATTACATTGGAATGTTTTTATTTCACTCATTCATTTGAGTTTTTTTTATTTTTCCATGAAAATTATTATTCAACGAGTTACATACACATGAAACATACAGCGTATTTACAGCTGTTTATTGAATTTTCTTCCACATCGAGTATATAATTAAGTATATTATTTTTTGTTAATAATTAATAAATATGTACCATCATGGAGTGAAATGTGTAATCTATTATTAAAGACTGATCATCTGAGAGTAGAGTTGCACATGGAGCAAATATCGGTGCAATAAGCGGAGTGGAATTTATTTTATGTCAAATTAAATGACACACTCAAATATATGACATATTTTTCTAAAACAATTCGAATAGATATTTAAATCTTGATGCTATTCTATCTAAGTACTGGAGAATACAATTACCAAACACTCACTAAACGATAAAAAATTTCATGTCCATTCAGTACGAACGTTTAAGAACTATTGATGACGCTATCGATTTTAAAAAATTTGACCCAACTGGGAAAGTTTGAATTTCATTCCTTTCTTTTCTATCGCAAATTTCAGAATTTACGATAAGAACCATGCGGTTTTCATTCTCCATTCGAGTTCATTATACACATTTTCATAAAATTGTGTAGAAGAGACATTAGAAAATTAATGAAAAAAACTTCTTCTGAACAATTGATATGGCTTGCAAACAACTTCTATATATACATTACCTTACTCTAAAAGAAAATTACTGAAGAAAGGACCAATCACTCGAAATAACATTAACTACCACCCAGTAATTGAGTTTACAACTTCATCTTTTGAAGGCTTCATATTATTTTCAACTTTTCTTCACTTCACCCACACGTATTTTTAGTGTGCAATCTTTTTTTTTATACATATTGGATTGTCTTTCACGCCTAAATAATGGATTCACATTGAACTATAAGATTTTTTCAAATGTCTTATGTTTCTTGGAGAACAAATTTATATGCATCTACATGCAACTTTATTTTCGGGTTAAAATTGAACAGGATGGAAATGATGTGACGATAAGAGAGAAAGAACGAACTGAAATTACCATACAGCACACTTTTTCTTTGGATTCATTTTCGTTCCTTCAGCACATTGGAAGTCTTTAGCAAAATCAACCATGTTCGAAAATGGCCCAAGAATTCGGAATTCACCTGGACTGTGATAACCTGTGGTAATACGTAATTTAAGAGTTTCTGGTCGGTATTTGGCACACCAAGTGTTGGCTGCACTAATCCAAAACAATTGTTGAGGAGAGTAAGGCAGTCCTGGAAGTGTTTGTTCCTCCCCGTTCCTAGATGCCCATTCTTTGTAAGCTAAATATGCTACTTTTATACCACCGTTGTCAGCAATATTTTCACCTTGAGTATTTATACCATTCAACTGAAAGAAAAAATCAATTTATCATTCAGGTGGTCATGGCTGACATCTTCTCAACTTAACATCCATATTCATTCATTTCCTTACGCGTAATCCAACTTCAGCATCGGTATAATTTCCATATTGATCAATGATACATTGAGCTTTACGTAAATATTTTTCCTTAGTTGATGGTGCCCACCAATCAATAAGATTTCCATGTTTATCAAATTGTCGTCCCTGATCATCGAATCCATGAGTAATTTCATGACCTATAACGAATCCAATCGCACCATAATTCATATATTTCGGTCGTTTGTTATCGAAGAAACGTCCTTGGAGGATCGCAGCAGGGAACTCTGAGGAATAAACGGAAAAATAAGTAATGTCAATCATAAATTCAAATCAAGTAGAGTAGTCGGATACTCATTGGTGTTAAATGTAAAGTAAAACTCACGAATGCTATTCTCAATAGATGAATAGAAAGCGTTGACAATCGCTGATCGTCCATGATTTTTCCAATCGCTTTTATTAATCGGCTTTCTCAATTCACCGAACAAGTATTCAGTCCCAAATAATGATAAGTTCAGCATGCTATACAAATAACTGTCACCATTCAGCTCTAAATTTTGGTAAAATTCTGCCAATTTTTCATCTTCTAAAAGTTCATCGGGATAAGCAATATGAGCAGACATGGACGCAGCTTTATCTAAAGCACTTTTTCGTGTATCTTCATCCATCCAATCAACCTAATACAGCAAAACGATAATTAGAAAATGGAAATGTACAGTAACTGTGAAAGATGATATCAGTGTGGTAATTTATCATACGAACCTCCTTCAAAATTTGATTAAATTCATTCCTGATGTCTTGAACCATGTCTACAGCATTTTTCTTTGCATCTTCATTAAAATATTTTTTGATGTAGAGTGAACCCACACTCAATGGCAAACTGCCCGCAACAATATCAACACATTCCTTCCATCTCGCTTCTCTTTCGGTCTTACCGCTCAATTCCGTACCGTATTCCAATTGTCTTTTCCGAATACCTTCATTCAAATAGCTCACCGATGCTGCAGCAACTCTCCACATCACATAATTCGCTTGTGTTCTCCGTGGAGTTGTTTGCATAAGTTTCTCAAACTCTGATATATAGTTTGGAACATTGACAACAACAATCTCATCATCATTGACGCTGACCATGGGTGCAAGAAGTCTGTTAAAATATTCTTTCCATGGTATACTTGGGAACTTTTCTGACAGTTCTTTAATAGTCATAGGGTTATGCAACAAGGTGACATTACGACGTTTCTCTTTTGGTAAAGAAATCTGAAACATTTTAATTTTGTATTGAATGACAACTAATAATTATTCGTTAACATCTGGAATTTGACTTGAATTACTTATAGTCATGCTTACGTTTGCAAGTGCCTTTTCAAATTCAAGTGACTCCGTCAGTTCTTGCTTTGCTGCTTTTTCTGGTGCTCCGAGAAGTATAGCAATATCAATCATATATTTTTGATAAGCTTTCACAATTTTTGGGTTCATTCCTTCTACAAGAAATTCTCGTGAAAGTCCAAGCGATGGTTGATCCAACTAAATAAAGTCATAATGAATAATTATTGATCAATTCTCTAATTTTGAATAGGTGACCTAGTTGTCTTCTACTTCGAGTTGTTCATTGTATTTGACTTCGCGAAACTTCGATTGGCTGTCAATAATGTCAGTCAGTTTGATTCCGAGTATAAGTTGCGGCTCTCAAGTAAATTCACTCATTCAACTTAGATATAATTGACGATCAAGATAGTTTCATAGTCTGATGGAATATTAGAGAAAAACCCCTATCATTCATATGCTCATTCCAAAACTATCTATTGCAATAGAAAAATTGGAAAAGAGATCATATTGTCATTTACGATTAAAATTAGAAATGGTATGAAAGGAAAGGTTATATCTAGACCCAATGTCATGTTATTATCTATAATGAACATTAAAATGTATTCTTAGCTCACAGAGTCGCTAAAACCACTTTGCATAATTAATCGATTCGATCTAGGTATTCCAATTAACAAATTCATATTGCATGCTCATGTAGGATTTCCACGTGGATTCTTAATCCATAAATTGTATAGTTTTATAATGTTTCATCATAACGGGTTACAATATCGATACTATAACGGATTTTATCATTCTCATCACAGTATTGGTATTGCGACGTATGAAAGAACGGCGATAAAGTTTTTGCTATGTCCAATATTAAAATTCTTGAGCAGTCACAGCGAATAGCTATTCAAAAACGAGATAACGGTAAATTTCCCAGATGTACACAATAAAAATATAGGAAGATCTACGATGGGCTATTTGGTTATAACATCAATTATGATGCCCATGAAATCGTTTATAATTAATTAACGTGTTCATTTCTCATCACGAGTTTGGACACATAGATATTCTTGTTCATATATCTCATGACGATGTCAATAAAATTGCTGCCAATCTTCAACCTTAGTCATTTTCATTATGAACGTATTTTTGTATTCATGATGCAACATTTCTGTACTCACATCTATTACTCGTTTGGTGCTATTTTTCAAATCAACCCCAATACTGAAGTCGATAAAATAGTCCACTGAGAATCCTATATCGCGGAATTTGTATACTGATTCAATCCAATGAAAATCGCTCTCATTCCATCTTTCACCGTCGAGTACTGGCCAGCCGCCTAATTTTTCTAAAAGTTCCAGAAGTGGCTCGACACCTTGCTCTTCAATAGCCTCTGTGGAAATAAAATCATGGGAATGTTTTAATATTCTATGTTGTTCAGCTATGAATGGGTTTTTTTTCTCATTCAATGATTTATGCTTACTTTTGTCCATACACGATTTGTAAAGATTCTTGACCAGCCTGCTGGGTTTATTTTCGTCTGGCATAAGCGGCTCTTCAATACTCTTGCGCAATTGTTCTTGAACTTTGTCGCTGATTACACTGAATGTATTAACACTGACTTTGTCGTCAGGTATTGAAGTCTTCTGAAGGAAACTGCCACAAGCGAATTTATAGAAATCATCGCAAGGCGCGACACTGTCATTCATGTTATTGATAATCTCGGATGCTGTTTGGAAAATTAAATTCAACTTTAACAATAATATAATAATTTTGTATTGTAAAAAAAAGTGTACCTAGGAGAGAGTCAGAGGAATCGGAATATTCTCGGAAATAAATGGAATATTTTATTGATTCTATACATTTCTTCTAATTGTTCAATTAATTCACATTCTATCCAACTGTCAATTCTATCAACAACAAAAAAAGTTGATTTGAGATGACAGCAGCACATTCAAGGGATTAAAGAACTCTCTCTCTGCTGCACACTGCTAGATTAAAATTTTTAATACTCACCGGCATTGATACAGGCAGGTGTAGTACACATATTCTTGGGTACTTTGATAACTTTCGGTGACTCTCCATGAAGTGCTTCAGCTGTGGATGGTAGCATCTCAGTTTTAGCGGCAACTAATCTCGTTTGTTTGCATTTGCGTGTGCATGAGCAAAAAAAGCGTGATGCCAGGACATTAGAGAAAGCGAATGACATGATAAAATATATGAGATAATATATTTTCAATATTTCAAATACTTTTTTCCATTTCAATCTCATATTTTGTAATTTATTTATTTATTTCACTTTTTTTTTCTTCCTGTATATTATCGCATGAATGACACACAGAAATGAATTACCAACATAAATATGAAACTGATGGTAAACGTCAATGTGACATGTGCGGTATTGTTTATCAACAAATGACAGTGAGTTA
Organism: Meteorus cinctellus; assembly: GCA_030523045.1. Taxonomy (NCBI): domain Eukaryota; kingdom Metazoa; phylum Arthropoda; class Insecta; order Hymenoptera; family Braconidae; genus Meteorus; species Meteorus cinctellus. The sequence goes on along the minus strand of JAPYZF010000041.1, from coordinate 103,719 downwards.
CAAACAAAAAAAATGAATTAAATGATCTCGAAATTCAATGAATTGTAATTTTATGAGAAAGCACACACAATCACACTATTGGTTAAATCTATCACTTTTTCCTTCAATACTCTCAATTTTTTCATTGCTGATATACATATATGAAATATGATTGTGCAAATGTCACTTTGTAATTTTATGTCATTTTTATATTTTCCTACAGGATCATAACTGATTCTTTGTTAAATTAATTATTCCAGTGAAATTAATTATTCAATCAGGCATTTATTTGATGTATAATTTTTATATGAGGAATAGAAAAAAAAGCTTTACGTCAAAATAAGGTAGGACTTGGATTATCAATGCAAATGTAAGTCAGGATTTCTATCTATAAACAATCCTGCTTAGTGGAGGCTTTCCCGCCGTATAGAATATCTCTAATATCCAAGTCTTCATACATTGTAAAAATCTTGACAAAATATTTCATTGGTACGAACACATTCAACTGCATTCTCCAATTAACTTTTCCTACTTAGCCCTTTGATAAAATATTTAAATCATATTTCGCTAATTTCATATTGCAATGAAATTCCTTTTTCTTTTTTTCTTGTTTTATTATTCAAATCGCCGTTACAATACCAAAGTTTTGCGCTATTGATATTTTAATATAGTAACGGATTTTCATTTCTATATGTAATTTTTTTCTATCAAACAAAAGAACAAAAGAATGAAATTTCTACCGGAGAAATTCCTGTTTGCAACATTTTGATTTTATGCTCGTGAGGAAATGACAAATGTCGAGAAAATTAAGAGAAAATATATCGATATTCATGATAAAAATATAAATAATCGTGAAATAATTCAAAAGTATTAAGAGAGACCGTGAGACGTTTTTGCACTGAATTTAAAAGGTCATTAGTTTCGGTTGTGACATTTCGTTCGATTGCAACACTCACGAAATTTTCTGCAATGCATCTATACGTATATGTATATACGTATGTGTATTCATTCGAATTAACATATTGTGAACATTCTTATTGTGAACATGAATAATGATGGTGCCACTTTACTCAGAGCATCCCACGGTTTGAAACGAGTTCCATTGATTCTAAGTTCCAATAATCATTACAGCATGGCTGAGACCGTGTTGGATAGTTTACAATTTCAATTAGAAATTCTCAATATCTTATTACACTGTCTCTAATTCACGAGATTTAAAACTCAATGTTGAAATTGATGATTTCTAATTGAAAATTTGTGTGATTGCATATCATTACGGTGATTTGCAGTCCAAGATTGCATTTCTACAAATTATAACTATTATTAATAATCATTATTCTATAAGTAATTAAATTGTTCAAAAATATCTTGAACGTATGTGTAAAATTTCGAATTTAATAAAAGTTCGATATTGATAGAAATAGTTTTCAATTGATCTTAATTGCTATTTATTGTTATGGATATTCAAGTGCTTATTAAGACACAAAATTTGGAAGATGAATCAGTTATCAAAATTTGATTGAGTCATCGTGATTGAAGAAATACATTTCATGATTTAATGATACAATCAATTATGGAGCATTGTGAGATTGCGAATGAACTATTCGACTTAAATTTAAAAATTCAAATTATTCTGATGGTGGATGAATTGTTTTTGATCATTTTCTAAACACCAACATGTTCGCAATGATTGATATGATTGATTAACAAGTCACAACAATGAAATTTGCCAAAAACTAGGATGATTGACAATGCTGAAAGCTAAATGCAACATGTATACATATCCGCATATGTGTACAGTGTGTATAAAGGCGTAAAAAAAAATTTTAAAGTTCGCGAATGACACGGGAAATGTATCTCACCTGTGTCCGAGTCACACGATCTGGAATTCGCCACTATCACACCAAGACTTATACCCAAGGCGACACACAAAAGGGCCCCAGAAACTGCGATCACCGTTAGACCACGTTCCAACGCTGATCGACGCTTCCACCATGTTGGATTTCTGAAACAAAAATATTGCATTTACATTAGTTGAGGTTCTACCCAATTATTCAGACATATTTGTCTGAATTTCAATTGTGGTTGCAATTTGATTTCTATTTTTATCGAAACAAAATCTAATTCCATCTCGTATTTATAGGATATTCAAAGCCTCGACACTTTACGATTTCTCATCACGATATTACAAGCCAAAATTATGACGTTAATATTTTGTGTTTTCCCATAAACAAATAGTGTAAATAGAACACAATGGATAAATAATCATTCATTAGTTCTAACATCATGAGAAAACCTGAAGTTAGACAAAAGCGAAATGAAATTTATTTGTCCGATAACTTTTATCCAACCTTTATAAAAAAAAAATATGTTGTCATTCAACTATTTTCATTGTTGTTGATATTCTGTAATTCCAATAGGATGTCAATGTCATTTTTTTTCTCAGCCAAGTTCATTGGGATCTGAAGTTGCCGCTGTAGTTTGGTCAATCAGTATTCCGAGGAAAAAGATTACATATGCAAATTAATGACAGAAATGAAATATTTTGTTGTCTAGAATCATGGCCAGACGTCATACAAAATAAACTTGATCAATGAATGACTATTATAATTCATTCATGTGGGTTATTCCAACTATTACAAATGTGACTTTTAGTATTTTTTTTTTATTTTCCGTTATGTGATCACAACATTTTCGTTCGCTTATATACTGTCTATATATTAGATAAGTCAGAGAGAATAAAACTACGATTTGAATTTAGAGAATGTTCAGTGTGAGAGATGCATGAATGATATTACCTTTTACCGTTCAGTAAGACGTTCATTGTGGTAATTAATTTATTCATTAAAAAATACAGAACACAGAAAATATCAAGAAGAAAAAAAAAAGTATTGCACCAACACTAAACTTATTTCAAATAAAATCAAATATACAAAAGAAAAAACAAACAAAATTATTATTATATGCATCTATATCAAAATAAATAATAATTCACATCTGTTGCTGACAAGCGTTTATGACTTTGCGGTAAGAACTATCAGAGCGTTCAACACGTTTTCTCTCCAAGCCAATTGAGACAGCACTTCAGAATTTTTTCCCTTTTTTTTTCATCTATTTCCCTCTAGTTTTCTATGTGAAACGTTTCAAACGTCTGCATATAACATTTGTCTCGACAATATAAATCCGTAACAATTTTCTCTCTACATATAAATGATCATCATGTATGCTCATAAAATATATCTTTACTCATGTACAACCCATGCGTATGTATAAATTAAATAATTTGTAGCCCTTATAGTGACTCGTGCCAAAGCTAAATGGATAAATTATATTTATATTATGGCCAGCATGCGCACACTCGCGGTCTAATCGTGAGAGGGTACAATCGCGCGAGTCGACAAGCCGTAACAACTTCTATACACGGGTGTATCGACCTCGTGTACACTCATCGCCTCGAGACATCTCGAAAGGATTTTCCATCTATATGAATGTAGACATGCACGTATCCTCACTTTGCCCATAGGTTCCATGTATAATATAATATCTAAACATGTTTTATCTGTAATTATTTTGCGCATTGTTGCTGCTGCTTATTCAGAGTGGAAGATAATTGTCTGAACTAATTATTCTCAAGGTCTGTGAAAGAATTATGTAGCAGATTATGTCATAACCTCAGTAGAAATTTAAAACAACTGTTGACCGTGTACTCGATTAACTTTTCTGATTTTAAACCAACTGATCAGAACATTTGATTATAGATCTTAATCAGTTTGTGGATTTGTTGATGTATTCTGTGCCAGGACAAAAGGGAATATGTCAATGAAATGTATTATGGGAAGTGTTGTATTCTTCCTCTTTTTTTTTTCAATTTGGAATGTGAATTTGAATGAATCGAGTGTGAGAATTAATCTGGTGCTTTCATTTCCTACTGTTCTTGCAAAAGAGAATAAATAGTGAATAGTTTTTTGAAAGAATAACAGAATTTTGAAAAAGATTCAGGAAGATCAGTAAATTTTCCAGGGGGAGGAAAATAAACGTAACATTTTTAGGAAGTTACATCAGACTCACTTATGGTAATCTCGGCAGAAAATTTGTTTAATTGAAGGATATACGTTTTCAATTGCGCAATCGGAAACACATGAATTATTCGAAAAACTGTGATTGCATTTCTAGAACATGGTTGTCATGTTATTTAGAACAAATATCTGTATTGAGGAACTGTTACATCGGTAATTGAATGAGAATTAGTTTTATGTTATGAGGGATACGATTTTCTATGTTGGTAAAAATGAATACAAAAATATATAAAAAAAATGGGATGTAAGAAGTGAATTTTCTTGATTATCATCTGAGACAAATACTGAGATTACAATTTAAATGAAGATAGTCTGATATTCTCTAATTTCTATTTTGAGTTATCCCATGAATGATTTTGTTTGAAATGTTCGTGATAATTTTTACAATGGAGTATTAGCGCAAATTTAAAATATAACAAAATATAATAAAATATTCCAAATTATTTAAAACTGTTGGCATTTGCGATAGACTTGATAAAAACAGTACGTGAATGAAAAATCCAATAATTTTATGCCACTTTACTGGGTCAATGCTGAATTTCTGTACGCATGTAATCAAGAAAGAAAGAAAGAAAAAAAAGATACATTTTAGTGAGTGTTTGTAATTTTTCACAAATATTCTCTTCATTGTTTCTATGCATCCGAGCGTTTCATACGCTGCAATTTGTAGATAATGTGATATCAACCCCCAGGGCCAGGAAAATTGAATTCTGGCCAATCTTGAAGTTCCCGCTTCGGTGACCGGACAATCGTGTCAAATTCATTGAGGCATTTCGATTGGTGTCTACTGCCGTTTACTCTCGGCAAAATTTACGCTCTACCATAAATGATAAAAAATTTTTGCAGGGCCAAATAGAATCTGACAAGTAAAGACAAACTTTCATGTACAAACACAGCAATATCATAAATCCAAACCATCGCTTAAACACACACAAACAAATTTGATAATTTGAATTTCTAAAACTTTTTTCATTGATGATAAACTTCCCATGAAAAATAGCAGCCAGTAATGAGAGGGAGGCGTATTAAAATAATCAAATCCCATCAACTACCAATCTCAGAATATTTAATTTTATATTTACTTCTACATGAATCCGCTGTATTTGATCATTTCTAGCGCCATTTTTATTCAGGAAATTGAAATATATATTCAGTTACACTCGAAATTTGACGTTATTGCTCATCGTAATTGAAATTTGATCATGCAGAATGAATATATGGTGGTGTATAAATTCATTGAGGCTGTTCCATCAAGAGAATATCGAATTATATCGAAACACGCGAGGTCGATTATTATCGGTTATGGACACATGACACCGACATGGTTTTTTCCATGGCAGCAATGCTTTGCAATGCTCTGTAGGAAAAAAGAATGTGCCGTGAATTTGTGTCGTCTGAAGGACACGATATGAGTATATATTAGCCGATAAACAAACTTTTTATTCTCATCACGCTTTAGCCGTACATGTGAAGTTCGTGAGACCATGATATTCATATTTAAATACACATTGTTCCCACAAAATAACAAATACTATCCTAGATATATTCAGATATTTTTTGCTTCTTCTACATTTATTCTATTCTATTCCCCAAAAAATTTCAAGCATGCAAAGCCATATTTTCAAAACTGTATAAGAATATTCTAATCTTTCAGACCAGAAGTTAGTTTGTTGAATAATAATTTTGGCTGTCTTCATGTGAACGTTTTTCACAAGTAAATATTACACAGCATCACTTGAAAGCTCTCCAGATTTTTAGATAAAAATTGTCAATTAAAGTAATTTCACTAACGGGTGGTCAAGTGGTAGCCATAATTGTGCTCCATTCGTTCATTGTTTCGTTTATACAGTTATATAAGACAATTTTTCAAAGCACGTCTGATTACAGAGTAGAATCGCGTGTCATTTCATTTAGCAGGTCGATTACCTTGGATTTCTTCTCTGAGCGAACCCGGTGAAATATGAAATTTAAGCGCTAATGGTCTCATACTCAAGACTTGGGCTGTAAGAGACGGCTGCAACTACTTTTAAATTGTTCCGACAAACGTATTGCAAATAATACATTTATGAATTCTACCGTGGGCGTTGTAATCACTTTTAAATGACCCTACTGCAGCTCATTTCCGGATGTTTAAGAAGTCGTGATGACGATCATGTTTTTCCTCACGATTCATATTCCAATTATCAAATTATTCCATTCGCGTTTTTCTTTCACTGAAATTATCATGACACAGAAATTGTTTGATTCTAAAGATTTGTATACTGCGAATTTTTATTACTAATACGAACATATTATGACTAATACCAACTTATTATCACAATGTATTTGATGAACGAAAATAGTGTTGTAGTAAATAGTAAAGGTTTCTAATGCTCTTTAAGATCTTTCAAATTTGTAGAGACAGGTTTTTATTTTTCTTCCACAGAAATATTCAAGAAGGAATTAATTAAAAAATTCATGAGCCTATTTATATAAATTCCCAGGTAAATTGGATAAAAAAATTGTTTATTATGACGCATACAAATTACTTTATTAAACTTGACGAGAAATTTATCTCGATCGCGTGTATAATACTTCTGTGGAAAATTTCGTGGAACGAAATCGATAATTTTTATCGAGGTAGTTCTTTCAAACTCCTCGTCTTGGAAGAACCTGTGTTTCATACGTTATTTACTTTTCACATATATAAAAATACTTCCAGAATATATATAGTAGGAAAAAATGAAACGATCGACTACTATATTGATTTATTGATACTTTATCCTATCTATGATGAACCATTGTCAAAAAATTTTCCACATATTTTAGAAATAGTGATGGAGCGATTCGAAAGAAATTTCATAATGATCTAATATAATTTTTGTCAACAAAACTAAATTAAAAAATACTGCACTGATTTTAATTGATCCTAACAATCCATTTAGTGAATAATCAGAAATAACCATCGAGATTTCGAATAATATTTCCACATGAACAGGGAGAAAAATATTAGAAAAACACTTCAAATAGCGAGAGATATGTTTTTTTTCTTTCCAATCGAATAATTGTGTCGTAATAACCTGTTTTTTTGATTCCATAACAATATTCACTCGTGTGCGTATGTATGTGTGCGTATGTATGTGCAAGAGAGTTTATAATATATCCCCATAAAACGATGAGAAAAATATAAAATGAAACGTACAGTTTGACTTTTGTTGTTCTTTTTCTTATGCAAAGTAATTAATTCAGTAGAAAAGGTTGAATAGCCAATTCATAAAACATGGAGTTGTATTAATTCACAACAGGTTTTATAACAACGTGCCGTATCATTCATGATGGAGTTTATTGAGACGTATAGGCACATATCCTGTAGACATTATATGTTAACGTAATAATTCCTCACAATTCCAGGAATTACCGCCGACTACTTGTGCTAGGAAGACTATCTGTTTCACACTTAGTTTCTCTCCAATTATCGAATTGTGTCGCGTTAGTACAGATTATCCTCGTTCAAGGCTGAATAGCTTATACTAATGGGCAGGTCAAATATTGCCAATGATTTACACAATTATGGAGTCGCTGTGAATTTATATATTTATATATATATATGTTCTATAAATTCGTATCGGTTCGAAAAAAAATGTAAGATATAACAAACTATGTGAGATCAAAGACAGCAACAATATTATTTGTTCGATAAATCTTGACATGATTTAAATATTTGTCTATTTTTCATCGGTTTCCATTTATCCTCGGGTCTACAAAAACTAAGTTGAAAGAGTCATTCAAGACAACAACAAAAATTACCATATTTGATAAATAAATAATTCCAAAAAACTGAATATTCTGTCCTGTTTCATCAAAATGTTCAGTCTCTAAATATAAAATTGCAAAAAAGACAAATGCAATTAATAAACAAAAATCAATATAACATATTCCAATGTTCGATTACGTAAAACAATTCCGAAAAAACATCCAATTCTATTCCATGTTGTTTGTCAATATTCGACCGCTCACTTCCTCAAAAAATTTATTTACAATTCACATTTCTGTCTACAATTTGACTTCCACATAAAACTCTACACATCTATTTTATTATTTTTGTCTCAACATTGATAATAAATTATACACATATTCAGGGTTATAATTCCCGCATGTCACTGTGATTAGGAGACTCAATTATTCTGTATTAATAATAGCGCAATTACTTTTAATAAGATTTACTCACGTGTCTATGATTTGCTGACGCTCATTTTTCTACTGATATGTACGTACATATTGAGTTTATAATACTCTTATTGCACTTATACTACTCAAGTTTTACCAACATAATTTCATTATAGTACAATATCGAATTGCATCACATGAATATGAGATTAGTTATTAATTATATAAATTTGAAGTTAATTTTCAAATATGATATGTGCGATTGAATTTTTATTTTCTGACTGTTTTCAATGCTCATCCCAACCTCACCATTAATCAGAATCAAACCAATTCATCACCTCGACAATCACTAATACACACAAACTTGCTAGAAAAACTCGCAACTTTCCGAAAGAATTGACAAACAACAGTTAAATATATTAACATGAAGAATTTAACTCACACATTTTTTTCCCCTTCCTTCAAATCCACGTCCGACCATTATAGTCTTATCTACTCGAGCATACACATGAAGCAGCCAATAACACGAGTGATTCTATATTGGGAATTCTCACTAGAGAAGTTCGTACGAACAATTTTCATAGGGAGAGAACCATAAGAAAATTAACATTCACAATAACTATCGCAATCATTTATATTATAAAAATACAACTTTTCTATTCAAGTTTAATCAACAATTACATCGCATTGCCGTAATTCAATTGTAAACAGCGCTTGATAATAATTACAGATCGATAATTAATATTATGTCATGACACGCTGCATTATACGTCGTGTTGATCTTTTCATACAGTCTCTTGCATACACGTGTATATAGCACAGCGCGAGAACCGTTATTTTACATAATCGGTTAGCATATAACGGGAACGAATCTTCGTGACGGTATTGTTTAGCGGTCAATAAGAATTTTGAATTTTTGTTTGGTTTAAAACTTACATCTGTGGGATGATCATAATTCTCCGGATATTTATCTTAATTCAAGATATTTTATTTCGTACACTTTCTGGACAGTGCTCACAACCACTTTCGTGTATAACTGAGTACTTCGTTTCTTATTTCCGATTTATAGCGCACAGGGACAAATAAATTAATAATTTTGTCTACGTCTCATGACTATTTGCGAAGAAATGACACGTTCACGAATGTGTGACACTGTGATAGGTGAAGACTATCACAAACGTTCGCAATGTTTTGAACTAAGATATTGAGAAATGTCACTTGTAGTTGGTCTGTATAGAAGGCAACGTGTGAGTTTGTCAACACACAATGGGGAATAGATAAAGTCGACGCTTATCAGCAACTAACGCAAATATTTACGAGCTAATTTCTGTCTCCGTGAAAAGTTGGGTATTTATTTTTGTTTTTCTTTTTTTTTCTTTCTTCTGTTTCTCTTCATATTGGATTTAGCGCTTCAACAACGTGGGATATTCTTGGTGCATTTTGTGCGCAGTTGCAAAAAATTCACGACTGTAGTTTCACAATTTTTGTTACGACAGTAGAGGAACGAATTTATTGCGATTACGTGACACGGAAATATAATTCGTGGTCTGTAATATTGTGTTGTATACAGTCGCGGTCATAAATATTTTGACACCTGTATTTTTCTGTTGAATGCGTTTAATTTATTGAGTGTATCAAAGTTCCATATTTGGTCCTGTAAAATTAATCCAAATTTATGTTTGGTCGTGAAAGATTGAATAGGAAAGTTTTTATCCAAATAATCGATATTAATATTCCCCTTTTTTTTCACATTTGATTTTAACCACAACTTCATATTATTATGTTTCCTTTTGTGTTCTTTTTGAATTGTGAAATATTACAAAACGAAAAAAATAGATAACGAATATATTATAACCTTTTTGTTTCTTGAATTGGTGACTGTAATATTTCAAAAAGTTATTTACTTATCGATCCCAAACAACGTTCATTTAATTCGTATCCAAATTCCCCATCGTCATGACTAGAATCGAACCGAAATATCGGAAGATTCCTATTTTTAGAACAGATTGAAACATCTTCCTGAATAAATATTTTCATGAAAGTTTACTCTGTGATAATTGAAAGAGGATTCATATCCTACTGGAAAGAATTACAAAATTCAAGAAACTTATCACATTCTATTTTCATATGATAAAAACAAGAATGAATCTCATACACTTGAAAACTTCACACATGAAATTCCTATTTAACAACCATGAAAAACAAATACGCCATAATGAAGAAAATTCTCCATTGCATGCACGCATAAATACATCATTGAAAGCTGGAACTAATTTACAGGTGCATGCAATCACAAAGTGCATGACAAAACAACTTCCTGTGTCTATAGATCGAGCGGAAAATGGTCGGCCTCTAGACAGAGCATTGCAAGTTTCTCAAATCAACGTGTCTATATAGTACACTCCACAGTGAAACATTTTCAATGGTTATATACTGAATGAAAGTGGCGGTCACGTTTGCTTTCATCTTTCATCGACTTTCCACTTAACGTGAAAACGAAAAAAAAAAAAAATAACAAAACAAACAAAAGAATGAGGAGAGAAAGAGAGTAAACTTCTTTTACACCAGTCCAACATACTGTGAGCAAACACATTATTATAACCGCGAAGAGGATCAAGAGCAGAGTAGGTCGCTGTGAGAGTCATTCGGCGCCGTTATGTGCGCGAGGGTCGTGTCCATAAACATTCATCGTGGAATTTTCGACATAACTTTAGCACTGTGTTTATCAGGACTCAGAAACTTGCGGTGTAAATAGAGATATCAAGTGATTGTGCGAATGTTGTACTACATAAAATGACAAATATATTTATGAAAATATTTATTTATGCATAAATATTCATCCCTAACGATTAAGGACAATGAGAACTTTCACCATACGAGGTCGACCACGCTATATTCATGTGTTGTATCATGTGATGAACTAAGCCACACATAAACCGTGCAATTACTTTATGTGTATGTACACAATGAGAAGAATTTATTACACAGTGGAAATAAAGAGCACAGATGATACTTGAATATATGGTGTTAGAATATTAATTTGAATTGTGAATTCGAGACAGGACTTGTTAGCATTGAAATATTCACAAGACAGCACGACAAAAAAATTTCAAGAACATGTCGCAAATGTTTTTCCGCTTTTGTAGAGGAAGAATCGAAAACGTGTATGTTTATGGTGTTATAGTTTAGCATAAATTATTGGTGTAATTAATATTCAATTCTTGAGAATTTCTCGCTTTTTATTGTAGGGAATTTCATTCAAATTCAATTTTTTACTAAACTATTGTTACTATACTTCATTGCATAGTTTATAAATATTTTGTTGTGAATTTCGATTCAACTTTATTTTGTGAAACAAAATGATATTTATATATTTATTGATTATCTTTTAATTATCATTCCTTATCAAATAAATAGCATCCAATTTTTCTTCATGAGATGACTTCAATATCATCAATTTTTATTTCATCATCGACATTATAACTGAACTATTGTTCAAATGTACGAGATTGTTTACTTTTTAATAGTACCTTTGTCGTGTTTGTCAAATTATTTATAACAACTACTTGGAATTGTGTGACTTGTAATTCAGGTAGGATTATTAATTTCTTACTCTTCAATTGTAAACAAATAATTATTCACACATATTCAACTCTGCGGTTGATTTGAGAAAAATAAATGTTACTTTAACAGTTACTCAACTGTTTGTCAGTGATACACGAGACTAGTGAAAATAATCTTTACAATAATCCGCGTTTGAGTATGAATAGGAAAATCATGGAAACCAGAATTGAAATCCCTACTTCACAACTTCAGAGCAGAGTAGTATGATGATCTGCTTTGGAAATGTATGATATGGTGACGCATCATTTCGACCAAAACAGGCACGGCACATGGTATTTACTTCAGTATCCGTTGTCCTACATGTGCATTTATTTCTATTTGAGAATACAACCGTGTTTGGATCTTCACAAAGAGAAAATATCTGTTTTCATGTTAATGCATTCACGTCAATTAAGAATAATAATGAATTTTTTTCATGCACGAATTATCCACTGATAGAGCTAAAGAAGTACAATGCAAATTTTCACATACAATATAATCACAATTATAACAAATAATAATGAGCATCGAGAAGTCTAAGAGAATGAAGTCATTAACTATAAACACTATAAATTATCCAAACACTACAAAATTAAATAAATAATTATCATGCATTGTGCAATTTTCCTTTCTACGAATGTCCAAATCATTTTTGTTATTAAGAAACAAATTCGCGTAATATTATGAGTAAATATGTAATGAACATCACCAATAATTCAAATAGTCTTTGATAAATATTTTCATTTTTCTTCTTCTATTTTCTTTTTCCCGAGATGAGAATTGACGTTTCAAAGCTGAAAGTATAGCACAATTTTTTTGAAGTCCTGATTTTGAATGGTTCAATAAAATAATACACAAAACTTTCATATGAAGTCAGTGTGAAATTTGAAGTATTCCGCAATTTTCCCTACGCTGAAATCATCGCTATATATATTCCTACTATATTCTAATATTTTTCTCAATTGTCATCAATCTATATCTATTTATATAGAACGTATTCGAAAGTTATCCAAACCATATCATATAATCGTTGAGATAATTATGGAAAAAAAAAGTATTTACTAGTCTAAACTTTTCAATTTCCTGGATTTTTTCTCCACCATTCACTATGAATAATTTCTATCTCATTCATTTCATTTTTTTCCCCTCATATTTCTTCATTCGTCAAACATTCAAACACAATCTGAAGGTATTTGAACCACCCGGGTAATTTTCTAACTCAGAAATCTTCATGAAAACAATGAAATCGAACCGCAAGGTGCAATCAATCGACACAAGTTTCATAATCATTTCGGAATTGTGGAGACGCTGGCGCGCGAATTAACTTTCAAGACTTTGGACTAGAGACTTTATACTTCGTATATATAAACCAAAAAATAAAAAAAAAATAAACTCTCACTTTAACAATAAAGGAAAAAAATAGACATACAGAATAAATTACCCAAACAATTGTTAATCATTGGTATTTTGCATCATTAAAATACCAAAAATTTATTTACTCTGCGTAATTTCAACGCGCGCTCAGCAACATTTATTTTATCAATCACATTACAAAATATGTACTCGTGCATTGAAATCTCATATCATCACTAGCACAAATCAAATAAAACAAATGATTTCCATCATAATATTGAGTTTATAATGAATAAAAAATTCATTCATATCAATTCACTTACTTGATTACTGTTTGTTTCATACTGTTCGTCATTTATGACGGATTATTATTATTCGTAAACACTTCTTAATAATTCCACCACGACATAACACCTCACGTTGTAACACCTCGTTCAGTCTCGTAATTTGTATTCGTATATTTTCAATTTAATTCGATTGAAACAATTTCGCGTTGTAATTCATCAATTTGATTTATCGTTTATGAAAATTCAATATTAATTGTTTGTAATTGTGCCGTATTTACCAATGTCTATTTAAATAAATCGGCGGAAGAGATGCAATAAATTATGGATAGAAGGGATTGGAGCGTTACTGCTTGACTGAACGAGCGCGCGTACTTCACCACTGTATTTAAACGACCCCTCCCACCTAGCCACATGGTCAGTACTCTTCTCTCGGGTTTTATTCGCCCACTCTCGCGTGCCTTTCAAACGCACCAAAGCAAACGTATTCAGTTAGTATAGTAAGTGTGTTTATACATGTACAAACACGGGGAAAAATTGGATGTATAGAGACACAAAATAATATGCCATGACATGACGCGACAATGACTGACCAATAAATCGAAATGCCATCAACCTCGACCTTCGAAATTCATCAATAATTCTCAATATTATTTGTTTCTATTCTTTTTCTTATTTCATTTTAGCTTCATATCATGTCTTCATTGTCAATTTGAATGTTTTACTATGAAAAGTTATTGATTTAATGAATTATTTATTGATACAAATATAATACTCGTAAATTATGTTATTGAAATTGTTTATTTGATTATTCCTAATCATATCAACGAGGTTGAAATGATGTGCGCGCATTAAATGCCGGGTTTGTAAATTTTACGAATGATAGAATGAGATAATCACATTACACGGGGATTTTGATGGGGTTGGTATTAATTTATGGAACTAGATAAAATGGAGACACTTCTACAAATGGAAACGGTTTGCATGAATAGTATTTAAATGCAAAAGATGAGGATTGAAACCATTTATTGAGTATTTATTTTAAACTGCAAAATGTTGTAATAATAATTCAACAAGCTCTTCAAATGCCATACTTAGTTTGGAATTATGTTTGAATTTGTATTCGCATATGTACCTATTTAATTCAACTTTCAACCGCTGCGTATATTCAATGAATAATTTGTGAATACAGTGATAGAACGCCGGAAAAAATAGGGGGTAGTATTTTTATCTTAATTTGAATTGAAAACAAATGTAAATTTTGTAACCGCAACTTTTTGAGAGTTTAATTAGATCTTCAGTGAATCATCCGTATTTGAATATTCTCAACGTAAATCCAGGCAATTGGGAATAAAATACATCACCTCTTCATTTTTTTAGTATCAATAATAATTGATTTTTATGTGAATGCATTGGTATGTAGATAGAGTTCATGAATCATTGTCACATTTCAGTGTCTTGCCTATAACCTTCTCATTGTTTTATAATATGATTGAATCAACATTATTTTGTTTTTTATTTTAATGTATAAAAATTGATTTTTTTCTCCGTTATTTCCTTATAATAATAATAATAATAATATTGTACATTGATTTGTGCTACTTTTCTACTTTATCATATGCATATATGCAAGGACTTTTGTTTCTCACGCTGTATATAGTGATAATAATACGAATAGCCTTCGAGCCAGATGAATTGGCTTGAGAAGATAAAACAAGAAAACTTTGAGTTTATAAAGTTCACAATGCAAAATGAGGACGAAATACAGATACACAGTATTTTACTTAGATAAATTTAATGAATTTATTGTGGTCGTGACTAAATGAAATTTGGATTTTTTTGTGTATTTCTGTTTGTTTGAAATTTTTCTTTAGTGTTACATAAAACTTCAAAGTCAATTCGACATCGCTGAATTATTCATTCACATCAATTAAAATAGAAGACTATGCCGGATGGGTTTGAAGTAAACGATTTCTTTTGATAGGTTATCAATATTTTATCGATTGATTCTATTATTTTTTATATGACTATTTTTTTTTCGAGAATTCAATAATGTTAATACAAAATACAAATTTTATAGCCCGTCACATTACGATGATACATTCGAAGGAGAGTCCCGTTACTGTTGAATCGATTATCTAAGCTTCCAATAAAGAATAAATTTCTCAAATAAGATTTTCTGTTTATCTTGAATAATATAATGTTACGAAATTCTTACTTACTATGTTCATTACATTAAATCAATTTTTTGAAACCTGTGCCATCATGGAGCAACTGAACAAGTATCGAAATTTTTAGGATTGATTTTCTTAATATTTATTGAGGAAAAAAGACATAAATAATTTGAACGCAAAAAAACTGATTTCTGCACTGAACAATTTTTCATACAGTCTGAAAATGGACAAATTTTAGCAAGACCTATATGACGATAATAGTTATATTATACTGTATGAAATATAGTTAATGAGAAATAACTCATGATTTTTCTTGCCTAGTTTGTCAAGTGATTTTTTTGCAAAGTAATTGATGTTGTCAGTTTCAATTCTGTGCGACACTTGTCTTTATTTTCCACTTCTTCTATTATAATATCGAATAGTCGAGAATTGATATCAGCTCTTCATTCACACTTGTATTGTAAAACTTTACAACTGATCGATTATTTCAATTATTTCTTATTATTGCAACGACCAATATCAGAGATACGAGACCATGAGAGTTATTAAGTTCAATCGAGTCAACTCAATATGCCATAAATTGTGATGACAATTGTCAATCTAAACGTTAATATGCCCATATGACATATCCATATCCATTAGAGTTCTCATTTCTTGTTTTCAATTTTCAATTAAATTGTCAAGCTTGAGATCATTATCAAAAATTATATCTACATTCACAATAAAATTAGGTGAACTCAACAACTCTTCATCTCACACGCTAAGAAACTAGAACTCGTTCTTAAATTTTTGTTTTATTCATTTACTCATTTTAATTTACTTTATTTTCGTTTTCTTTTTTTTTTCGCAATGAATATCACAGTTGCACTTCACTTATGAGGCGACCGACTGAGCTAAATGCATTGACCGATAAGACAAGTCAGTTTGAGTTCACATAAATGCAAATATGTATATAAATTTATACCGTGAAAAAAGTTTATTCTAACAGCAAGTAGATATGATACCGGATGATCAGATATATTATATTCATGGCAACTAAATTTTATCGCTTGATATTATACCGTTAAGGATCAAGACTGAACTATTGCTCCTAATACTACGGTTGATGTTGGCTCATACGATTGAGGATTCGGTCAATTATCCGGAAGTGACTTTGTATTCTTATCTATACCAAGAAACGATTTCTGATAATTTAAATAATAGTTTTTTTCTTCTTTCTATTTTTATTTTTCGTTCGTAACACAGCAGAAAAATATTAAATTAAAAACTTGTAATGTCGATGATATTTTATGTTTATATGACTCAAAAAATTTATGCAGATTCAGAATCGTTCGTTTTCAGTCATCTTTTTAATTATGAATACAACGCAACGATTTAAACATCCGCAATATTTTTACAAAGATTCTGCGTAGATGATTACATGAAACTTTTGCATGCTATACATGGCCAGTGGCTGAAGTGTTTACTCAGTAGAATGTCTGTCATTGTTTAGTTTATTTTTTTCTTGATTGATGAACTGACATTCGCTCAAGCAACGTCAGTGGAGTACTTTAAATCAATGAACAAAGTTTAATATAGTGAGAAAATATTCTTGAGCAGTAAATAAAATTTTCCAGCGTTCCATTTTTCGATAGATATCATCACATTGGCCCTAATCTATTTCGATTTTATCTGTTTCACAATTTCCCGATGAAATTATTCGATCATACGTGAACTTTATTCAAATCCGGTTGCTTCTGTGATAGTTGCTCAAAGATTGGTCATCTTTAATTATCATAGATGTTATAACCAATCACTGCGCCTGTTGCAGAACTGAACTTGATTTCGAATTCAAACCAACGAGGTCGTTATCTTCAGATCGAAAATTTTATCTGATCTGAACTGAATAATGCACATAATGTCAGATAATCATCATGATAAGGATTCAATCTGGATGTTCATCATATTCATAAAAAGAAAAGGAAAATTTCTCATCAATAGTAGCAAAAATGGCTTTTTCATCAACTCCTAATAAAACTTTTTTCGAATCGTATAGACTCGGAGTGAAATATTCCATGAAAAGTCTTCAAGAAATACCAATCGCTTAATAATTGGACTCAAAGTCAACTCAACCCAGTGGATTAATAACTTCATATTTATATCTATTTGAATCTAGACATAGCCATCATTTTTTCTACTGCGCGTCAATACTGCGCAACCGCACAGTGAAAAACCACCTTTAAGCAAATACGACCACAGCACCACAGTGAAATTCAACGGTTTACTATATAACTAATTCATCAATCCTCTGGTCTACAAAGAAACGATCCGCTGCCACCATATTCTTCGAATTGTGTCCCATACAAAAGTACACGGTAAGTACCATCAATCTTTTCATAAAAATCGTAGAGAACTTCTAAAATACAAGTTTGAATGGTATTTTCTAACATCGTATACAATTAATTGACATGATGGATCAATAAGTGAATTCGCAGTTGATATGTCACAGTGACTACAGTCAGATTCCAAAAGTTATCAACATAACCTAAATTTACCATTTTTTTAAAATAATAATTCCAATCATGTAGCACATTTGAATGTTTCGGTACAATACGAATTATTATAATGAATAATAATTTTGGGTTTTATATGATTTCATCATAAGCAGAAAGTAATTGGATAAGAAAACTAACGAAAAAATAATTAATTAACGACAAAATAGCGGATGTAAGCTACGTCACAGCAAATACCTTCAAATCTAGTTATTTTATGGTTAATTGTTAATTTTTTGTCGTTAATTGTTATTTATTTTCATATATTTTCCGTTATTACATCATAAATAATTAGAACACTATGATAATATTACGTGCTATGTAATTTGCGGATATTCATTCGTTTCTCAATGAATATTTGTTGCGTTTCAGAAAATGCCAGTTGCCTACGACGTCAAGTCCAGTTGGGCTGATGAAGTAGAGGAAGAGGGTGGAGCTCTGCCACCACCATCTGAGGTTTATGATAATGGATTGAAAATTCTTACTGAATACAAATACAATGATGACAATAAGAAAGTCAAAGTTGTACGTACATATAAAATTGAGAAGCGAATTGTATCAAAGACAATTGCAGTGAGGAAAAATTGGGCGAAATTTGGTGATTCGGCTGATGATAGGCCGGGGCCAAATCCAGCCACAACTGTTGGCGCTGAAGATGTGTTCATGCAATTTATCTCTAGTAAAGAAGAGGATAATAAAACCGAAGACGACTCACTCGAGAAATTGAAGAGTATGGGCGACAAGGGTATTGTCAAGTGTCGTAACTGCAATGGTGATCACTGGACTTCCAAATGTCCGTATAAAGATACCGTTCTTGCGGGTGGTAAAGTACCAGACGATAAGAAACCATCAATGGCACCTGGTACACCGTCAGCAATCTCTGATATTGGTAAACCTCAAGGAAGCAAATATGTGCCACCTAGTATGCGCGATGGTGGTAATCGACGTGGTGACTCAATGCAAATGCAACGTCGTGATGATACAACTGCAATTCGTATTTCAAACTTATCTGAAAGTACTAGTGAAGCTGACTTGGAGGATTTGGTTAAACCATTCGGAATGATCCAGAAGCAATATTTGGCTAAAGACCGGCAAACGAATCTCTGTAAAGGATTTGCATATGTTCACTTCAAATTTAGGAACGAAGCAGCCAAGGCTATTGCTCATCTTAATGGATACGGTTATGACCATCTTATTTTGAACGTCGATTGGTCGAAACCTCCAGAAAAAAGCACTTAAGGTTTTTATATCTTTCAAATTCCTGATTGTGGTTGCATATTAGTGTGTGGATAGTGTACTTTCCGCGCATTGTGTAACATTATTGCCTGTATTTGTCGATAAGATCAATAAATAATTATTCCAATCGGAATTATATACAAGTTCATTATTTGGAATCGCGGGGAATCTTGAATAGTGCTCTGTTACAATTTGATTTCATTGTGTAAGTTCCTTCGGATTGAGAAATTGAATGATATTCTTAGAAGTTCGGTATAATTGGAAGAAATAAGATAATTGATATTGTTCTCTTCTCCGAAGTTGATCTTGTACCATTTCTTAAACAATGTTTGGCAAATGTGTAACCCATGAAATCATGTTCATGTTCGGGGTATAGTGCATGTAATATCATGAAATTTCCAAATATAAAGCTGGTATGACAAAAACAAAAAATTCCGAGTTTCATATGGTCTATTCAAGATAAAATATCAATTCTTTTCCTAGTCGTATGGTGTTATTTCAACACCAAGTTACATCCATGTGATATTCATACGGGAACAATTTTCATTCACTCGCAACTTCCCATTAATAAAATGTGTAAGAATACACAGCTTTCTTTGTACATTTTCAAAAATCCATACGAATGCCAGTCTCAATATTTTTCTTTACTATTTCAAATTATATGCTATAGACAAATCTCTTTTACCATACCGCACACTTATTCTTCGGGTTCATCGTCGTTCCCTCGGCACACTGGAAATCATTTGCAAAATCAATTATATTTGATAGTGGGCCAAGAACTCGAAATTGTGGTGGACTGTGATAATCCATGGTAATATGATATCTAAGACTTTCTGGTCGAAGTTTTGAGCACCATGTACTAGCTGCGCTGATCCAAAACAGTTGTTGGGGAGTGTAATCAAGTCCTGGAAGTTGTGGCTCTCCGCCATTTCTTGATGCCCATTTTTTATATGCTAAATATGCTGTTTTTATACCACCATTATCAGCAATATTCTCGCCTTGACCATTTACACCATTTAACTGAACGAAAGAATTATCTCTTCAGCGCATTTCATAAAAATTCATCATTGTTAATGGATGTGACGATCAAATTTATGTATTTTCTTACGTGTAATCCAACTTCCGATACGGTATAATTGTTGTACTGATCAATAATACACTGAGATTTATTCAAATATTTTTGTTCAGTTGACGCTGCCCACCAATCGACTATGCTTCCATTCTTATCAAATTGTCGTCCCTGGTCATCGAATCCGTGAGTTATTTCATGACCTATGATGAATCCAATTGCACCATAATTCATGTATTTTGGACGATCGTTATCGAAAAATGGCCCTTGGAGAATTGCCGCTGGAAATTCTGTAAAAACAGAGAACTCAGAGCTATACTAACATGCTTATCGTGGCTGAGAATCACCACTTGAAAGCTCACAAGTTTATTCTTTTATTAATGATGAAAACTCACGTATACTATTTTCAGTAGGTGAATAATACGCGTTCACAACTGCAGATCGTCCATGTCTTATCCATTCAGTTTTATTAACGGGTCTTTTGAGTTGACCGACTACGTAGTCCGTGGTGAAAATTGATAAGTCCAACATACTACTCAGAAAGTGGCCACCATTTAGATCTAAACTACTGTAATATTCATCCAATTTTTTATCATCTAAGAGTTCATCTGGGTAAGCAATGTGTGAGGACATAGAAGCAGCTTTATCTAAAGCGCTGATTCTTGTATTTTCATCCATCCAATCGACCTGAAATTAGAGAATAACTCAGTAAAATGGATGTGAAAGAAAATTGAACAAGAATCACAAATTAATTAGCTTGTTGACTATGGCACTTGTGCCACTTCTAAGTAATTAATGGATTTGACCGTCAGAATGAACTCCAACAAATGATAGAAAAACAAAAACATTACATTCTTCAATTGGAAAAATGTTATTGCACGAACCTTCTTCAGAATGTTAGTGAACTCATTCTTAATGCCTTCAACCATTTCCAGAGCATTTCTTTTCGCTTCTTGATTGAAATATCTTTTGACGAATAAAGAACCAACACTCAATGGTACACCTGCAGCAACAGTATCAGTGCATTCTCTCCATCTTTCTCGTCTTTGAATGCTACCATCTACTTTTGTACTGAATTCAAATTCTCGTAGTCGTATAGCCTCATTTAAAAAACTAACCGAGTCCATAGCAACTCTCCACATGAGATAATTCGCTTGAATTCTTGGTGAAATTGTATTCATAAGTCTTTCAAATTCTGATATATATCTCGGAACAATGATATCAACAATTTCATATTCGTCGATGATGGTACTGGGTGCAAGAAGTCTATTGAAGTATGATAGCCATGGTATAGAAGGAATGTTATCCGCTAACTGAGCTACAGATATAGGATTATGCAGCAATGTAGCATTCCGACGTTTGTCGTTAGGTAGAGAAATCTAAAACAGTTGAATATTGTATAAATTCATAATAAATATTCATTGTAATTAGAATGGAATATGTTTCCATCAGAATTTGTATTTATTGGATGTTTACATGGGCAAGTTGTTTTTCAAACTCGAGCGACTGTGTTAGTTCCCTTTCCGCAACTGCCGGTGATGCCCCAAGAAGTACAGCAACATCTATCATGAATTTTCGATAGGCATCAAGAATTTTATCATTTTTCCCTTCAACAAGATATTCGCGAGAAAGTCCAAGTGATGCTTGATCCACCTATATCAAATGACACTAACTCATTATCAATTGATGAATTTTCATAAGCACGTACGAAACATGTTGGTAAGAATTCTGCTCTTTTTATGAAATTGCGAAGCATCAATGACAAATTCACGAATTATCTATCAACTATTTCATTTCAAATTCCCGTGACTCGTTTTGTGTACTGACTTATATAAACGCTCACCAAATGTGGTTTGGGACGCGACTTATTGAATTCAGGAGGATTCAAATTTTGTGATCTTTCATTATTTTCCTTTAACTACTTTGTTAGAAAATAATAACGATTCTACTTTATTGATATCTTCATCGGAAATCAATTTTTAATATCATATAATTAGATACACTTACGGCTATAATTCGCCTGGTGGGATCTTTAGCGTCGGTGATGATGCTGAATTGCAAAAAATAATTCATCGATAGTCCAGCATCACGAGCCCTGCACGCTGATTCAACCCAATAAAACCCATTCTGGTTCCAATTATCACCTTCCAGAATTGGCCAACCACCCAATTCTCGCAGTGTTTCTAAAAGTGGACGGACTCCTTGTCTCTCAATTTCCTCTATACAAACGAAACAAACCGTGAACAGTTTAAAATTTGTTCATTTACTGACGAAACATCTTTTAATGATGCTTTGAAAATTCTTACGGATATCCATGCAGGATTTGTATAAATTCTTGGCAAGTCTCGTGGCCTTGTTGTCTTCAAACATTATTGGCTCTTCGATGCTTCTTTTCAACTGATGTCTCACTTTGTCATTGATCAGGGTGAATGGGCTGACAATATCTTTATCATCAGGCATGATCAAATTTTCAATAAAACGACCACATACAAAATGGTAAAAATCATCGCAAGGTGCCACATTGGGATTCATATTCATGATGATATTTTGAGCTGGAAAAAAAATATTAATAAAAACCATCAGATGTTAAATGACACATTTGAATTCTTATTCACTGATATATATTGGAGATGAATTAATTTTTCGTAGGTATATATGGGATTTTCCTGCATATTTGTCTTGAAGTTATTTCCACTCCTTTTCATGCAACCAACTCTTCTCTGTCCATTTATTTTTCAGGACTGATTCAATTCAAACGTGAAAATGTCTTCATTATTTACACAAACCTTGAATTGTCATCTTTAAAGTTTTTTTCGAACTATTATCAACTCACCAGCCATTTCACAAGCAGTTGTTCTGCACACATTGTCTTTTGGTCCAGTTTCTCCTTGTTCTCCATTTGGTGATTCTGCTGTAAAATAAATGTCACTATCAATATAGTGTATAAATTTTTGTTCGTTTGAAATTATTTGTGAATGAAGGAGCGCAGCGTGATACAAGAATTTTCAAGACAAATAAGCAGTATGATGAAATACATATTTGTGACGAAAAATTCCTACAAAAATTTAGCCCATCAAGAAACCATCTAAAATAACATCCAAAACCAAATGCTGCTTAATAATTTTTGAGTTTCTTAATCAATTTTTTTCATCGTGTGTATTATCGTAATTGATAAGTCCATGATCATTTTTCGCCATGCAATTTGCCTCGGTATAGTATTGATGGCAATAAACGTCATAGCGATAAGTACTGGCAGTTTGTCAACAAATGGTAGTGAATAAGAGATTGAAAAAATTGATATAGAAGGCAACTTACTTTTCCTTGAATCGGATGATTCGGGTCTTTCTTGAACAGCATAAAAATTGAAATTTGAATTTTTCACTTTCATATGCCTCGAACTTTGTCCTGGTGTGACGCACATGATCACCCCGAAAATTGTCACCAATAACAGATTGCGTACCAGTCCAATTCGACGTTTCCACCAATATGAATACCTATGAAGTAAATATTTGTTCTTATGTTTCCACTATCAGCATAAGTAGATGCTTATCAATTATCTGTTTGGTATAAATGAATGTTATCATCTCAGTGAATATGCAATTGAACTCTGTCAGAAAATCAATTTTCGCCAAGTATCCTAAGAAAAATTATTTAGAATAAAATTCTTGAGTATTTCAAAATTAATTATTCATTGTACAGCAGCGTTAGAACATGACATATAACGTTTTAATCGCAATTTTCCTTTCATATTCAATTAATGATCTTATTCGTTGTTTTTAGATTAGATTGAAAGAGGCAGATAAAATAGAATAGACGAACAGTTGCACATGACGAAAAATAAAATGTTCAACAATATAATTTATCAACCAAATAAGGGATCCATTAATACCATTTTATGTAATGGAAAAACTCTATACAAAATTGAGTGAATACGACATTAAGTTAAAGATGAATTGATGAAATTCCTAATTCCAAATCGAAAGAAGTTCTCAATTCAATCCCTTTGGATGATAAAAATCAACCTTATTATAAGAAATATATTTCAATATGATTTCCTACATACCATGAGCGAAAAATTAATCATAAACACTATTGATTATCAGTGTTTTATCAGATAGAAAACAAGACCGAGTTCTACTCTATGCAGTATCAAATCGTGTGATAACTTACGTGAGTAGTGAATTCATCTTCTTGAATGACGGTTTTATCAATCACTTTCAAGATGAATGACTAATGATATCAATTTATCTTGACAATCACTCTCGTATTCACAAAAAATTCACTTAATTCAATCAAGTTGCAACCACCACCAACAAAATGATTTACAAAGTTTGTCACATCTGAATGAATGTACGCTCACGAATGAACTGCACACAAGAAAACATGAAGTAATAGAGTTAGAGCGTCGTTATAAAAGCTAGAAGTAACAATGTTGTCATAAACAGAAATAGCAATTTTTTTTGTCCACAGTAAATTTCAAAGTTATTTTCTATTCACCAAAAAAACGTGGCATTATCACTCCCAACACGATTCTCAAAATCATTATCTGATTAGTTACAATAATTGAACATGGGCTGAAAAAATAGTCGTTATCAGATTCGATTCTCACATTCGATGGATATAGCTATTTTGATTCTTCATGATTTTATGTGTTCTATCTCAACAATTTGTAGGAGCTGCATCGCGCCCAATAAGAGAAGAGAAAAACAAATTAAGTATAATAACAAAAATTGTGGATTAATATCGAAACTGTTTTTGTGAGATTTCAGTAATTACTTTCGAATTGACTGTGATGATTTATAGCAGAAAAATAATAACGAAAAATACTTAATGTGTACTTATTTCGTATATCAGTCAAGGAGCAAGTTCAAAACTATTAGAAAAACATGTACCTGGTTAAGGTTCTCGAAATATCTTTGCAATGAAATATTTCCACATGTGTTACAGTAAACAATTTTAATCAATTAATTAGGATGCTTCATAGGATTGACAATAAAGTGATTACACTGTCATTCACATTTGACTTACAGTGAGACACAACATCAACAGAGATATTCATTGTAGATGAAACAAATAAACGTTACAACAAAAAAGTAAAATTATATGAAAATGATGAATTCAAATATTAACTTACACTTAACTTTTATGACCATCACTTCCTCTGAGTAATTGACAGATTTGAACTAATCTTCCATTGGAAAGTTCTACCAAGTTGCATTGATAACTTGGACAACTCGTGAGAAAAAGACAACTTGTTAGGAGTTTTATTTTATAAACATAGATAATGATAAAGTAGAAATATCTCCATTGTATGAAGCTGAATCCGATGTGGATAGATAATATTCACTATTATTCTATTTTTGATTTGTTTCAATTTTGTCGATGCTGATTTTTATGATCGAACAATATACGAAGGAGATTGGAGTATGATGGGATTAAATTACACACAACTTTTCTGTTCTTACAGTTAATGGACTAATTTATTTCATTGAACTGTTTCCTATTGCTCAAACTTTCCTGATTACATTTGGCGTTATCTATTTTTCTTTATTTATTTTTCCTGAGGAATCATCTCAAGAACACCATTTATATTGGGTAAACTAATATAATATGAAAATTACAATAAAAGAAAGAAAATAACACGTTACCATAACGTGCACTTATTGCTGGGATTCATTTTCGATTCTTGAGGGCAATTGAAGTCTTTTGCAAAATCAATCATATTAGAGAACGGCCCAAGAATACGGAATTCACCTGGACTTTCCCGTTGCATTTTAAGTTTCGCTTTGAGATAAATCGTATGGTATTTAGAGCACTGTACATTTGCTGCGCTGATCCAAAATAATTGCTTGGGTGTATAATCAAGGAATGGGAGTGATGGTTCCTCCTCATGCACAGATGCCCATTTCTTGTAAGCTAAATATGCTGCTTTGATTCCACCATTGTCAGCAATATTTGTTTTTAGAGTTAATGTACCATTCAACTAGAAGAGAAAATTGAGCCATTCTCACAACAATTCACATGTGTTTAATTCTTCACTTGGTAGTTATTTTTTTTTTTTCTTTTCCTTACATGCAATCCAACTTCCGAATCGATATAATTGTCGTATTGATTAATAAAACATTCAGTTTTACTCTTGAATCTTTGATCAGTTGATGGTGTCCACCAATCATTTTGATTTCCATTTTCATCAAATTTTCGTCCCCAATTGTCAAATCCTTCAGCTATTTCATGGCCCACAAGATACCCAATTTCACCGTAATTCATGTAGTTTGGATGATCCTTATTGAATAACTGTCCTTGTAAAATTGCAGCGGGGAATTCTAGAACCCAATGAAATCCGAAACAATATTAATGTTGCTCACAGTTGAGAGATAATTACAAGAAGTGTGATTTTATTGTACTCGGATTGGCAGAACTTACGGATGCTGTTTTCACTAGGTATAGAGAAGTCGCCAACGTTCACTAATCTTCCATGTCTCACCCAATCGTTTTTATCAACCGCTGCTCTCAATCTCCCGAATAAAATGTCTGTACCAAATATTCTTAAGTTCAACATATTCTGCAAATAGTTATCATCACTCAGCTCCAAATCCTGGTACACTTCATCTACCTTGCTATCATCCAGGATTTCATCAGGATATCCAATGTGTACAGACATGGAAGCAACTTTATTTAAAGCGCGCCCACGAGTATCTCCATCCATCCAGTCAACCTTAATTCGTCAGAGAATACAAAAAAAATTGTTGGATAATTTTTGAAACTGATCTTGAGGAAATCTGATAAGGTAGAACTATTATTATTAAACAATGTACGTTCGTTGTGTGAATTCAGGGAGAAATACAGGGTTATTGAGATAAAAATCAGGACATTAATCTACTACCGACCTTGTCCAACATGCCATGAAATTCATTTCGAATATTGTTGACAATTTCAACAGCATTTTCTTTCGCATCTGCAGGGAAGTATTTTTTGATGTACAGTGAACTGAGTCCCAATCGGAGGGTGCGAGTTACCGTATCGATGCATGATTTCCACCTTGTTTCACTCTTCGTGTCCACACCTAATTTTTTCAAATATTGTAATAGTGGTTCGCGACTCACTTCATCTAGATAAGGTTCTGATTCCATAGCAATCCTCCACATTACATAGTTTGCTTGAGTTCTTGGCGATATTGTATTTATCAATTTTACAAAGTCTTCTAGATAACTTGGAACCATTACATTCACAATCTCATCATCATCTACAATGGCTTTGGATGCGAGAAGTCTGTTGATGTATACTTTCCATGGTATGCTTGGATATTTATCAGACAGCTGACTTATAGTCATGACATTATATAACGTAGTGATATTACCACGTTTTTCTTCCGTCAGTGAAATCTGGAACAATTCAATGATATTTTGAGAAATGTTTACCCTGCAGAAGGTTATTCATTATAAATAAAACAACTTGTCAGAACTTTTTGACAAGCTGAAGACAACTCGGTAAATTGACAAGTTATGAATTTATTCATTTTCAAGACAAATAGAAAGCTCAATATTCCTGAATGAGAAAATCGAATCAATGAAAGTGTCACAATTTGTCACAAAGATGGCATTTCAGTTTAAAAAAATCATTATTTGTAGTTTTTAAATATTAATTCATCACTCACAGCCGCCAGTTGTTTCTCGAATTGAAGGGACTCATTGAGTTCTTTTCTTGCTACTTCTTCCGAGGCTCCAAAAAGCGTAGCAACGTCAATCATATAATCACGATAAGCTTCGAAAATGAATCTGAATCTTTCTTCATTCGTAAATACTTCAAGTGGTAATCCAAGATACGGTTGGTCCAACTGTACATTACAATACAACATCATTTATAAAAATTATAAATCGGTATCTCAAATCAGTCTTTCTAATCCTTCAATGAATTTGATAATCCTCTTCAGAACGTGGTGGACAACGTCAGTAAATTAACACAGGAATGTCGTCTATTGTTTGTAATTAAAACTATTACAATATTAAAAAGGTTGAAAAAGTAATTAGAAGACACTTAACAGACTGATGAAGATATCAAGAAGACTTTCTTTCAGTTCATAGATATTATATGACAGTATATCAATAAGAAAATAACTACTCAACAAGGAAATGGAATTAGTTTTGTATAAGAATAAATACCACACTTACCTGTATAATTCGTTTGCTGAAATTATTCATGTCCACAGCGATACTAGTTTCAAAGAAATGATCAAGCGAATAACCTTCATCACGACATCCATACACTGATTTGATCCAATGGAAATCATTTTCGTTCCATCGATTACCCATGAGAACTGGCCAACCACCCATTCTTTCCATCGTTTTCATTACTCGTTTAAATTTCAGCTTCTCGCTAGCCTCTACAATAAGAAGATGAGAATAATCCTCGTACTTTTTTATTCATCTACCTTTTCTCACTCGATAAGATTTAATTTTAACAATTCTTACGTTTATTCATGCAGGAGTTGTAAAGATTTTTAACAAGCTTGATATGTCTGGGGTCTTCAGGCATGATCGAATCTTCGACAATTTCTTTCACTTGCTCTTGAATTTTATCTGCCATCAAAGTGAATACGTCAACTTTAACATCATCTTTACGTATGTGAGTTTCCCGGAGGAATTTTCCACACGCAAATTTGTAGAAATCATCGCAAGGTTTCACATTCTGATCTATATTTTTTATAATATGAGAAGCTGGAAAGAATGATGGAGATCAGTATTGGATGGATCGTTCGTTGATGATGGATTGGCGAAATTAGTCAAGCATATACACAGATAGTTCGTAACTTACCAGCCTCAAAGCAGGCAGGTGTGATGCACGTAATGTTTGATCTTTCAAGAACTGTTTCTGATTCTTCTTCGAGTCCAGTTGTTGAGTAAAATCGCCCTTCATCTTCAACTGTAATCAATTTCATTAATCAATAATTGTGCAAGTCATTTTAATATCAATTCCACATTCTTCATTTAATTCTTCTCACAACACATCAAAATCAACTTTCAGAATGAATATGAAAGTGACAGGTATCAACACAAGAAATTGTGTTAGCATTCAGTTAATGAAAAAAAAAATTCGAAATTTCACAGTTCATTTCTTGTTTACCACTAAATTTTCCGAGTTTTTTTTTTATCGTATTCATTTAAATACAAGTAATATAGTGGATAATAATCGTATAATTAACGTGTTTCACCTTTCTCTGAATTACATGGACAGATACTCCTTGACAATATACCAATGATGATTGTCAAAATGATACCTAAATTGGTCCTGGAAGTTGTCATTGCTGTTGATCCAATACGGATCGACGCCTTCAACCTTCAATAAATTTCTAAATATTATAAATATTTTGACAGATTATTTACTCACTATTTGAATATTCTTCAACTGCGATCTTCAAACAATTTACTTTTTATGAAACTAAATGTTGGTATATCAATTATTGGGTTTAAATGATAGAATAATATTTCTTATTTCTTCTCGAATGGCGAGTGTTTTCTTGAGCAGAGTAGCCTACGAAAATAAAATAACTCAAACGTCTCAGCACAATTTTGAACGATTGAGTGATCACAACAGACACGTCAGCACATGAAGTATTGAAGTCAAAACAGAAGTACGCAGTTGTGTAATTATGGACTACTTATATTGCCACTCATTTTATCGATTGCGATGACTTGTTGTTGTTAATTTTTAATGCGCAGAAAGAGTTCTTGTTTTAAATATCCAATAAAGTCT
This sequence comes from Meteorus cinctellus, assembly GCA_030523045.1. Taxonomy (NCBI): domain Eukaryota; kingdom Metazoa; phylum Arthropoda; class Insecta; order Hymenoptera; family Braconidae; genus Meteorus; species Meteorus cinctellus. The sequence continues at coordinate 73,518 of JAPYZF010000041.1, read as the reverse complement.
GAACAGTCTTGCGGTACAAACTTATTATCAGCACTATTACTCATGTTTACAACCGCGTACGTGTCTTCTGTAAAAGAATTTTTTCGAAATAATCATCACGGAATGCTAATTACGTCTCACAGGAGTAGTGATAAAAAAAAACATTGCGTCGGACACGAGTTTGCATTGTTTTCCAATGAAGTATCAGTGGAAACCATGTCCAACAATTGAAATGAGAATCCTGCATGAATAATATCATGCAATACAATGAATCATTTCAATACAATTCAAATCATCAGACCGATAATGAAATTAATATATCTGTTGTGTTGATACTGTTATATTTTCCATTGGTGTCATACGAAAACAGGTTTCCCAAGAAAAATTAAATGAATTTGTATTCGAAATAACTAGCAATTCACGTGGCCATAAGTAGATCAAGAAACCAGGATGAACATTCAAATATACATTATTTTCACTTACTTCATCATATCTTATCTAGTCGTATTGCTCGTTAAGCTGATTAACATTAATTTCGCCGTTGATTCCGTTACAATTGCAAATAGGTTAATTCTGCTTTATGAATCCATTCATATGGTTATTGTCATTATGACTGGACATGGATTGGAATACGATTTATTTATTTTTTTCACTAAATAAATGAAGTGAACTAGTTTATATTTAATGATAAACTCGACTCTTGACACTGTTTATATATGACCCAATCTTGAATTTATTTCTTCATTGTTTTATATTGCATGCAGAATATTAAAATACCCTTAACATCAATGGATTTCAACAAGGAAACGCAATGGATCCATAAATATTTCTGGGAACGATGTTTGAAATATTAATGGAAAAAATTCCGTTTGATTTATGAAGGTGTCAAACAAATTTCATTATTGTGATACTCATCAGAAAAGTGAACTGGTTCATAGAGACATTTTCATAATCGTCCGATGTATCATTTCCACTTGTCCTATTGAAAATGTTTTCCTACAACTGATTTCGTGTGAAATTAAAAAATTGATCATCAATACGAATGATCACTGCGATCGATTGTTAGACGAAGCTGCAAAATTTGTAGTCTTTCAGTATGGCCATGACTTCTCATTTGCATTTTTGTTTATCGTATGTAGTTCAAGACCAAGTGTTGCATATCAAATGTGAATCTCAGCCTCGGTCACTCAACTGCAACGCTTGTTCCGTTATATGGGAGTGGCCAGCGACGTTATTGCCATCAGGCATGAGGCATAACGCAATGCATACAAAATAAACTGTGCAGATAATATCTCAATGATATTTGTTTCAATTAATTTGCTCCATGATTATTTTAAATTATGAATTGAAAATTATATCGAGGTGAATGTCATCAACATAAGAAATAACTTTTCAGTTCTCTTAGCATTAAATGTAATATCATTCACTCCTACTATTTAACATGGTGGGAAAAGAATATGAAGGAAGATTAATTTTAGTTTGATTAGGAAGAGAATTATGGCAGCTTTGTACGAGAGTAAATTGAATTTTCACATCATCATGCTCTTCGCATTTATGGCAATCATTTAATTTTAATATCATTGGCAATACTCAATTAATAGTTATTGTTCAATAATGAATTCATTTGAAGCCAGTAAAACAGGGAGATCCAACCTGGAATCAGTCGAGTGATATTGTAGAAAGTCTTTACACCGACCATATTGTTCAAGTTCAACACCTGCTTTCTTATTATCATAGGTAAGTTTCTATATCGATGAGCGATTAGTTTGGAATGAAGAGGTACGCAGCTTTTTTTCTTCATTATCAAATATAACATTAAGTGCTAATTCTCTGGGCAATTCTACTACTGTTGAATGGGATGGAACATTTCATTTGGGTAGTAAGAAGGGAATTATTTGAGTAGATTATATGCTGATGTCTCTCAGAATTTCTTGTGGATGTGGGATTTATTCATGAGAGGCAGGGAAAGAGAATGAACGTCCAATTCTAATTCAAATCCAAAGACTTCATTCAAGATTGAAATATATTCGATTAAAGATTTTGGTTTTTATTTTGCATGTATCAATTTTTTAGGTTTTATCGTAGGGTTCAATTGAAGAATCACAGAATGTTTTGATGAAGTAAATCCAAAACGAAATGATGAAATAATTGGACTCTAAAACGCTGGAACAGTCTGACTTTTTTTTTGTTTTCTATAAAGAACATTTATTCTTATAAATTATCAGTTTTTGGAGTGTTTAAAATTAAGTAGAATAATAAATACGCGATCTTCCAGCGAAAGTCACAATTATTGCACGAACCTATGACTCCAGTGATCTTTTTTCTTATTCTCGAGACTATAGAAAAACAAAAATCTCTTATAATGCAACTTTGTGGTGACGATAATCTCTTATATTTATGAGGTGGTTATCACACCCAAAATAAAAAAGCCTGTTTTCGGGTAGATTCGTTCCATCTCATAAACGTTTTGCAGTGACTGAAGGTGATCCACTTGATAGCCAAAGTGCCCAACATTCCTGCATGTCTCAAAGTGGGACATTTTAATGAGGAAAAGAGAAAAATAAAAATCAATCATGAAATATTTTTCTTTCCACTTTAATTTAAAATCAAAATTAGTTTCAGACCCTTTTGAATTTTTACTTCGACAACTTCATAATGTCTACTTTATGTAAATGTTTTCTAAAAAGAAATTAAATAAATATGCAAATAAAATTGATGTAAAAATAGTTCAATTGCACATGTTACTTTATGGAGCTATGTATTATTATTTTAAAGCACTTTTACTTTTCATCATTCTTCGTTCTTCGTCAATCTCCAAATACATTATTCACTGGTGGGAATTGCGTCATTCAGAGATTTTTATTAGTCTGATTGAATGACGTGTGTAGGTTACTAATACACATTTGGAATTTTGTGCAATAGTCAAGTCAAAACTTTCGGTGGAAAATTTTATTCCACAAACAAATTTGTCTCGAAAATTATTTTTATTTGATATTATCTCACTCATTTCACATAACAGTAAATAAAAACAATGGAGAATCATTGAATCTCTGAGATTATTTGAATTACTTACATTATTTTTCCAACTTTCTATTCAATTCATTTCTTACAAGCACAAATTTAATTTCTATTCAAACGAGTCATTCTTCAACTTCTGTAATAAATTTTTTTAATTTTCACAAAATTAGACCCATTGTCTCATTAATATCTTCAGATCAATCACTCTGATAATTTTTCCAACAAATATTCACCAGGATTTGGAATGTTTCTCAGATATTTTTGAGATAATTCTAACTTTTAAAAAATGACAATGGTTATTGTCATTACACAAAGTAATATGGAGGCGTTACGCCTAACATTCTTGTATTTAGCAGAGTTAAAACATTTTTTATATATTGAACAGACCTGGCCTTTCACTGGTTAGGAGAATCCCAATCCTTATGTGATGTTCTGCCAACATCGAAGAAGATTTTATCTCCATCATCATTATCACATCATCATCACCACCACCATCTAACTCATTTCTATATTTATATGCATGAATTTTGATTTTTAATATATCAACAATACAATTGACACGTCTTCATCAATTGATTGCTAATAAAAATGAATATTAAAGTATAATTTATGAAAACATATTGAGAACATAATGAACTCGTATGATGATGTTGAAGTGTAATAAAACGAATTTTTATTGATTCGTTATTTTTTAGAAATGTTTTTCTTTTATGTATTACTGTAATATTTTGTGGAATATAAATGTTAAATTATTCAAGTTTTTTCTTTCTGAATATTGTTAATGGCAGAGTACATTCAAAGTTTGCGAGCATTGGCTGTCGTGCAGGCCCGTCTTGCAATATTTATCATGAGCAGTGAACCTTTGTGCGATGCCATTTACAAATTCAATTGTCTTCTGAAGAAGTTGAGAGCATAAACAGATTGGTTTTATTAGAGAAAGAATGTGTGGATACATATTTATGTATTCATTGTTCTTAAGATTGTTTTATTGTTTCATACTGAGAGGTTTATGGCTATCCAATGCGAAATGTTATGTGATAGTTGATCCTAACTTCTTCTTGAAAAAAGTAAAGCCTGGATTAATGATGAGCAAATTTTTATATCGAATTCAGAACATATTTTTGTGTTATGTTTCGACGAATTATATCAACCATTCCAGACTTCCGCGCACGTTTTCTGCGTTGAAACTTTGGAATCAGTGTATTCATAATTTTCTTGTTCATTAGTGACTGGAGAATTTATTTATAGTGGAGTGGAAACAAAATTATGGACAAGACTCGTGATTTTTATTCTTCCAAATGTGCAAAATTTTGCAGTTGGCTCAGATGGCTGACTTGGCTTACGGTAAAAATATTTATCATTTCTATTATCATTAAGTTTTTATCTACAGAAAAAATTTTTGTACAATTTATACTGTATCTCAGATGAAACCGACTCACAGTCACATGTACAAACTTTTCAAAAAAATTGGAACTCTTGTTTCCAAATCACAAGCACAAAATTTGAGAACTACCCTTTCACGAGACAAAAAAAAACCTAAATCAAGAACATTGTGAAGATCAATTCAATGTAACTAAATACATCAATTTTCACTCTGAAAAAATTCATACGCAAATTTCATACAAAAGACAAAATCATATTCACATTTTCAATTGTCTACGTATTCAAAATGATTCCGTCACGGTAAGTAATTTCTCTATGGTTTCGAACTATAAACATCAATTTGAATGGGGTCCCTTTTCTTTTTGGAATACCCCCCATGAATATCAATGCTTCACCCACACTAATATAAATATTTCAATGCAGCATGGTTAACATTTTGTATACGTAGTATGGCCAGAGTGAGCGTGAGCCAATATATATTCAGAGAAGGGGAAACTTGACTCGACACTCGAAAGTACACAGCCTCCGCGTTTGCAGTGGTAGTGCTGATCGGTTCTTTCTCCTTTTATTTATTCACCACTCCTCCACTCGTTCACGGCAACGACTCGTGAAACGCGACAAAAGACTGATATTTCCGTTCCAGCTGAGTTCACGGGAACACCATGAAACCGACACCATTGTTGTGAGTAAACACTTTTAACATTATTTAAAATGGTACTAATTACTATTATCATTCATCTACCTCATTCCAATCTCTCCAATTAATTTCTTACAATTTAAATTGATTCACTCATACACTCCATTTCGTATCTCCATCCACGAAAACTAATTGCCTCTTTTTTTCCTTACAATTATTCATGCATTTAACAATTTAAATTAAATTTAAGACAAAAATAGGTATAAATCGTATCTGTTATTTTATTCAACTTCAATTGAATATTGTAACGATTGTATAACGAGTGTTCATTGTATATATTGATACATTTATTAGATATTTAAATTCAAATTGATTTTGGAACAATGATTTAAATGACGATCGACAAAACCGCGAGTGAATGGTCGAGAGTGAAAACATATGGTCTCGTAGCGCAACAAATTCGAAAGTGGTTTCAACTGAAAATCATGTTCTGTGTGTCTGCCGGTACGATCTGAATATCAGCGAACGCGTGCGCGATGTAAAGTACCCCCCAAAAAAAAAGAGAGAGAAAAAATCAAAAAAACGTAATATTAAATTGGATGATTAATTAAAAGATCGTAGAGCTATGGTATAATAATTCATCTTTGTTACTTCCTTGTATAAAATCATCGACTGCGAGCATTACATCATTATTGATATATAGTCGAATAAAAATATCAGCAAAAAATTATTATATCATTATTGTGCAATATGTATAGAATATTTTTTTTAATAATAATGTACACACTCACTCAACTGATATTCATTCTCTATTTCAATTTAGTCCAAACATTTTATATAATTATTTATTGGTGCAATTTTCATAATGATTATTGCATGAGGTATCCAAGGCCATTGCTCCACTCGTCTGATTCCATTAACATCAAATTTATCTACGTGAGAATTGAACGATTAAAAATTCTAATTTATTTCATGGGGAAAGATTGAAAAATAATAAATTAAATAATATAAATAATGAATGGGATACAAAAAAGTTGAAATAATCTTCATGGTTTATTTTTCGTCAATGACTTACGGAAGTTTAGTTTCAGATCATTAAATTCACACTACACTTTGTATTATTTTTCCAATATTTTCCGGCGAAAGGCAACAAGCGGATATTTGTGTGTATGAGTGTGGGTTAATATATCCCATGGGTACCACGTGTCACGTGAGAATAAATTATGCATAATTAATTGCCGACGAGGAAAGTAAAGTTCATTGAAACATATCGACATTATCTTATATCGACTTTCCTTGGAATGATAATATGATTTATTGTAATAAATAATATTAACAATAAATTGTCACCGCATTGTAATTCAATAATCGAAGTGTAGAGAAAGGCCACGTAGATAAAAATCGAAGCAATGTGTGTATAGAGAAGGTTGAAGAAATTACCGGTTTGTCGATCAACGTGACTCGAGTTATAGAACAGAATTTATTTTTCCTTGAAATACTCGTCAATTGGACCGTTAGAATCAAGCAAGCTTCACGTGACGCAATTATTGCTTCAAGCCTGATGCATTACATCGAATAACGATGACGTTAATTTTTCCTTTTTCATTTTGTTTCATACTTGTCAATCGTATTTATCTTTATACTAATTAAAAATTGATGATGAGTATGGAACACTCTATGAAACTTATGACATGGCATTAAAATTCTTAGCATGACAAATGATGAAATATACCAAAATCGGTCTTAAATCGTGGAATTTGCATGATGATCCTTGCCAAGATGTTTCTTTTCACTATATTTCAATATGAATCTCTGATGTCATCAGAAGGTTAATGCTCATTACAGAAGCTACATAAACTTTGGAAGTTATTAAAGAATTATTGAACTGTATTAATTGAACAATACTTGGTAATTTTTATGACTTGTTACAATCGCAGTTGATTTGTTTGTTATATTCATTATCATGAGAGATTGCATAAACTGGCTTCAACATTTTATATTCTGTGTCACCTATTTTTTCTATTTCTTACTCTAATGTCGAATGTTCTTTTCTATTTGGGGTTTTAATCTATGCAAGAATAGTTCAGTATTAAAATTCACTGTGAAATTTCATGTAGTTGTGGGGCAATGTGAAATGCCAATTGTTATCCAGTCATCATGTAAAGAATATAACGTGACACACCTCGGATTTTGACATATCGAAAGGAGAAAATATTTCATCATGTGGATTAATCGAATTTTATCGTATAGTGGACTGTATCTACTTGAGAAGGAAACTTTTGAACAAATTATGAATGTGAAAATTTTTAATTCAGACAATTGAATGTATAGAACATACTCAAGTTAAATTCTCACATTAATAACGAAAGCAAAATAATTTATAGATAATACAATACTAAAACTCATAGCGAAGAGATAAAAAATTCAGCAGGTAGAGATTATGATTTATAAATACAGGAATTTAATTTGCGATTAAATTTATTCATACATCTAAAAAATACTGGAAGCAAAAATTGTCAAAGTATTTATACATCATAAATTTGCTGAGATTTCAAGACCTTCAAACTGGGTTCTGCGACATGAACACCCAATCATCAACTAATAGCAATCCATGCCATAAGCAATCGAATGGAATAGCTTTCTTCATTAATAATCAATACTTCAATAAATTTATTGATCAATATGATTTTACCATTAATCCATTGCATGGATAACCGGTTGTATCTTCACATTTTCCACTTTCACTGCAATGTAATCAGCTAAAAATCACCAAAGTTATCAATATTCATTATTCAAACTGATGTTTGAATAAACTTTATCAATAAACATGCATATATTGATTTATATAATCAGTAAATGAATGTGTCTCTACCACTGGATAAAATTTCAATATTCATTTCATAATATTTTTCTCTTTTCCGATTAACAATAGCAATTATCAGATATCTGACACTCGCCAATTTATTATTCAATGATTTATTGATATTTATTGTATGGAAAAAAGAAATTTTATCTACTGTACTCTTTATATTGTTGCATCTTGCTTGCAAATTCCACTATACTACTTATAATGTAATCATATACTCATATGCCATGATCAAAAGCCCAGAGAAAGTGAGACTGGTGGTACGTGAATGTCACAGGTTAAAGTAAACACATCACACAGCCACAAATGCAAAGTGGTAGACTGTTTCAGCTATGCCGTGTACACAGTTATTATGAATCAATTCACCAAAGAAATAATTTTAACTCTACCAAAAAAGGCGCGAATGTATATGATTGTTAATGTGAATGTGTAGCAATTATTTTTGAATGAGAAACACTTTTTTTTCTGTGATAAATATGCGCATAGCTAATCTTTTCACGCGGTCTTAGTGCAATTATTTTTCTATTTGAAAAAAAATAATTATGATACGGAAAATAATTCAAATTTTATATTTATATGTAATTACTTTTTCCTCTTGTAGATTACTGGCGCTTTGTTTAATAGTGGGATGCAAATCAGCCGAGGAGGAATACGATTATGAAGACGAACCAGCTCCAGCACCAGTGACTCCAGCACCTTCGAGACCTGCCGGTCGTTTGGGTAGTTTATTATCACCCAGAAGCAGAAGTCCTGTGGGAAGAAAAACACCACCGGTAAATTTTTTTAATTTCCGCTATGATGATTTCTTGGTTTTCTTGGAGGGGAATGAAACTTTATAGATAACTGTATCGAGTTTACTTTGAGACAGAATTGGGGGTTTGTTTTGTTTAGAGGATTATAATTGTTCAACATCTAACATTCAATAATTATAAGAACATCTCCATCTTGGGTACAAATACATATCAGTGCAATCAGATGCTTGCTGTCTGTGGTTGTCACTTCCACACAACCCTAAAACGGTGTGGCTTAGAGGATCCGGCAGAGTGCTGTCTAAGCACTTGATGCACAGCATCTGAAATTTGTCGCCCTTGCATTGTCAGCATCATTGAATACTAACGACGAGCTCATTTGTCAATCCAACGTGCACAAGACAACTGGGAAATCTTGACTCAGCATTTAATTAAGATAGCAAAGTCCTTGAAATATGCATTCGATTTCATTTGTTCAATCCCATCTATTGTTCATTCAATGTTATTGATACCCGGTTACATTAAATATTAAAGCATATTTCTTTTATTTGAATAGACAACTTCAACCACATCAAAACCTGTTGAACAAGCAGTTGATGAGGCGATAGATGAAGGCGATGAATTTTCTGATGAAAATCAAGAACACGAGGAAGCACCAACAACCACCACTGAAGCAGCAAAAAAATTAAGAGCTGGTGGAGTCAGGCCATTCAGGTACAATTCAATGAATTTAAAAAACAAAATGATGATAACGAAAGGTAAAATTTTTATGTCGAATTGAAAATTCACAATAACTATTAATCAATCAATTCTGAATATAAAAAAAAATGTTTCGAATTCCCGCATAACCAGAAAATAGAACAAGCAACCAATTAATTTTCACTGAACGTTTGTATTTCAGATCGAATGAGGATCTTTTAGCAGCATTAAAAAGACGAAGGGCCCAAGCTGGAACTCATTCGAAAGAACCAACGTCTACACACGCGCCCGCTGATCCGACTACTCCAAAACCAAAGTGAGAATTCTATCACAATGAAATAACTCCGATTATAGAAAGAAACAAGCATGAAAAAAAAATTTTGTTCCTGTCAATTTTTCAACTTTTAATTATCACATTATTTCCCATTTATTATTGTAGAACGTCAGGTGGACGCAGTCGAGTTGGCACAAATGAAGCTGCGTCAAAGCCAGCAATTCGAGGTAGATTTGGTGGGAATAATAAATCCAAGGGAGGACATGAAGAAGTAGAAGAAACACAGCAGGATGAGGTCCAAGTGAAACCGAAACCTTATCGTCGGGGCTAATTTAAAATTATTCAAGCGAATAATCAAATGGAGGTGATTAGTAAATGAAAGCTTGTTATAATTTTCTTTAGGTGTAATTAAACAACAACAACTACAAAAACATATCTCTTATCAATTCACAGTGAAACCTCTATGTGATAAATGTTCTTTACGATTATTTTCATGATGTATTTTATTACTACAGTGATGTACTAAGCAAGGCTTGGTATAATTTCATCGATTAAATCACTATTAAATACATTAACCAGATAAAAAAAAGGAAAAAAAATGCGAAAAAAAAACGAGTGGCGGAAGATGTTCATGCGTAGCCCATTTTATCATTACGCAGTACCGAATAAATTTTGTATATAGGTGTCTATTATGACGTCTGCCGGACTATATTTTTAATGTTGTATAAATGTAAATTAGCAATAAGAGAAAAAAACATCTTTTTTTTTTCAATGCAAATAAAAAATATATTTGGAATACAAGCATTGACTCTGTCTTATGAGAAACCGAATTATAATTCTTTAGTTCAATAAGTAATAGACATTTTTAATTCAGTCCATAAGTATATATAAACATTTATTTCAACATTTCTTTCCATTATCCATGGAAGCTTTAACGAAATTACGTGATTTCATATTGTGGAATGAATCAAAAAGAAAGAGATGCCTATGTATTTATATAATAAAAAATTGTACCTACATAACAGTGAAAAGATCATGGCAATCTGAATGTTTTATATGTATGACCTATTTGAAAATAATTCTGTTTCAACAAAGAACAATGATAGGTCAAATCGAGGTGAGTTCAATTGAATCATCTCACGATTCACCACAATTTTCAAAGTTCGTACATTATTTCTCTTACTTTTTCCTTTTTTCTTTAGAAGTCAAGACATAGTTCACTTCATTCGATATCCAATTGATTTGTATTATTATTTCTAAAAAAACGTGTGTGCCATGTACAGTGAAATGAACATCAGCGATGTATCGTTCTGTCATGAACTCATGGGATGCGCATGGATTTTTAATGAGGAAGTCTATCGCCGACACACGTTTTATGGCCTTCTATATCGCCGGTCGTGTCGGAGGGAGAAGGTCATTGTAGAAGGTGGTTGACTCGCAACTAACAGGTCTACTAAAAACAGAAAAAAAGTGGGTAAAAAAAAAGATTAAATGAACGAAAAAAATTGGAGTGAAAAAGGAAATAGTCAAATTATTTCTGGACGATAATAAACACATGAAAAATATTTGGGTAGAATGAAGTTTATGACTAATTTAATTTTTGTATTTTCCAAACTTTTTTTCTTTAATGATGAACAAGAACGATGTAAGAGACGGTATCTTGAGAATTTGATAAACTCAAGTGAGAGTGCGAGAGGTTTCAGAAAGTGAGAGGAGTAGATACCCTGACGGCCTTGAGGTAGAAGCACCCAGCAACATTTCTATATATTTATATACACACAATATGGTATAAAGGAGCATTTCACTTACAAACACAAATGATGTCTGCGGATTTCAGGGGTATATAACCGAAGAAGGATGCGACACATGAGTGTGTGACTGCATCATATATTGATCCAAGTGGGCGAAAACAGAAAAGAAAAAATATATACTTATATAGTCGTAAAAGGAATAAAGTGGTGAATTGGAATATGTGACTTTCAAATGTGGAATTTTTCGTACTTGTTCATTCTTTTTAATTTCATAGTGATCATTATCTTGAAAATATTGGGCATGTAATAATACTTTATTTTTATGCAGTGTATTTTCAATATATTTTTTACCAAGAAGAATTTTGCTTCTTGCTGAACTCTGTATAGAAGAATACAGAAAAGTTTGGTCAATATTATTCAGACAGGTGAGCATGTAAGATAAACGAATGTCTAGTGAATATGATAGGGAATTAATTTGATCTGAATTCAAATGATTATGAAAAATTGTTTCAAAATTTTTTCCAAGCACCTCACCAATTGATTCCGAATTGGTGCCTTAAAAAAATATGGATCTGATCCTGGAGGGATTCTTAAAATTTCTCTTGTTCGATATTTTTGGAATCGTTCATCTTATCGATATTTTTATACTCATGGTAACAACGAGAACCATTTTTAATTGGCACGTTTGATAAAATTTGATGTAAAAATCGATTGTTCAATGAAAAAATTGGTTTGATTGTTATCCTCCCCTAATTTATGTTTCATCTTTATTCAACATGAAGATGCACAGTTCATTTGAGGTACAAAAAAACCTGAATTAAAACGATTGCAATATTGAATATATCAGAAACATCATGTTGGAAATGCCATTGGTAAGGTCATGAGTAGGCTTGCAAGTATTGAGCACATTGAATATCAAAAGTAAATTGCATCCTCGGTGGTTACATAATCGCAGTATGGAGACGCTCGATGCCAGCCAATAGACATCGAGAATAGTCGCCTCGTTGTGTCGCGGTGTCTTTCTCGTGGGCGCCCCGACGGGAAGCGCGCAAGTTTCTCTGACCTTTTACTAATGTCAGCGGGGCGTTAGACATTTTATCAACTCTCTCAACATGAACAGTATGGAAGAAAAATAATTTTATTATTAAAACATTGTTTGTTCCTTCTCATCTATATCTGATTTCCCATTTTCATTCGTTCAGTATAACGATGACACATTAATGTGAATTTTAGCATTTCAAAATTGTCGAATATTCTCTCCAATTATCAAAATTTCTTTCGTCCATGTCACACAACTCTCACATTTGATAAAAATTCACAATCTCTGTTGCCAATTTTATGACGGGATTAAAATCATCTTATTGATCATCAACTGAACATGAGAATCTGATGTTGGAATTATCATTTATTCCTATAGAAGTCATCTTTATCATTCAAAAAATGATAAAGATCTTTGAACTGCAATAATACCCAAAAATAAAAAAGAAAAACGGAAAAAAAATTAGAATCTCAAATAAATCTAACATAATAAAACATAAATACAAAAATTCCATATTCCAGGTACAGAATTCTTACTCCAATTGACAGAAACATTTTCGTTTTCAACTTCATCAAAACATTCACATCAATTATTTCATCATGATTATTGTATACAGTAAAATGCTGTGATGCGCAAAGGATTCTATTGTTTGATACAAAAGCGACTTGGAGATATAAATTACGAAAGGAGGAAATAATTATGAAAATGTAGAGTGAACGCGGCTTGACTTGCTCTTACATCTGACAGTCATTAAATATTTCATTTAATATTGCGTTTATCTGCATTGTAATGTTTGCGTACATTTTCTCCTACTTCTGTGACAACAATTCGTAAACTATTTATTTATTGAATGTATTGAAACAATAAACATGATGAATAAACAATATATAATAAATAATACATCGACAGAGGTTAATGTCAATGAAGTTGTTATTGGTAAATGAAGTAAAATGTAAAACGCGTCGCGTGGCAGAGGAGTGCGCAGGACTTTCTCCATAGCGGAGATCCTTATATTTCGCTTTCCCTGATACATACTGTATATATAAGTATATATGTATGTATATATATATATATGCCTGCACGCACAACACTTGGTTTACTCAATACGTTTAAATACCCACCATCAATAAAAATAAATCGATGTATACCTACTCGCACGCCAAATGCGTCGAGAAATATTGGTTACAAGGAAATATTTTCATGCAATAAAAATGAAGAAAATAAAAAAAAATGAGAGAAAATAATTAATAATTTTACTTTCTTCATGAATAATATAAAGTATTGAATGATTTGGATTATTATCGAGTGTTGTTATTGGACAATTGTGTCAGTTATGTGAATCTGTAAAAGTCAAACTGGTATTAGTTGAATTAGAAAAAAATTTGCTAGATTGAATGTGAATTCTTAGTTGTCAATTTTATTTCAAGTCAAAGTTCATTCTGCACTTGAAATGAGATTGAGTTGCATTTTTTATTTATAGTAATGAACTGGGAAGAAATTTAATGGATAAATTTGATGATATTGACTTCCTAAGTTTAAAAAAGTTCTGTCAGTTCATCGAGGATGTTCTATTTTTTAGTTTATGTATTTTCAGTCGAGCATGTTGTATTTTCAAATATCAGATATTCATCAATCAGCAAAACTGATCAGATTATGTAATTGAAATATGTGAAAGATGTAATTTTTCATGTACTCCAAATATGAATTTTTTTGTTCTGACGACGTGAGAGTAATAAATAAAACTAAGTTCAAATATAAATAGCAGTATATAAATATAAAAGTGTTGCAAGGATCTGATATGATGCTCAATGTTAAGGTTACCATATCTCCATGGTGTCTAAGGTGTTTGTATGTGTGGATGCGTGGACGAATGGCAAATATCGTTGGTGCGTTCACGCGCTAAAAATGGGTCAAGTTGATATCCGGTTCTGGCAAATCGAACCGGAATCGCATTCACTTCTCGCAATATTGCAAAACCGATTCTTTCTCTCACACAAAATGTTAAACCATTTTGTTGAGTTGGCGAATTAAGGTTAAATTACATTAATAAATTAAACGAATTGAGTGTTTGATTCAGTGTTAAAAAATTTAGATTTATCCTCATATATATCATGAAGGATTTGGCAAGGATTTTCTTATAAATAACACACCTAACACAAAATTATCTGATGTGAAGAGTAATCCTTTCACTTTCCCGATACATTAGCAATTATTTTTGTATATGTAGGCGCTGTAATTCAACACGCTTTATAGATGGAACAGATATCGAGAGCTCGAAGTTGATGAATAATATCTGGGTTATAAATTGTTGATAAATGTTTGAGAGAAATTAGGATGAACATTGATAATTACTGTAACCGAAAGAAAAAAATATTGAGTTGATTGGAAACTTTTCCAGTTTTTATCATACAAAAATTTGTAATCAACAATTAATTTATTATACTGGATAAAAAATAATCTCGAGTTGAAAATCATTTTATCCTTTAATATAACATATTTTTTAAAGAAGAACGAATCTATCTTGAGATAACTCAATTTTTGGGTTTGAATGTATAAAACGTTTGTTTATCATGCGCGATCATCAGTTTAGACGATTATCAAGTTAAAAAAATCACAATAAATAATATTTCTACTTCAATGCATTCAATAAACAGTTTGATAAAGAAATAAAATCCAAGAGTTTGGTTACAATAAATAACGCCTAGATTCTCGTGTGTAAAGTTAGAAAACCCAAAGAGGTTTTGCAATTAAACGAGAATGACAGAATGATTAACAATTACCAAACAGTTTCAGAAATGATTGAATGCTGTTTAATAATTCTTCATGCTCATGAAAAAATTATACCAAGATTGTGTTTCCAACCTGAGCAACTTCTAACATTATTTCCTTCACATGAATTGAGCACAAAAATAAAATAGTTGTTTATACATTCAATAATGTTCTGTATGTGGTTGGTTATTATCCATTATTTTCTCATCTTAGTTTCACTTTACTATTTATCTTATATTTTTACCTCACAAATCAACGAGTTATTCACACGAATCCAATCTCTTGATGTTGTTCATCGTGCATGTTCATAAATGTTTATCTTTTAGTCCATGTTGTATAAAATTGCATACTCTATGCAGTTCATCTAGACAAATGTCAAGGTCGTTGATTATTCTCACCGCCTTCATGTACGCGAGTATGAATTTCCAGTCACTATATATTTATGCAGCTTGTCATATATATATACATGCTGGGCAGGCGTTAAAACCATCACATGCATATTTTTCATGGAGAAAGCGATCGATTTGGTATAATATAAACAGAAAAAAAAATGGGAGTTGTAAGCGAATGTGCACGTGCCGACGAGGCGACAGTCGAATCCGCCATTTCATTGGACCGTTCGGACTGTTTTCTGATTTACTTCTTTATTTTTACTAGTTAAATATTTTTGTTATCACAACAAAAAAATTGCCGATTGATTTTATGATATATTATATTCAAATTGTTCATTACAGATTTGGATTGATAATATTTCAATACCAAGTAAAGTGTGCTCACTAATTGTTTCAGCAGAAAAATATAATCAATTTCGAGTTCATGTGTTTCTCTTCATTTGTCTTTTTTAAAAATTCACCGGGTTTTTTATTTATTGCCGCTTCTGAATAGTTCATTTTATTCCGGCTGCCGACGCACGGTTACCCATTCCGTTCAGGATCCCATTTGGCAAAAGTCTTAACATCGTGACACTTTTACTCTCACTGATGCCGCGCCGCACGCGATTTCATCCGTCTCTATACTGATGTGTTGACCAACACCACTGTCCCAAATACCAAACATAATTATTGCACGAAACTCAATGTCACGGATCGATTCAATGAAAATTCTTGAGGTCAACCGGCGTAATTTTTCGCCACGTATGTACATATTTTTTCACCCGTTTAAGATACATATAGATATATATGCATATATATGTATTTATATACATCCATAATATCTTTTTCGTTTTTTTGAATATCTTCAACCTTGATGAACGTCCTTCATTTGTTGAACTGCCACCATCAGGTTATGGAAAATGAACAAAGTCTGAGAAGTAAATTGCTCCTAAATATATCAATACATAATTTCCAATGAAGAAAATTATTTTGATTATATCCTGTTAACATTTTCAAAGTATTTCTGATTTCTTGTAATCTTTTATCATTGAAAACTTCCTCTATTATTATCTGAAATTGAAAAAATTTTTAAAATACTTTTGAGAAATTTCCTAAATAGAAATATCTCACAAAAACTTTGAAATTTTTTTCGTTAGTGATAAATTCAAAATTCAAAATGTAATTTCGCATATTATGAAATTTGACTATTCAAATTAATTAAATTTCATTTCGTTTGCTTTGCAACTGTTATAATAACTTCTCCTTAACAAAATTTGTCAAATATATTTTTAGAATTGTAAACAATCGAAATTCATGAACATAAAATCGATTTTCTTCAAACTTTCACTGTAATTTTCCCTTTATATTGACTGAGATGCAACACAGTGATGTATATCTCACCAAGTATTGCTTTATATTACCAGACGACATCTGAAGAATATTCAATCATTCTGGTGAGCGACGTTCAATAAGTCCCGTATAAGTCATTATATCCTTTACGTGCTGGGCGTTTCTGAAAGTGTATGTATACGCAGAAAATAAAAAATCCATGAGTCCACACAATAACGACAAGAGAATTGACAAGTTGGGTCATTGGGATTCCACATGTGCGCGTTCGTGTCCTCCGCGAAAGTGCAACCATCAAGGTCCATACAATCTCTTCTTTTCCACTTAAATGTATCGGAATATATACATATACTTTCCCAATCATATCGTTTTATTTTAATTCGTTACAAATTTATGATTATTAATTACTGAAATTATATTGGGTGGCAGCAAAACTAAAAGGCGTTTATGGTGTTTTAATTTCAATAATTCTCAATCCTTGTGAATACAATAAATTTTCCTATGACAAATTTGTGTTTAACCCTCCACATTCTTTACATTCAATTTTACATTATAAACTTACAAAGATTTCCAAGGATAAAAAAATTGGACGATTGAAAAGAGAACAAATCAGTAACGGAATATGTCCAGAGTAAAGAGCAATGAAAAAAAAGTGATGTAATCGATAATGAATTACGGAAGAGAAGACTAAGTATTCACCTGCTCAGATATTGGTGCAAAAAAAAATTAAAATTTTGCAAGAATCATTTCCACAAAATGTGTTGTAAAAATCATCTCGTTAAATTTTTAACTGTGGAATTAACAATGTTATTAGTCTGTACTCTCTATTTTTCACTTCACATTTACTACTACTCAATTCATTATTCCTACAATATAACTTTACTATTGGGACATCGGTTAACTAATAAAATTAATTACCTCTCATTACCGTTTTGCGCAATATCATTTATTGATTGTGCACGGATGCATCCAATGAATTTTCGCTACATTCGTTCGTAAAAATCGATGAAAAAAAAGTGTATTCCTGTAATAATAATTATCACTCACGAGGTGCTCATCACTTTCATTATCTTTATAGATTAAAAAGACGTAAAGTTCGTGTAGCATAAAAAGTCACATAGTTTTGAAGAAAGTCAAATTATCGTAGAGCATTTGTTATGTTTCGTGTGAGTTTACGCGGAAAAAATAGTTTTGTAAGAAATAGATGGGAAAAAAATCCATGAAAAGAAAGTTGAAAGAAAAAAATAGCCGACATAATAAATTGGCCACTTAGACCAATGAAGAAGATCAAAATACAATTTTTGTCACCAAATATTCGAGACTTTTCTGAGAGTTCCAAATCATCCCTTCACAATTCATAATGAAGAAACTTTATGTTGTGTTGTCTATTATTTCATTTTCGTTTTCAATATCATTTTTTTCGAGATTGCTTTTCCTCCATCAACTATTTTTCCGTGAGTTTTCCTCTGTGCACAAATATTTATAAGAGAATCCTACAGGTGAATTAACATAATTTTTTCCCAGCAAAAGAATTGGATTTTGTATTTTTCATTGTATAAAAACGGGAAGATCATCTGAATTTTCAATGAGTTATTCTATAATCAATGAATTATTAACATAAATCCGGAGGAGTGTTCTGGTTCAATATTGCGGAACAAAAAGGATTTATCAATTGAACAAGACCAGAAAACTAATCGAAATGAATAGTTACTTAAATAAAAAAGCAGTATTTCAACAATAAATATTTATAAACCATTTCCATCATAATTTTTATCTAAACCTCTTTATATTATTTTCATTTGGAGAAAAAAATTGAAACCCACGATTCAGCTTCCGATAAATGCTCTGCAAATCTCTTTGTTGACTCACTGTATTGTCCTCAAATTACATCCGGGTTAAGCAGTAAGCCAAGCGTCACTCACCATTGAACACGACGATGTTCTCTCTTTATATATATTTATATATCGTAACAACAGCATTCCAGAAGCCACAAGTTTGTCACGAAGATAGAGATAACAGAGTGACAATTTATTCATGAGAATATATATCTATTTATCATTATCACTGATATAATACTCTGATCAAAATACAAAACTATGTGTGGTGTTTATTTCTCTACAATTTTTCCCTTTATAAAGAAATAACAAAAATGTGGATGTGTGGATTTGATGTTTGATGAGATTATTATTCTTCAAGACATTCGTACAACCGTAATTTTCGTTTACTGCACCTGGCTCACGAAGACACGATGCCAATGTCCGTCCATATTTAGCTACAAACACAAAAGCGTGTCTCATCATGTCGCAGCGGATATTGTAGGTATATAACGTGTCACGCATTGAATATTAACTAATTTCTTCATGAATTTATGAGTAGTTAGAGAGATGAACGAAAAGTAGGAAGGAAAAATCGTGGGTCTGATGAATATTGTTAATGGTTTCAACTTTAAAGAAAAAAAGAATAGAGAAGGGAATGCGCAATAAATCTTGTTGGATGAAATCAATGGATCCAATATCGAAATGGAATTATTTTTGATACAATGATTGTAACCAACCCAAATGAATTCTATTTCATTGGGTGAATTTTTTTTTTTTGTTGCAATTGACAATAAATGATGAAAATATTATGTATTTAGTTAGAGTGATTATTCATTTCGAGTTGAAGTGTAATTATAGGTTGGTTTCATGTTATTTTTCTACAATTTGTATTCGAATCAGGGATTATTCTATATCATGTACTGATTATTAGTCAGTTATGTCATTTCCTGGTTTATTTGAATGCTATTGTGTCATATCAATATTATTCAATTGTGCAAGACGTCTAGAGATTAGTTACAAATGACTTTGGACAACTTACAATATTTTTCTTTTTTGTTTATATTATTATAATAATATAATATAACGTCAGAACTTGTCTGGGGATATGAAGCCAAATGTGTTCAACATTTTCCCAAAAATTTGTTATGTTGATTTTGGAACTATTAAATTACCAAGTTATTTTTGTTGCTTGGTAAACGAAAAAAAAAGTTCATACATCTGCTCACATGTTCCACGATAAAGAGTACAGGAAAAAATGAAATAAAAATTGGCATGACCTGACCACAGTTGAATGCAAATTTTTAGGTGGAATAACCCAAACATCCTTCTGAAGAATTTATTCACTCAATTTTTTGTTCTCAAATTTTACGACATAAGTAAAAAACGGACAAAAAAACAATTCTTAAAAGAGAAATTGAACAAGAATGCGTCATATATGTGAAGTAATCATGGCTTGGATCAGGACTGCGCAAAGATTCCGTTAATATTTCTACACTTCTTTGAAATTCAGGACTAAAACTCTCCAAGTTTGATATTCATCCATCAATTCATTTTATTCCTGTACAGAATGTCATATATTGACAAGTGAAAAAACGTATATCAGTTTGAAAACGAATTTGACATGAAATTAAGAACAGAAAACGATTTAGATAACGAATGAAAAAGGAATCATAAGGAACCTTCGCGAGGCCA
Source organism: Meteorus cinctellus (assembly GCA_030523045.1). Classification (NCBI taxonomy): domain Eukaryota; kingdom Metazoa; phylum Arthropoda; class Insecta; order Hymenoptera; family Braconidae; genus Meteorus; species Meteorus cinctellus. The sequence continues at coordinate 53,127 of JAPYZF010000041.1, read as the reverse complement.
ATGAGGTCGACAAAATCGTCTTGATGATTCCAGATCCGGCAAAAGAAACTGGTTTACGTTGAAATATTGAAATATCTTTCCAAATAGTCATCAACCAAACTTCCACAGTTCTAGATCAACATTTGCCATCGTTAAATAAATTAAAAATTCATTCATAAATTTTCCTCTTGATCGAATAATATCCATGGGGAACTGTAATATATAATTGAATTAAGGCCATATCAATCAAATATTTTCCCAAAATAAAAATCGATACCTGAAATTGCTGGCGATGATGAAATAAATATGCATAAATGAATTTACATACACATTATCGATTCCTCTTTAGATCAGGTCAGGAATTTTCCTCAGGCATCAGTTGAAGAGTTTGATGTCAGTGACAATCTACGTCAACTATTCACTATTATATCTATAAAAAAAAATTCCATGTTAATCAGAACGTAAATTTAGAAAATTAAAGACTCATACAAACTCAGAAAAATGCTCAATCATAAACTTTTTATATATCCAGATCGTGATCTACTCCATCCTAAGCAATCGTTCATGAATTGCTCAATTGAACATAAATTCTCCACATTTAGAGGCACAAAACTGAAAAGCATTCTTATCAATAAGATTAACAATTATGCAGATTGATAACTATAGCAAAATTTCATCGACACTACAAATTTATTAAATTATTAGAAGAAAAAAATGTTTTCAAGCTCCTGAATACCTGCCCATCTTCTCGGTGTGTTAATTCATTCAATTTTCCCATGTAATTAACAGAATTCGGAGCTCCTCTCAAACATACAAACAAATACCTGTATTCAAACCTACACAATGGCGATTTCCAAGTGTGTTATATAGATGTATGTTGTCGAATGGTTGTCCACTTTTCACATGGTTGGTGGGGTTGCCCATGTCGTTGGTCGTGGTGGGTGGTGTATAAGTAGAGGTCTGCCATCGCCGGCGTTCTCATACCCTCACTACGTCCCTCGACTGCCTCTTACTTTTACTTTTTACGACTCATTCGTATATACTGATCGTCCAGATCGTGTTCGCGTCGCGAGAGCAACGACTCAGGTGCAATACATATCAAGTTGAAGCTTGATTGCTTACTTTCTCAAAGGGAACTGATACCAATAATAAGCACTTGGTTGACTTGTGGTGAAAATTCAATGAAAAAATATAACTAATTAAAATAACAATCGTGAAATTATCATGAACATTCAGTGACGAGTGATTTGGTTATTTGAATATTAGTAATACTAAATGAACATTCGTGTTGAAATATATTAAACAAACAATCAAAAAATTATCCATTGAAATTTGAATTAAGAAAAAGACGAAAATAGTGACGAGTGCAGATATGTGGCTGGGAAATGCGCTTATGTGAGTACGAATTGGGCAACATGATAATATTTATTAATTGTTATTAATGTTGGATCAATTGTAGAAAAAGAAGAATAATTATAATCGAGAATATGTCAACAAAAAATTGTCGTTTTCTACTGTAATATTTACGTGATGGTTCAGAGGTCTGCAGGACCTTTCTCCATCGCGGTCTCACCATACTCGTCTTCTCTCAATTATACTTTTGCGCCGCTCCCTAAAACACCACTAATCACCGGCACCTGGTGTACAGTGGCAACTTGTGCGCCACTTGTGTCTTTATGTATGTGTATATGTTATATCTATTGCAAACTTTCGCTGATTGCTGCTAGACCCAGTCAAGAATATATTGCGGTTCAAATTTATGACGCTCATATTATAACTATTTTTAATATAGTGAAGTAGACATTCACGAATATATGGAGAGCATGGACAGGTGAAAGATTATATAGAATTATTGAAAATAGTATGACAAGAGTTTTGGGTGAAACTTATAGTGTTGATATTTTCTTATATACTATATACACCGTCTATCTCTTGTTGGTTATTTTATGTCGTGTTTGTATGTACAGGATGTACTAGATTTATTTAAACCTTGTTAGGAGAAATACCTGAGCATTTAAAAGACACTAACTGATAAAAATTACGAACATACGCAAAATTTTTGTTATTCATCTTCTCGTTCTTCTGCTTATTAAAATGAATTTGGAATTGGATTTCGTCTTGATCAAAACAGGAGCATTCTGATTCCATTGCTGGAATTGTTGACCATCTCTATGGAGATTTTGGTATGGACAACAATTTCCTCCATATTTATCTGCAATCAAAAGAAAAACTTTATTATTGAAGAGCATTTAAAATTGAATAACTCACGTTGAGTTTATGAATTTCAATATCTAATTTCGAATTCAGAATCATGGAAAAGTCACTGTGATTGAGAATTTTATTATCTTCCAATTGTATCAATGAAGCGACAGTCCATTTTTTCTTTCTGGTATGTGAAAGTGTTGGAACTGGAATGATCACCTGGATGTTAAACAGGAGATGTGAATGAAGATGAATGTTTCGTGAATGGCTTTTCTTATAATACACTTTTATTTGGATCATGTGAATCTACTGAATTCGAACTGTTTGTAGTCTAAATTTTGGATCTTATCTTTATGTTGACGATCGATTCTTCTCTTTTTCTTTTCTCTTTATGACAGAGAATCATTAGAGCAAAACTCTGTGGTGAAACTTAGCTTCATTTCAACATAATGCCAATAATGATCATCCAATGATTTTAGAGTTCTCTGGATTTTTCTTTATCAAATTCGGAAAGTATCTTCCAGAAGTTACGCACTTGATATGGAAATATCTATAGTTCTAATACCAGACGCACAGAACTAAAATATATTTTATCTTCAATTTGAAATCGAATTGAGGCTTCGCTCAAAATAGAAAAATGTCCAGTTTCCAGATGTTACTTCATCAATGCTCACTTTGAGGATAAGTTATTGCTAGACTATAAAAAATGCCATTCCCTAAAATGTGAACCCTCAGACTCTATTGAAAAATATTATTCTCAAAAATATCCATTCCTTCAATTTTCGAAACCTCTTACCACATTAAATTCAAAAAAAGTTGAACTGAAAATTCCAAACTATCAAAATTCTACCACAATATCTTTCCGCAATTGTGAGTATTGTGTTGAATTCAGATTAACAAATCAATTGGAAATAATCTATTTACACCTCATGTAATGATAGTGTTTCATATTAAATATAGAAATTTACTGATGAAATAATCATTAATAGACATTTCATTAATTTAATGGCTGCATTAAAATTAAATTCATTGATAATCCATACAATGTTTGATGGACTATCAATAACTAAAAATTCACAATATGATATCCAGACCATTTGAAAATTAACAATCCATCGCTTATTTAAACTGTAGACATGAATAATGCATCGAATATAATACTTTTCGATCAAAGATAAACTTAGCAATCTACCATTGACTGGAAATCTATTAATTCCGGTACACACTGTATATAATCATGGCGCAAACAAGAAAGTACGGTCATGCGTGAATGCAACTTGCCACTGTATATCACACACATAGAATTATCCAAGGTCAATAAAATAATTAATAAACATGTATGTTAATATTGATTTACATTAGATTTTTTAATTCAACAACACCATAGTTGCTATAAAAAGTGACGTATTATTTTCACCTTTTACCTTTAGTTATAAATGACTTGAGGGGCATTTGATGATGGTAATAATGTGACTGATTCCCTCTCGCAAGAAATATTGTAATATTACAAACACTATGGATTCTGATTGTGATTATTCAATGGAAGTTTCACCTTTCCCTTTCAATTTGATCAACGTCATACATTCGCTCGACGTTCGCGTCTCCTCAATGATCTCAAATTCCACTCTTTCATATTTAAATTGGAAAGAATTTAACAATAAAAAACATATTGTTGCTGCGCATACAATTTAATTCAATAAGAGTTTGCCACAGTAATATACTGTGCAAATATATCTTATGAAATAGTGATAAATTTTACATTTGATTTATTGCTATTGTTTGTTACTTCATATTCATATGAATTATTTTAGTTTCATTTTGTATCACAGGTCAAGTGTAATTGACATACTCATTATCCAACAAAAAAAACTTGTAACGTTGCTCAATCCTCGAAGCTGCTGTAACAGAAGAATCAGATTTCTTATGATAAGATTTGTCAATAATTTATTTGTGTTTTGTTTGTTTGTTCATTTTTTCTTTGTTTTCATATTTTTTTTAATTGATTTGTGTTGCATTTATATATAAGAGAACGAAATAATATGATATGATAAATATAAATTGGTGGTTTTCAGCTCGAGGCTTATTTGTGGTATTATCGGTGTGACTTACATAAGCTAAAAACCATCGCGCATGAGCGTGCCACCATTGAATATAATATTTACCCAACGCGAAACGCGTATAAACTCTATACGCATAAGTTACTCTCGCGCAAAAGACCGCTTTCTCCATATGGTTCCACTATAAATTCCTCGCGCAAACATTTTTATCTTTTTTCATACATATTTAACGCCTATTGAGATTATTATGTACATGAATATTTATTTTGTTTGATAGAACTTCTTTTTTACTTCATTTCTAATACATCAATAATATTACAAGCCTAATGCAATTAATAAAAGATACAGAGGTTTTTTTTTTCTACATAAAATTTATAACTTTCATGGTTGCAACTGAAACTGGAATGAAAAATTACGTTTCCTCAGTGAAATGGATGATAAGCATCGAGCAATTTGTCGATGCCAATACATTTGTATAGATCACCTAGTGACACACATGACGAGAAATCTGAATGAAAAAGTTGCATCAAGCAATTCAATCTCTTTATACCCGTCTTTTATGTTTTTTTTTTCTCTTGTAATATCGCGTGACTAAAATCGAAAGGTCTTTCATACCACTTTACTTCCTTTAGGTATATTAGAAATGGCGAGACTGTGCCTAATAATTTTTCTTCCTGCCTTGCATGGTTATTTTGTAGGTACAGAAAAACATATTGTTAGATTACGTTTTTTGGGAGAACTCAATTGCTATTCTGAAATTTTCATTTGGAAAATAAAATTTTGGAAGATCTGACAGAAAATTAGATGAAAAAAAAATTTATATTTTAGTATATATTCAAAACCAATATTGAATATGGAGTTGAAAAATATTCGATGCTTTTTAAATAAAAAATTGTTTGTGCCAACTGGAGAAATCTTCCTCTGACAAGAACAGCTGTGAAGTTTTGCATTTAATTACATTCAGCATATCTTCATCAGTCTCAAGTCATCTCACATCTGCAACCTTTCCAATCTCATCATATTACTAAAGATACATAAACTGAAATTGTCAACATTTCGAAGTACACAATTCCATAATTGCTTTTAAATCCCAATACAAATTTTCGATGAAGTGTTATAAAATATTAAACAGTTGGAGAAGAAATATATCATATGCAAGAACGAGTAATCCATCCACATTTCTCTTTCCTGTCCAATTCTTCTTATTTAAATGATTCAAGATCTGGAACTATAGAGAAAGATCTTCTTGTTCTGAAAAGTCGAACTTTCAACGATTATGAACACCTATATATTAGTCACACATTATGGATATTAATTTCATAATGAACTAACCTGTGATCTGTCAAGGAAGTCTTCATTCATGTTGTAGTTTATACAATGACAGACAACGGAAGTGTCAAGAATATACCGCATCGTTAACTCAACGCTACACTTGAAATACTTTTCGTGATCAAAACAGTAAAGTACCATGAACCAACAATTCACATAATTCCACGACAAGCGCTACATTAAAAAATCTCTTCCGGTTATCACGCTAACTCAACTAACAACAACAATTCATAAAAAAACATACATCGGTTAACAAATCCGATAAGCATCACGGACCTAAAAATACATAACAATATCTCCAGGTTCTACTTTCATTTTTCGTCAATTCGGGATAGCTGAAAATGAAAGGACGTAAAAAATACTGTACAGTAGACTGAGATCAATCGATAGCCTTGAGCGAAAATAGAGAGTGAGATCGTGTAGTCTTCCAATGCATCGACACATAACGGTTTTGTCTGGCGCCTCAGTTGAGACAGAAAGGAATTCCAATTAAGAAAAAAATATTCTCGGTCGAAGAGTTTGCCGGAATGAATTGGAGAACCAGAAAAATTAGAATGTCCGGTTTTATGTCCTTGATGATATGAAGAGGCCAGGAGCAACGATTTGTCGAATTGCTTTCGTTCCTCCAGTTTTCGATATTTCTACATGTTGATTTTGGGTTTATCAGATTTACCTCATTTTCTTAGTAAATTATTACAGACGTTGTAGAAGGACCTTTTTTCATAGCTGTAATAAAATTCAATAGTAATTTTGCATTCAACCACTTGCGATGAACTCCAATGCAATGGTAGAAAAAAATCATTCAGAACCTGGGTTTCATTGATAACCTTTTGAATAATGATCATGATTGTGTTGAATATCAGATCTATTGATATTCATCATAAAAATTGATTACGAACTATTCTTCTGCCGAACGAAGTCGAGTTCATTATATTCAGCCATGAAACACTATCAGCGTGAGACAACTACGTTGAAATATAGGATACACGTAATATCATCGTTTAATTATCTCTCGTGTTCATCAATGATTGACAAGCCTACCTCTTTCAAATCGTAAGAATATGCACCATCATGTACACTGAGTTTTTATAACGTTTCAAAGTTAACCTGAATTAAAGTGGGCTGCCGGAAAATGACTATGTATATATTTGAAGTTAGTTCCATTAGATGGGAAAGCGACTTAATAAGTGGCGGATGCATAATGTGCGATTCTATACATCTATCGAGACGAAAGACTATTCGCTCAATCTAGATACAATCGGTCGCGTCAATTTGCGTGTGTTAGAATCTTGTGAACGCTTTCACCATCAATGCAAACTCACGACCATTTGAATACTCATCTTCAATCCATATATATGTTTATACACTTTTATACATGTGTTTTATCCGTTAATCTTTCCCATTACAGAATATGCTGTGCCATTGCGTCTGCAGTAGCAGATAAGGACATCATTACTGAAGCTAGACCTGGTCATGAGTATGTTGAGATTCGCTCATCGATTGGACAACCGCGCGCTGTGTCAGTTGAAGGTATTTACACTCACGTAATGAAAATGTTACATGCAACGAGTTTCGAAATTTTCTAATATAATTTTTATAATGCAGAATTTGTTACCTCGCACAAAATACCGGACAGTTTAGCAAAGCCAAGAGATGATGAGCCTGAAGATGCTGATGAACGTGCGAAGATAACTAAAAATGTTGTCCAAAGAATACAAAAATTGAATGCTAAGGTGCAGGAAATCGCAAATGTTGAACAGAGTTTAGATCCAATTTATTCCAATAATGGCGATGAGATAAATTCGAATTCAAAGAGACAAGCTCGCGTTGAACTAGAGAATTTTAGTAATTCTGGTGTAATTCAAGAGGACGGTATTAGAAAACTTGATACAATAAGAACGAATGATGATGACAGTAGAGAGGCAGAAATATCTGGTGTTCAAGTAAGGTGAATAATTTATGATGATTTTTTATTCAATATGCTTACATATTGTACAGTTTAGGATTTTTCTGCGAGAATCTGTAGGTTCATTTATCCAAAGTGGCTTTCATAATATTGTGTTTGATATCAATATTGAAATAAATTTCTCTTTTGTCTTTCAATCACTTATTCGAAATATTATTTTCGTTGATGTCAAACACGATACTAATCCTGATGATGGAATATGATTTTTAGTTCTGAAACAATATAATTTCAAGTTTATATCTGTGTCAATTATTATATGGACATTTAGCAACTGAATGATTTGAAATTTCAGTAATGAATACTCAACAACGATGAGACCAATATTGACAACACCATATGAATACTCTCGTTCGTCATTCGATTTTATACCGGTAAATATAATTCACGATGACAGAAAAAATTCATGGACACCATTCAATAATCGAAATTTTGATGATGTTGGCGACGTAAGTCTCGTACCAGCTGGATCCAATTCACGTATTCAAGTAAAAAAAGGCCCCAATGGTAAAGATTACGAATATGAATATGTTTATTATTATTACGATGAAGAAGACGAATCAAAAGCAAGTGCTTCGAGCAATAATGATCAAGGCATAAGGACTACACCATCCTCGAGACGTGGAAGTGCTAGTAATAATAGGAGTAAGTACAGTTCAGCTGAACGATCATCAACAGTCGAGCCAGCCAGCAATGAGATTATTCCCAAAAATGGAAACAGAGGGAGACAATTAACTGAAGGAGAAGACATTTCGGAAGAAAGATTACCAACAAACACAAGATTCCCACCGAGGTAAATATACATCCAGAAGTCGAGATTCACCGAAAAAAGTCAGATATCTATTCGTTATTTTCAATTCTAATTTAATTTTACTCTTTCATTTTAATTTGGGAAACAGATCCAGGTCAAATCACAATACAGGAACTACCGAGCCGACTCGTGCTCGAGGAAATCGTCCAAGGCCAAATTTAGACCTTGTCGACTCCAGCAGTTTCAGAACTCATCAAGAAGGCCCAGAATTTCCTCAAACTCTTCCAAAGGGGCCCGTCAGATTTTTGGGAGTCACACCGAATGAAAGTGGCGAGGAGAAAACCAGCAGAGGTCGTGGACGTCCTCACAAGAATCAGGAACCAACACCTGTTGTCGAAACTGTTGATGATGTTGCACCTCCACAAAGGAGGAGACCAACCAGTGAACCTGTGGTGAGCATTCGATTAGAAAAATCAATAGATCTGATCTTATTTTTATATTAAATTCGATGAATGGAATGATAGGTCGAAGTGGAATTCAATCACGGTAAACTTGGACGAATCACAAATGAAAGTAATGAAGAATACGAGACTTCGTCATTGAATTCTCTCAGGGAAGATAAACACAGAGGAACTGATGACAAATACAATTCTGAATCTACACCTGAACCTATAACAGTTGAAGTACCAACGACAGAATTTTCATCGGCTATGGATAAAGTAGCTCTTGATCTCTACGCCTTCCTCCAACAGGGTCAGAGCAACCTTGTAGATGCTGCTACAGACTCTGATACTTCGGGTGAAAGTACGACCCAAACTGACAACGAAGATTCAACAACCAATTTATCAATAACAACGACAGATGATTCGAGCTCAACAATTACTGATGCAGTACCGTCAACCACCGAGCCTGCGACGACGACGACAACAACTACCACGACAACGACCACTACTACGACTACAACTACAACCGAAGCACCAACTACCACAACTCAGCCATCGGTTGGAAGAGGTAAATTCCGACGACCTGGAGCTCCTGGAGGTTCCGGTTCCAGAAATCGGTAAGATATAGATATGCACCACATATCTATCATGACTGTGTTACGCAGAACAAATGAAATTGTTCAACACGTTTTTTTCTTGATTCAGATTCAAATCCAATGGCTCCAGCACAACCACGACGGAAGCGTCACCATCTGAAACAACCCAAAAATCACGCACTCGTTATGGTGGATCATCTAATGGTGGATTCAAACGACCCAGACCTAGCGCAAAATCTTCAAATCACGAGGAAGAAATCCAAAAAGAGAATACCAATGGAGTCAACGCCGAGAAGCCCGCGAATGGCCGAAATAGATTCCGCCATAATAATGCTAAGACAACTATTTCAACTACTTCTACACCATCCACTATTTCATCATCAAATGCAACGAATTCTGGTGGGTCGCGGCCATCATTCAATAAAATAAATATCAATCGTCGACGTGGAAGACCAACTACGTCGGCTCCTCCCACGAGCGAGGGAACAAATGAATCATCAGAGCCATCACAAGCCAGTGAAACAACTCAAGAAGTACAAGCAACTACCCCGAAATCTGCATTGCGGCCAAGACTTCCAGGCGGTGGAGCAAGACCCATTCGTCCTGGAGGTCGTGTTAACATCCGGAGACCAGGTCAAACAACTACTACCACCCCTCAACCGGAAGCAGTGTCTGAGGAAAATACACCTGAAGAGCCGGCCGGGGAAGGAACTGAGGAGGAAACACATGAGGTGAGAGGAGTCTTTCGCAATGATTACCAACTTTCCACTCATAATACGGATAGTTGGTCTCAGAGTTATAATTCTAATATAGCAAAAAGATGATGTCACATCAGTCGGGATTCCATCGTCACTTTCACTTGGATGGCCTTTTAAAATGTCAATCCAGATGAACGTTACGAGTACGCGTTCTAATTATATATATATATATATTTATAAATAAAGCATTCCCTTCTCTATTTCAACTTCGCACTGTTGAGTCACTCTTTGTCGTTCAGATACGCTTCTACATTTTTTTCTTTCCAGGCACCCGTGGAGACTAGTCCGGCCGGACGTCTAACTACTACCAATCCTTTGAACCGATTACGTTCAAGGAATCGGCTCCAAGTTCAATCGAAAACCACAACTCGCGCGCCTTTATCAACTACCCAACGAAGATCGCCACTTCTCCCTCGTCGTAGAACCACTGAAGCGCCACTAACTGAGTCAAGTCATGAAGAATTGTCTGCCACTGAAAGCAGTGAATCATCTGCGGAAATAGACGTGACTGATGTTGCATTACTTGAAACGAGCACAGCAGCGAGTACGAAGCACGAGGAAACACGAAGTCTTAGTTCACTTCTATCTCCAAGACGTAGGTTATCACCTAGACGTCCAGGCCAACTTCTGAATCGCGAATAATAACAATAAATAAAATTAAGAAATACGAAAAATGCACTAACTTCTCTATACGATTGTTGAACGCACTAATGTAAAAAACAAAAGTTGTAATGATCGCAACTATTCAATGATATTGCGACTAACTGTTCATGTCTTCTAATTTGTTTGGTCATTTGTTCCGTTGAATTTTTATGAGCAGTGAGAGCTAGTCTTCATGTACGTGCACTTCCTGAATTGTGTATGAAAGTGCCATTCAAATACCCGATATGTAAATGCACTTGATCAACAACTGGATATATGTTCATGAGTTCGAATCGGAATTATTACTTTTATTATAATTGAACAATATAATGAATGCCTCGTGAAGTTAATGAAACGTGACCGCGAAGACAATACGATTTTTACAATTTTGTGATGATAATAATGATGGTTGTTGTTATGACGATGATTCCTGGATGATGTTGTCTCATCGGATTTGTCTATGTGCGCTTGATTTTATTTAATATGTAACTTTGATAATACGATAGTATACATATGTATCTACCTAGAACACGCGTAAAATATTATACATAGAATAGATGACATCTTATTAATTCTTCTGAGTATCATTATCCGAATTTCATCATCTGATAAAACTCTTCTGTGTCTCGATCGTAAATCTTCGGTTTCTACGATGCCCGAAATTTTATGTAAATATTTTCATTAAATAATCCTAAAAGAATAATCAACTGATTTCGTTATACAATTTTCAACTCTCCTCTAAACTTGTTTAAATAGTAAAAAAAAAAAATCGAGTGATGTTTTCATGCCCATGCAAAAAAAAGTCTGGCAAGCAGGAATCATGATGCTCGACAGAATGCTTAGCAGGATTCGATCAGACTTACTTGGTATCTGATGACAGCTGAACCCCACAGAATTATAAAATAAAATTTTTGTTCACGCTTGAACAAAACTGACTAATGTAAACGCCAACTTCATATCCAATGATAAATGAAATTGCGGTCCCAATTGTAGAGACATAGAATGCTCATTAATAAAATAATGCCCAGCTCCATCATTTATCTTATAGTTTCGAGAAGAAATAATACTTCTGGGTATTTAGGTAATTTTCTCAAATGGCTGGATATACCAAAATAATTTTATGATTCCTCAATTGCATATATTCAATGAAAATTTCAAGAAGTAATTGGTTAATGATGGAATGGGTACGTAAATTTGTAGAGAAAATTAATTTCCTTTCATATAGAAAAAACTACTAAGGAAGCAGAAAATTTAGACTAAAATAGATAAGTACAGTAAAGTACGGGTCATCAAACACAGAAAACTAATTTTCGTGAACTTCATAGGATATTAGCGGCATTGGCAATTCGATGTGGCATAAACGAAGAAAACCCTACTCTAAATTGCGTGGAACTACTTCAAATTACATCTAGCAACAAATAAGAACTGTAAATTCATGAATACTAATGATTCAAATTGGACTAATGCGTCTACTTCAGCGTGAATCATATATTTTCTTAAGAGGTTTTCAATCCCATTTTCGGATCGATTGCCGTTTCCAGCAGCTTTCTTATCTGGTTGAACCTTTATGGACTTTTCATGATTTCCAGTGACGCAACAATGAAATATTCTGTATGTAACATACCTTGTCGAATGCAAAAAGACTATTCTTTTCTCTTCCACACCACGGAACAGTGATTATAATGCTAATATGAGATGACGAAAAGAAGGAACTTTTTTGTGACATTCACGACACCATTGAATCACTGTTTTGATCAACATCAGAATTTATGCAACGTTTAGCGAGGTTCATCCTTATTAAAATCAAAATAGAAGCAAAGGGTCAATCACAACGAAATTTTATGCATATTTTCTTAGTATTTACATACCTGATAATATCAAACTTAGATTTCTTCATCAATAACGACGTACCAGTAACTCGTTATCAGAACATGTTGGGCGTTTGGTATTGCGATAATTTTCTGATAGAAATACAAATAGTACTGGAACGTTTCGGTTCCAGTAAACTAACTCAGTTTTATGGTGAGTGTATGTCCATCGACAGTATTCTTTATAAACTGCAACTTTGTGACTGAAGCCAAAGTGATTCTTGTCCCCTCCATAGCAAAAACTTCTGCCACCACTACTTGTACTGCAGCGGCACCCCCAGACACCCCTTTGTGGGGTATTGCACATAAATAGATCTTGGTAATAAGTGGAATAATTCAAAAATTGATATAACTACAAAAATTGCATGCTTCATTGAGCAATTGTTTCTTTAAAACCTCTGCCAATCATTTGCAATTTTCCAGTATTGAGTCATTTCGTTATTATGTCCAGCAATTGTGAGCCGAAAATGAATACTGACAACTTGTCTGAGTACTATACGCTACGGAAGTTCATCAGAATTATGCTGATGGCTTTAGGTCTTTTACCATTGGAAAAAGCTTGTATATTCTATCGATTTGTTCCATACGTACATTTATTCTTGACTGTGGGTTTGGCGTATGGATTGTTCGGCTTTGTCCTTACGCACATCACTAACGTTGTTATCGTTGCGAAAAATTCTGCTCTCATGATCAGTCTGTTTAGTCTTTGTATGAAGGTGAGAACAATACAATTTGAGAATACTTCTAATTATGTTACAATATATATGTGATTGTTTGCCAAATTGTACTTTCAAGCTCCTGTGCATGATTATCTATCGGGAAGATACCAAATTACTCTTTGAAGGACTTGACGAATATTTTGATACTCTGATAAATGATCAAAGAATTACAAATATTGTTTCCAAGGGAATCACTCCAACCAAGTGGGTTGTGTGGTTTCTCTCATTCCTATGCTTCGTCATGTGTACTACTAATCTTGTGATACCTATTATTTATATTCTTCATCAACACAAGCATCATGTTAAACCTCTGAAGTATATCTTACCAAATGGAACTAAATATCCATGGACTGTAGTGGGTCATGGCTTGCTCTACAAATTTCACTACCTCTTCGAGATCCTTGCGATTTATAGTTCAGTCACTATCACGTGTGCCGTTGAACCACTGTTTAGTCTCTTTACAATTCAGATGATTGGACAAATTCGTGAAATGTCTTTCCGGATGATTCATCTGGATGAGTCAAATGATTGTGAGATTGTGGTACGTCAATGTATTTCTCAATATATGATCCTGATGAAATATCGTGACAAGATGCAGAAAATTTTTGGACCGGTTGTGCTGCAGATGATTATTACTAATGCTATTGTATTGAGTCTTGGTATATTCCAACTGTCACAGGTAAGACAATTCAGTTATTATCATAATTTATGATCCACTATTGACGTTTTAATTAATTCAACGATTCAGATGAAAACCGTCTCCATGGTTCATTTGACATTATTCATCACTTATGTATGTTTCAAAATTCTACAAACGTTCATCAGCGCTTGGAGTGGAACACGATTAACTTCTGAGGTAACGAAAAGATGTTTGGCATGATATAATATTGTATATTGAATTAAACTTGCTGTGTTAACTAGAGTGAAGGTTATAGAGATTCTGTATACGCTTCAAATTGGGTTGGTAACAAACGACTCATCACCTCAGTCTTGATGATGCTTTCTCAAAAGCCATTGAGTCTGACTGCTTGCCATTTTTCAACCATCTCTGTCGATATGTTTGTATCGGTAAGTTGAAAACATAACCAAGAAGTATTTGATGTGATGATGACCTGTTTGTCATGACAGGTTCTTAATACAGCAATGTCATGTTTCTTTCTTCTTCGAACGTTGCAACATGATTGAATCATCTAAAATCCACTTTATATATGAGATATATCGAGTCTACTTCATGGACCAGCATACCATGAACGAAGACTTAAATAACAGTGACAGTATATGGCGTCCTTCGAATCACTCTTCTGGTTTGCGAACAGAGAGGAGCGATATGAAACATTGCACATTAATCAAGCTATTCATTTTGACACTCAGCATAATGTTTGTTATCAATATACAATTGAATATGATTGCTTTCATTACATTTTGTTGATGGAGTACGATTGAGTAATGTTGGAGGAAAAATAATGTATCCATATATTAATTGATGACCATATGTCGGCCAATCCCTTCTCATCTCTAATATCAAAACTGCACATGTTGGGCCCGGATCATCATGCCCCCGATATTGATAAATGGAGATTCTAGAATTTTTGTAACAACCGATGATTATCGTCAATCTCATATTCAGATTCATATCCCATTCTCTTCTCCCGCAATGATTTTTCGAGCTGTATTTTATGAATGAATCAACTATTCCCATTGAGAATATGCCCAAGCCATGATCGATATGATCCAAATTCCATTTCAATCAATACCGATTAATTCCTTCTCAAGCGAAAACTTCCCTCTCAAAACTTTCAAAGTACCTCAAAGTATTTAATTCACACTGGCAAAAAACTTATATTATGAATGCCGCTAGTAAAAGCAGTTTTTTCGCCTACTTACAACCATAACAAAAACATCAATTCCAAAATCAATTCTTCCATCTAAAGTAAGCTTCCATTAGCCAACCAATACCAATCATTATTATTACATCCTCTTTTCTCGTCAACAGTCCAATCACCTATCCAATCCCTCGACATCAACTAATCTCAAAAATGGATAAAAACGTTACAAAATCAAAAAAAGAAGTCATACCTAACAAAGATCCACCGCCTGATAATATTCCAACCCTTGCAGAGTTGTAACGAACATCGCCAAAACTATCAACTCATCGTACTCACGTTACCATTAATCAAACTGCTTTTAAAAAATCCACTTACTAACTGAGCTTCACAGTCTTCTCGACGAAATAGTACCAACAATATCCGCTCAAGCGCTACAATCGTCACAGAATGCACATCATGACGAAAAAAAAAACAAGTTGAAATGGCAAAACGCACGCAATAAGTTCTCCTCATCAACTTTTATTTTAGAATAAATGTCCAAATTTCATGTTAACGAATTTATTGACAGTAGCAGTAAATATGTAAGTGATAATGTACGAATGATATATAAATCGTGATAATAACGTGTCATACACGAGAAAGGAGGCAACATCCACGTTCAAGGTACGTTCCACTGGCTTTGTTTATCGACATCAGCTGGTATTGCCAAACATTAAAACTCTATTGAACTCTGAATCACTTCTAAACGTTTTCTCTTTGTTCATTTCGTAAAAGGTCAGGGCAAAATCTTCTTCTATCAGCTGACACTCCATGTCAACATGAGTTTTTCATGATAAGCGGACGTTATTAATTATTTATTCGAGACGTAGAATAAATACACGAATTTGTGTCCATATATTTGTATATATATATATACATATATACGTATACATGTGACGCTGAATATGTATTTATATTTTATATTCTTATTGTTTTCTTACTGCTGTTTGACTGAATTGTCTATAATGAGAGTCCAAAAAAAGATGTGGGCACAGTTGAGTCCAAGGTAGAATGTGAGAATAGATTTTCATTCGTGTCATTGAGGGTAAATGAATGGCACACCAATGAATGCAATTTATTTTATTCCAATTCGATGTTTTGGAGTAGATGGAGCTCTGATTAGAAAGTAGCATTCAAAACGATTTTAAACAGATCCTTTTTGAGTGGTTTCAAATGTTGTTGAATACGACAAATGCTACTGATGTTGGGCTTTCAGTATGAAATAAATCTTATTCGAATGACTACTTTATAATTGGAGAGAAATATTAGAAGAGATCCGAATTCTACTGGAGGATATTCCTGTTGCGTGGAAGGTTTTATTTTCTATATTTAATATTCGAGTTTTGATCAATTACGAAACATTAAATGTTTTGTTTTGTGGTAATTGGTGCAATAATTGTTTTAGATGTTTTATTCATTCAATTGGATCATTGGGAAGTTTTACATTTGTTGGTGTGAAATTTCAGACTCATTTGATGATTAATTTTTTAATTTGGATTATGGTGATCATTAATATGTATTTCATCAGCTTTCGACATTATTCATTTAAGATATCATCATCAATTTGTAATATACCTGGCACTAAAGGTATATAATCATTACTCAGGTCATTCAACAACGCGTTGTGCCATCACATCTGCAAACAAATGAACTGCATTTTACTTGTTTGGGAGTGCAAGCGTTGACCGGTAGTTATTTGACTTGAATGAAATGAAAGAATGAAACGTGACACTATTATAATCTGCGCGGAGCAAAACCACAGAACAAGGACGGTAAGGCTCCATTTTTGAAGCCGATACGTCACCACTCAATTTTCATCGTTTATTTTTATTCATTATTCATTATTGCGCAAGCATGATTTCCATATTATTTTTGTCTGCATGATGCCCGTTTCATCTCAATAAGAAATACCTTATCAATCCTAATTGTGATCCTACACCGACATACACTTTGATAAATTGCTTAATTTATACTTTGCAATTGAAGTTCAATCTAAAAGTCTAATCGATTTTCATTCAATAGATGGAAGATTGATTAGAGGGAATTCATAAGTCAATCACACACTCTCATAAAAATGCATATTATCATTTTGAGATTGAATAATGTGAGAGAGAAATGTTATCAGCGTTAATATTTTATTTTGTATTGGTTTTTATATTATTTCGGCATGGATGGGGTTGTATTTGTTGTAATGAAATAATTTTTGGGTTCATATTTATAATGCAAATACATTTTTGTCTCTAATCTAGTCATTGATATGTATATTAATATAGTAAATGATAATTTGTAGATGACTACAGTATTGGATGGCAGCTATCAACAACTTGATCGTTATTCGGACACAGATGGAACTGTTGGAAATGATGATCATGAGGAAACACCACATGAATCTGGTGTTATGATCCATGTTGTGCCAGAAGGCGGTAAAGCAAGATGGAATCATATAGAGGATTTGGATTCATTTTTTACAAGGATGTATCATTATCATCAGAAACATGGTTTTGCTTGTATGATGCTGCAAGAAGTATTTGAACTTGGTCAATTTATTTTTGTCGTAGCATTTTCAACTTTCCTCTTTCATTGTGTAGATTATTCAGTGTTATTCAAGTAAGTATTCAATTTTTAATTTCGTTCATGTTAAGAAATGTTGAAAGAATCTTATGTGCATAATAATTAAATATTGATTTATTATTTCTTCTTCCTTCATATTGTCGATCCAGGGATAACTTAAGAGACAATAACACACGCAAAACGTCGATAAGTGATGCGATATTACCCACGAGCACATCACTAGCATCCATGGGGTTGATCACATGGATATGTATATTAATAGCGGCAATTTTTTGGATATTACGTGCAGTCAAAGTTCTTTATCACTCAACACAATTTTGGGATATTAAAATGTTTTTCAACATTGCATTGAAAATAAATGATAGTGATCTTGACAATCTAACATGGCATGAAGTACAAAAACGAGTCAGAGAAGTACAAAAGGAACAGGAAATGTGTATTCATAAAAGAGAATTAACTGAATTGGATATATATCATAGAATATTGAGATTCAAAAATTATATGGTAGCTATGATTAACAAATCACTATTGCCAGTCAGACATAAATTACCAATTATTGGCGAGTTTATATTCATGACACGAGGATTAAAATACAACATGGAATTATTATTATTTTGTGAGTACGAATGATAGTTGATTTAATGATTGCATTGTCACATTTAGAAATTCCACAGATTCTCATTTACATTTTCTACTTCCCAATTTTTATTTACAGGGGGTCCATGGTCGCCATTTGAAAACAATTGGCATCTCAAAGAGGATTACAAAAAGCTGAATAAACGACAGGAATTGGCGCGCGCACTATCCAAGCATATATTATGGATTGGAATAGCTAATTTTATACTTTGCCCATTGATACTGCTGTGGCAAATTTTATATTCATTTTTTAATTATGGCGAAGTAATATTGCATAATTAATTTATGTACATCCGCATTGAATATGAATGACATCAATTTATTTATCCCAACAAAACGATTTATTATTCTTGTTTGATTGCAGATAATCAAAAGAGAACCGGGCACCCTGGGCACACGGATGTGGTCACTCTATGGCCGTTTATATTTACGCCACTTTAATGAACTTGATCATGAATTGAATGCACGGCTAAATCGTGCTTATCGTCCAGCATCGAAATACATGAGCATATTCACATCCCCAATAATGACAGTAATAGCAAAAAATATTGCATTCGTAGCTGGCAGTATATTTGCAGTCCTATTAATTCTCACTGTTTACGATGAAGATGTTTTAACAGTAGAACATGTCCTAACAACAATGACAATACTTGGGACACTTGTTGCTGGCGCACGAGTATTCATACCTGATGATAATCTTGTATGGTGTCCTGAAACACTATTAACAGCGGTGTTGGCACACACACACTATCGACCAGACAGTTGGAAAGGTTATGCTCATACACAATCAACGCGCGCTCAAGTAGCACAATTATTTCAATATCGTGCGGTTCATGTATTGGAAGAACTGCTGTCACCGTTAATCACACCATTTGTCCTATGTTTTCACATGCGGCAACGTGCCCTCGATATCGTTGATTTTTATCGTAATTTTACAATTGAAGTGACTGGTGTTGGCGATGTGTGTAGTTTTGCGCAAATGGATGTAAGACGTCATGGTCATCCTATGTGGCAAACTTTACCAGTTACTCCGATGGAGGATAGAACTGATGGTTATGATAACAATTACGGTGTTGGTCCTGGTGGCGGCGCCGGTGGTAGTGGTGTTTCCGCGCCTCAAAATATACAAGTTCCAGTGTCGAATCAATACACCCAGGCCGAGGATGGAAAAACCGAATTATCTTTGATACACTTCACTTTGACTAATCCAGAATGGAAACCACCAAGTCATGCAGAGACATTTGTAACTGCTTTACGAGAAAGAGCTAGACGAGAAGTCGATGTTCTACCGAATGATATGAATCCGCTGATGGCAAGTTTGAACAGTCTTTCCAGTCTTGGTCCTGAGGTAAATTTGAGAATTTTACTATTTTTAAGGGGCCAGTCTTCCGAACAAGCAACAAGAGAAAGTGTAGAAAAAAATTGGAGGCTCTTAGTTGGTTATTGTTATGATAACTATTCGAATAATTAGACGAAACTTTTACAGCCTTATTCACGCATGACTTTTCAAGTGTTTGTGGAGAAAAATTGGTTAAAATATCAAATGTTAAGACGCATGCAAAGTTTCCCTCCAAGTTTGGCAAGAAATCTTATTTCCATGTGGCATCTGATACGCCTCTAAAAAAAAACCCTTGGAACCCAACAAACCAAAAAAAATATTCGTTTCTGTATTTATATGGAATCCGCATATCATTGGACAAAAGAAAAAATGATTAATAATCGGAGAATACAAACGCGAAGTAGGTGATATTTAATAGATTCCACTGATTCTCAAATCGCTCTTTAATGTGATCTTAACAAAAACCGTTATAGATATCGGAAAACTAATAGATCAAACAGCAGTACGATATCTTCTTAATATCCCTATCGAAAATGAAGTTAATTCGATAATAACTTTTCGAAATATCATCGACCGTAATTTAAAAAATGTAATTTTGCGAAAATATGTGTCTGTTCAACAATGTTGCATTTATGAAAAACTTTGTGTAGCCTCGAACTCAGGAAGTTTCATCATATGCATGAAGGTACATTTGTGGACAAGTGAAAAAATCTATTATGTAGATAGAAATTACGATTTTCAAGTGATTCTGAAGGACTGGCCCCTTTACTGTTACGCAATTGCATTGATTATTAATCTCTTCGAATGTTTTCTTTGTTTTCTCTAGTATAATGATATTGTGGCAAATATAATCCGTACAACGGTTATCAATCATGTGAGCGTGCCGAGTATGAGTAATATTTTTGCAAATCGATCGGAAGCAGCGGCAAGTGCATCAATTGCGGTCGATCCATCAGCGAGTAATCGTTCTGATGTCTCGTCGAATGTTGTCCGACGTGGTATGACTAAAGCTGAAGGACCACTGCACAACGAAAGAGGTCTTCTTTATGGTTTACAACAGGGAATATCCAACCAATCGCTTGGTGCTTCCGTATTCGGTTCTGGCCATGAATTAACGTCTGATTTAGCGGTTCCAGTTGAATTAACCGCAGCTGATATGTCCCTATCTACTTTGTACCTGCACGAACTTCATCATAGACAAGTGAGTTAATCGTCCAGTTAATTTATGCTGTCACTATAATTCTTTGTCCGACTTGCTATTAGTAAATATAGGCCACGAGTAATATTTGATTTTTTTGAGACGTTTCTTTGATAAAAAAACTGAGTACTTCAATTATTCTTACATTTCTCCATGGCTATTTTTTAAGTACCAGATTTGCATGAGTTTTGCTCTATTTCATATTGTTCAACTACGTTTATTATTGGATATTGTTGAATTTTGAGAAAAATATAATTAACTCTTCAGGTTAGAAGAAGAGGTTATCAAGAAATGGCAACACGCAGTATATGGCAGCGAAGTCCAGTTCAAGAATTGGCGACATTACCCGAAGTGCGACAAGAGCGTGCGCCCTTGCTTCGACATCAAAATTCATCGATACGAATACCACGTGATACGTAACACCAATGTTGACTCGTAAATTTGAGGTATCACTTTCGTTTAATGGTGCAATGATAAATATTTTAGCGTAATAAAGTATTTTTCAACGATTTGAATATGACACTGAATTTTGGTGATTTATTCTAAAAAAAAAAAATTAGATGATACTGAATATCATATTAGTTGTTTCTGTTTGTAAAAATTACCAAGTAACAGCCTATACCCTATTGCTCTTCATTCATTTCGAATTATCAAAATCAATTACCAGTTTCATTCTTCGAGCCTATCATACTGCGTTAATTCTTTACATTACCTTGTCACAGTGGTAATGTAAAAATTAGCCACATATTTAATAGAAGAACTTTTTAGATATTCAAAGTAACAATTTAGTTTTCTGGTTTTTTGTTTTTCTTTCATTATTTAATATACAAAACGTGATGACAAGTAGTTATTAAACTACGTATATTTCCATTTCTTTACTTCCCATTTTTCGTTTCTTCCATTCATTGAAATTAACGCGCTCACAGGAAACAAGATTATAATCGATTGTAGCAATGAAAATCACACATATTATGCATTCACACAGAATATTTTATGAATGTATTAATCAATGACCTAATAACGTTTTTTTTTTTTTTTTTCGATGATGCCCCAAGTCTAGTCACATCTTCATATCGTTTCAAGCGCATGAAGGTTGATTATTTATTTCTTTTTCATTGCCGCTGCCTGGATTGATGTTACATGCGACGTATGAGAACGCTCATTAATTAATTGACACCAATGTAAATATATAGGATTAATTTAATTAAATGTAGTAAGTGAAATAAAAACGAAATGTGAATCGAATTTCATGTAGGATACATATAAAGGTTGTTCGAATTGACGTGTGAAAAAATAGATATTTTTTTTATGCTGCACGTGCTAATTATGAAGAGTCCCGTTCACTCACGCGCTTCATGTATTTACCATTATAATTATTGTTTTAAACTGCTCTATGATACAATTCAATGTTTTATTATCCGAGTATGGACTGAAATTACTTATTAATATGTATTTTAATAGATGAATGATACACGTAAGTGTGTATCTACACACATATATTTATAGAGCAGTGAGCTCTAGAAAGAGATATGATAATAAAACAAGTATATTTACTCACAGTTAAAGTGTAATTTAGAACGATTAATAAAATACTTTTTATAACAATATATACAGTAGAACTGTTGAATTCCGTAAATTTCTGTATGGTCATAGTTCATCTTTTCATTGTCAACTATAATGAGGGATGGAAAGATTAGGAGAGTTCTAGTAATTTTATTCGGATACTATTCAGTGACATGAAGTGTCGGACATTGCTCTGTTGGATAATGTATCATTTACAGGCAAACAAAATGTTGAAATTTTAGGTTCGAGTCAAGAACCAGAATATATTAGGTTGAGTGGAACAATATAGTTCTCAATGAATCTGAAAATTTGCCGAAGTTTGAGTTTACAATTGAATGTCGAAATGCAAACACTTCTTTGCACGTGTGAAGTAATATGTTGATCGCGAAAACTTTTCGTCCAGTGTAAACATGTTTTATTTAATCGATATTTGAATGTGGTTATTTAAAACAAAACAAAGACGTATGTCAATCTGAATTTGGTATTACGGGTTCTAATAAAAATGGATTTCACAAAATATAATTTGCGTTGTAACCGTAGTATCAGTGAAAAAATGATGAAAAAGGATTTCATTTATGACATTCGTCCACCTCAGACAATGTTACAAAAGGTAGGCGGAATAGAGTTATTGTCCATCAGAGTTCTGATAAATCGTAAATATTCATGAATTTTTTCTCGTGATGTCGATGAATATCAATCTGGATTTTTTTCATATATTTCCATTAATGGTTTTGAGTGTTATGTATGGAAATCCGAGTTCGGAATCCATAAAAATTATTGTTGGTAGAGCATTGTGATTGTAACAGCAAAGGAGTGAATTTCAGAATTAAATTATTTTCTCACATCGCAGTATGCAGAGACCAGGCCGTCAGCATTAACTTCATTGTTCATAACTGAAAAACACAATCTTGGACGTCAATTGCCTGGGCCCAATATCATAGCTGAAGCAGATGAGTCTGGTGGCAGTGGTGATGCAAGCATGGTGAAGTATTCATTATTATTAGTATATTTGAATTGGAAATTAATGAAAATAGTAATAAAAATGTTTGATTATCAATTACAGTTTGGTGAACAACGAATATTAAGCTTCGCGTGTAACTTTTGTTATGAGCCGATAGCAACACTGTCATCATTGTCAACTCATGTAAAGTCTCATCGCAAGAAATATTGTACGAAATGTTATTGGATATTGGATAGTGGTGAAACTATCGAACAGCACAATTATTTTAATCATCAAACTTTATCGCATGCTCCGATAAATTTCCACAAAACAATCGCATCTTTTAATTGAACATTGTCAAATAAATGAGGTGATAAGAAATGAAAAAAATAGTATTCCATTTTTTTATCAATAATACTTGACGATATAAAACGGCATGATTTGGGAAATAATAATCAACACCTCAGCTTTGGATTTTCATTCGAATCTTCCTTGATAATTACAATTCGCAATATCAAATTCAAGGAGTTATTTTCGTGGGACGATCTAGAATAGCTTTCCTCCCCTAGTAATATACAGATTCTATAAAATTGATGCTGATCCAGATTATAATCTAAGATTTTCAATAAAAGATAAATCAAACATCATTAATATTTGACCGAATTGTATAACTTTGGAATGATTGGAGTCGATAATTTTTTTTTCTTGCGAGCTTATTGTTGCTGTGGATAATGACCAAAATTTCACAATTTTATCCAAGTCTCTAATGGTACTGTTTGTATGAGAAACATGAATATAATTCATCGCAATACAAGAACTTTGTCAAAACATTTTTTGGTATCAAATATATCCCATTAAGTTACAAATTAATTTACTCTTCCAAAGTGAAAATTCTAGTTTGGATATGTATTGGTTCAATTGCACTTCATTCTTTGCAAGACTCACAGAAAGAGATGACTTTCCTAGTAGTGGAATAATCCGGTTGTTATTAGCTCTTGAATGAAGGTATTTTTCGTTCCCATAAATTTCTAATTCATCGATTCTTCCAGTCTACAAACAAGAATGTTCTAGATCCTTGAATTTATCCGATAATTCAGGTGCAACAACGTTGAGCACTTGTTTGACTTCAGTCGATGAATTGACATATATTAATTCCTGGCCTCCCAAATTGATATCGTGGGCGAGCAATTTGATATTCTGCAATATATAAAAACGTATTATTTCACAGCAATTTGGATATTTCTTCATCTGTTCAATGGTTTAATGAAGTAATAAGTGAACCTGAAAAATATGCAAATAATGACAGGTTCAGTGATATGATGGACCGTGATCTAAGTGATCTGATTGCAAACTCCTTTTTAGATTCATCCCCATCATAGTATGGAATAGATAGAAAATATATTAAAACTGAATGAACATTTTTTTTTCGTCTCTCTAACGAAATTTTATCATAAAATTGACTCGTTTCTTCTGTAATTATCATAACAAATCAAATCAAAGACCAATATTGATTTAAATTCGATTCTCTATATCAGAGCAGTCATCATAATTTGCTCAATTTTCAAAATTTATTCACTGATCTACAGATTCATTCATAGATCCAGTTTTTTTTTTATCGCTCTTATCAAGTTGACGTTCACAAACTCCAGCTGTGTCTTCATCTTTTTGTAGTTGTCCCATTTGCAAAATTATTCATCGAGACATTCTCATATTCTACAGCGTTAAATTTAATTTGAATACTTCTTTAAATATTTATTTGCAAGTGTTTTTTTTTCTAGTTCATCATAAGTGAAAGTAGTACTGAATCACAATGTACAATTATTGGTACACTCATTATCTTTGTTTAAATTGCTTGGAAAGAAAAAATAGAACTCTACAACTGAATATAAGAACAATAGTTTTTTTCTATCACTCTAAAAGGAAAGAAACTGTTCATCGCATTGTGAGCTTTCAATTGGTAGCTCCTCGTATGTAAATATGAATATTCATTATAGCTTTGATCTCTCATCAAAAATAAAAAAAAAACATCAAAAAGTTTTAACTTAAGATGTGACGTACCTTAGCAACGGTGACGTCAATTCTCTTGAGGTTCTTGCAATCGAGAATTACGTTACCAGAGCACTCCTCGAAAACATTCATTATATTTGCTCGAAGATTTTCCGCTGCAGGGAATGTCAATGCCTCTTCTGGTGTTACGTGAACAATAGCACTACCGCTTGTCTGCAAATTAAGTCTGGGAATAAGTAAAACGATCGAGAATGCAAGGGAAAAATCTCTGATTTAAACTTATGAACAATGGAATTTCATAATTTATGTCATATGTGTTCAAGAGCATACGTAACATCATTTCATTCAATCATCGCAGATTCAATTGAGTATAGAGAGGTATTTTGTTCTAATGCTAAAATCAAACGTTCATAGATTTTCTTATAATCGTTTTATTGGAATTCATTATCTATCAGAATACGTTAGTGTGCAATCGAATATGTCCCTGATGTGTGATTAAATTATTGAAATAAAACGTGAGCAGGACAAAGTGCACCGAAGTTCAAATAATTAATCTTCTATTGTTGCGAGGGTGGACCTACACCAGAAGAAATCTTTGGTTCTTCTAAAAGTTCTTTCTATCCAAACCCCAAATCAATTCAATGCCATTTTCATTAACTCAGACTTCATTAGAAGGAATACTTTGTTGAGATTGAATTTTTGAATTATCTATACTCTTTCAAGGTCTAAATATTTCTGCCATAATTGCAATTCAATTCAAGATCACGTTAAGAGACCCTTTCAAAGTTTCATCTGGCGTTATAAATATTGAATTTTCCACAACCACATGAGAGCATGTGGAACACCTCATGCTTTTACGTCCCCCCGATTATATAACACACGTCTTACTGACTCCATTAAGCTGTATATTTTCTCATGCATAAACAAGTATGAACATTAGAGTGACTGTAAAAATAAACTTTTTTCCTCCAAGTATTACCCAACTAATCCGTTATGAAATATAAAATGAAAATGTCTACGAAATGCTGAAAACTAAATCGAACAATATTTGAAAGTTGAACTTCAAGATTATATCAATCCATAAAATACTAGGAATAAACAAATCAATATTATCAAGCAGATAATCTCCGAATATCGAAAATTCTAAATAAACAAAGGATTGCGATTGGTTTCTTAAATATATCAATGCACTTCTTGAACAGACTTATATAACTTTATAAAGAATCCAACGCTTTATAAGAAACAAGGGATAATAAATAATTTTCATTGTATTTCACTTACGTGCTCAATTGTGATGTCCACAGAAGGTCGTGCAGAGAAATATAATAAGACAATCAAATTGGCTACCACACCAACAACGATGCCTAGTTCTAGACTAGCGAATACACAGACGAGAAGTGTGAGAATCAACGTTAGAAAATCCATTTCTGAAACAGATTGTTGTAAAATGAGAACGTACAAATTGTTATTGTGTTTCAAGATGCTTTTTGTATATTTATCAACTGTAATATTTTTATTTTACTTTTTGCACGCCAAAGAAGACGATAAGTTCGGAAATCAAACATGTAATACATGGCGCAAATAATTACAGCTGCTAAAGTGGCTTTTGGAACGTGTTGCAATATATTTGTTAGTAATCCAGCAGCTAGAAGCACAAGTCCACCTGTAAATTATACATCTTCATTAATTAGTGAATAATGGAAGTCAATTATCGACATTTTCATACTTGTTGTGACAAGCAATTTAAAATGTACATCAATTATCAACGGCCTGGTGTAATACCATTAGATTCAATTCATTTTCGAAATAAAGTCAACATTCTTTTTTTCTCTTCAGGAATAGTCTTAATAAAAAGTGGTATTTGAAGTCGCTCATTCCGAATTTAAATATTATAATATTTGTGGAATAATATCGATATCGTAGATTTCATATGAGTCAACTGTTGTGGGTTCAAATAAAGCTAAGCTTTTATTTTTAACATTAAATTATGCTTAGCTAACAGTTTGAATTTAGCTGGGCAGTCTTTTATCAGAAGTATTGATGTCGACGTTGGTTGTGAGATAACAGTTGATGACTAAAAAACCAATGTAAAGCGAGGTCACACATGTAGAAATGATAAAAAAAAACAACAATAAAATTTAGCGTCTAAAATGAATACCCCTCTGGTGAAAGGTTTTGTATTTCAGTTTGTCATCATTTTAATATATATTATTCGTGGCATCGGTCTTACAATTAGCAACGATGAATCTATTTTTATTCATCTTATGGCAAATGATAATGGTAGCAGTTGTTGGAAGAGAAATAGGTGATTGTCATTTCCAAATGAGTCCAAATTAAAGTCCACTCAGAAGTTTTTGATAAATCATTACTCTAAATATATTTGATCACTTAGCACCAGCAGATCGAAAGACGTTGACTCTAGAAGTGGAATTCCCAGATGGTATTGAAACTGTGAAACTCTGGCGTGTAAATCGTGCTCTCGCAAATGAATTTCTACCGGTGTGGATGACTACGAGTAAACCAAAGAAAGAATTCCAACTGATGAATGTAAAAAATAATAATTCCCATAAAATTCACGATCATAGAAATATAGAAATGAATTGTTCACTACAATGGTTGAATATTTTTTTTATAGCTGATGAGCAAAGTTGGCAAATTCTCAATGTACCAAGATACTTTCACTAAATCTGCATTCGTATACCTCCATGACAGACATGAAATAGTGAGTATTTACGAATATTTATGTATGCAAAAGTAATTAATTAATTAGAAGTCGAGTTGAATAAGACAAAGAAAACACCATAATTTTTCAGGTTGGTGTGATTGATATCAGGTATTACATAAATAGGTTCTACATCGATCGAAAAAAGGAGGTACATCATGTCAGTTCTATCTTCTTACGGAATGTAGCAGGCTTCGATTCATTTATTCACAGACTGAGTAGATCAACTGATAACTCAACGAAAATTCGCAAACAGCGCAGTTTAAACACTCAAATATTTTATCCAGAGTTACTCGTCGCAGTCAATCATGATACATACAGTATTATTGAGTATATTGAATTCTACACATTAAGATAATTTCCAAAACATAAATACGTTTTATCAGAGAAGAAACTTTGATCATCCATCAATATATTGGATCTATAATTTTAATTAATTTTTTAGAAAAATCTCTAATTTGCCACGTGGCGTTGCAACAGTGGTTAATATCCTAACTGCTTATAACGCTGCGGATATGTTGTACGCACTATTACGAACAGTAAAGATCCAACTCAATATTGCTGGAATTGTTATTGAAGGGGTATGAATCAGAACTCATTTAATTTTCTATTCTAAAACTTCTCATATAAATGAAAATTTTGATAGTACATTTGTATGTGTTGCCGTAAATTAATTTAGAAAAAAAACCAATGGGATTTCGAGTCGGGACGTGTAGAAGTGTCTGAATGGAATCTTAATTTACCGATTTATGTCTCAATGAAAACAATGCACGACAAGATTGGAAAATATTTTTGGCTGAAGCAAAATGATTTTCCACGACATTCATACGACTTTATATTATACCACACAGCGTATATTGTTCATTTATTTGTCTGTCTGAATTCACATTTCTGGTCTATGCAACAGAGATTCTAATTAGAGGCTTCAATTTTTCAGATCGCTTTTGAAGGGGGATGATTGGGCAATTGCCGGTAAGATTATTCTTCGAACTAATTTATATCAGAGATAATATCTAAGACACAAATTTTTATTTGAATTCCATCTCAACGTTGTGTTTGATTGCAGGACAGGCATATCGAATCAGTGGTGACAATTATATGTTTCCACTCAGTTACCATACAAATCGATATAATATAGTTGTGAGAAATCACCTAACATTCAAACACTTCGTCACGATTGCTCATGAATTGGCTCACATGTAAGATATCCAACAAATATCATTGGGAATAAATAGAAATATAATCGTTGAATCACTTTCAACAGTTTCACACTCGACCACGATGGTGAGGGTTCATTCGGTCATTTGTTCGATATGAAATCATGTGGGATAACTATTATGGCAGGCACTGTACAGCATTCTGGAAGTTGTTTGAAGTGGAGTCCACAAGCTTATGAGGAATTCGAAAACTTTTTCAGGTTCAATATCATTATTACACAAAAATAATCATTGCATTGGAATTCTTTCGAATCTGAACATATATCTTTATAGAAATTCTCGGATCCGATGTAATCTTTTGAATTATCCACGATCATTGAGTCTGCCAGGACCTAAAGTGATATTATCCAAAAAATCACAGTGTGAATGTTATGGATTCCCACCATATTTACAAGTAAGTGTTCCGCCCTGTGCAACAGATTTTACTGATAGAGAATCCATGTTCGGGTAGAATGCCCAGGAAGGATTCTAAACACTATTTTATACTGATCAATATTATTTGCAGTCTGATGACAAAGTATCCAACAACGGGTGTGGTAAATATCTTATATGTGTAAATAAATATGGTCAGCGACAAGCAGCTCCGTTACCTATGGATGGAACTCCTTGTGATGAGAGAAAAGTATGTGTTACACTTTGTGATTAATACTCCTGATACTCATCAGTATTGCTATTTTTAATACCAATAGTTGACCCCATTTTAAATATGAAATTTTGTGTTCCAGGTTTGTTGGAATAACGAGTGCGTCAAATATGAAAATTAGAAATTGTTTCCTTTTTCATTCAGTCATTCTGTTTTGGAGCTAATTAGTTTATTAATTAGTTTCTATCATCAGAGCGAGTTGATGAATTTCTTATACCAGAGTGACGTTGACGAATTTATAATCATAATTTATAACCGACATTCGATATTTATAGGGAATGTTCACTTTGATCTTCTCGTCCGTTCCTTATTTCTTCTTTTTATTCAATTAAATTTCCTTGGGATTGTTGGAAAGTGTCAATTGCAAAAATAATTTGACTTTCATAATTAGTCTAATCACTTTCATTATGCCGATCGTCCTGTATGATAATCAATAAAAATGTAGAATAATTTACCTGTAAATATTCCGCCTAGAACTGTCCTTACACCTGAGCTGTGATTCACCGCAGTGCGTGTGAATGATCCAGTAATTGGCATTGACCTCACAAAGGATCCGAATATGTTGCATAATCCAAGAGCCAACATTTCCTGCGTTGTATCCAATGACTTTCCCATCGCTGTATATTTCACAAAAACAAAAATTACGTGAAGAAAAATCATTCATTGAAAAGTTTTGTTATGGATCTCATAATTATTCTGGTATTTAAAATATTCCAATGTAATTTCCATGATCAATTTATGAAAAGTAAGAAAGAAAAGAATAATTATTACAGAAAGCTTTGGCTATTGCGATATGTTCAATGGTCGAGATAATTGGAATAGTGAATAGAGCTGGTCCCATATTTGTTGTCATTTCCATGAAGTCGTATGTCTCATTGTTGAAAGTTGTAGAGAACGGTGGCAATGTGAATGGTGGCAAACCCTCACCCATTGCATCTGAAATTAATATCATAGACTGTTTATGAAATTCATAATATTGAGTTTTGTCTCTATCATCATGAATGTACACATTATATACAAAAGGAGAATGTGAATGGAAAGTGTAATTTTCAAACCTGTTAGATGAAAGGGTTCCATGTCATGAATTCGATAGATGTATGCTACTAATATACCAACAATAACAGCAACTGCATTTCTGGCTATAGTTATAAACCAACCGATCTTTGATATAAATGATCCAGTTCGGCTACCTGGAATATTCTGAAGAATATGATTGATTTGGTAGTAGAATAAATTATTAATCAGTAATGAACAATGGGGAGGATTGATATTAATAACGATTACTCATCAATGGTATGAAATTCATTTTTCCTATTGTTCTTTATCAAAATAGTTCCGTTAACTCTTTTGGATCCTATTGATTGTCATTGATATTATTATCTCATTTACCTTTAGTATCACAAGTCCAATAATTGTACTCATACCAAGGACTACATCCCATTCATTGATTCTGTCGAAATGTTTGCAAATAGACTTTATTGCATCGACAAGGTTATTACTTCTGCCTGGTATACCAAGAAGAGATCGTAGCTGTGACGATGCAATGGTGATAGCTGCGCCAGAGGTGAACCCCGTGATCACAGGAAGTGATATAAAGTCGAGTAAGAAGCCTGTGGACAAATAGACGGAATATCATACTAGAGCGAAATTTTATTGCGCATCTAATGCAACTCGTCAAAGGAATGAATTCTGATTTCATTCAATTTTTTATGATATAGAACGATATGAAAATAATAAAAAAAGCATTCTGGACGTGAGCGCGAATTGAGATGAATGAATCCGTGAATAGTACGTTCTCATATTGCGAAAATTCCCGAGATATTTCGAATTTACAGTGAAAATGATCCACAACGTCTAGCAGTCACCAATTTTACGTTCCAATAAATGGAATCAACGCTTCATCATCAATAATCGACTTTTTATATGCATGCAACAAATTATTTTAGTGGAATGTTTCAATGTGACACGAGACATGACAATATCGAAACGAATAAAATCTACAAGTTCACTGACCTAAATGAAGAATACTAAGGAGTGCAATGATGCAACCCTTAAGGAAGCAAATAAGTATAGCCATATCTGCGCCATACTTTATCACTAATGGTTGTACCATCACTGCCATAATTGCCGTTGGACCAATTGTTATATTTGGACAAGAACCAAAAATTACGTAAATGAAACTCCCCATAAACGCTGCATAAAGACCATACTGAAATATTCAATTATATATGTATTTACATAAATATCAGTCACTCTATAATTAATATCAATTGATTAATATTTCGGACAGGAGAAAGAACAGAACGAAAAAAAAACAGGTCATATCAATTTCAATTATGATTGTCGTGATCAATTATGTTGGAGCTGAATAAAAAATCATGACATGAAGTAATAAGTCTGTCAATTTAATAAATTGATGAAACAGTTCTACGAATCATTTTTACATTCACGAATCACTATATATTAATTAAGGGAGTGGAATACTTTAGATTTGCTCGATCAATTTGTGTCATTGATGCCGAATGAATTTTGTTCGATACAAAAAAAATTGTGGTAACGTATTGACCAGGAGTTTATTCAGCGTTTTTTCTTTCTTTTTTCTTTAGTTGTTCATGTGAGATCACCTCGGGACTCAATCCAGCGACGACAGCGTAAGCGATACTTTGTGGTATAGCTGTAAGACCCACTGTGATACCGGCCAATGCATCTTGGAGGAGCCATGATGATTTGTATGTTGGGAACCACGTGAGAACAGGTAGCCTTCGTTTCAGATATCCTTGCACATTGGAGATGCCAACTTTCCCCTTCACTGCAGGATGCAGAAAAAAATTGCGCAGATTTATTGGTAAAGAATTGTTCAAGAAATTCTGGGGTACTTGGAATAATTCATTGTGTTAGTGAATAGAAGTTTCGAAAAAGTCTGATCTCAACGAAAAAAAAAGCAGAGACTGTTATTATATAAATAAAAATTCTGGAATACTTTTCATCACCACCGTGAAAAAAAAATCTCCAAATTTTATTTACTAGGTGACCTCACATATTATTTTTGGAATATCTCAGATGTTTATTCTTTATTTTCTTGAAGTGTTTCTATGTTAGAAATGATCCAACAAATGAAATTTCTTGAAAGAAATAAAAGAATTCGAGCACAACGCCTTCACATAGAACCTGTACTGACACGTTATTATTCTATTCATTTCATTTACTTGAACAAACTTTTGTGTTGAGAATTTTTCCGTCGACTTGTAGACCATTTTCGTATCAACTTAAAAAAAGCCTACTCATCTCTGGCTGTATGACTTTTTACATGAAGCGTTGCCAAAACACTGCCAGATAGAATAGAATTGCATGTAGATAGTTTTGCAGAGATTGAAATTCTCAAGGAAAAAGTCTACCAGGACATGAATTCAATGTTGATAGTTCGTGCGTGACAAGCTATCAAACTTTCATCAAAACAATTTATTTTGTTTCTTCAAGAACATTTTTTTTTGTTTCCAAGTAGACAAATTCATCAGGAATTATATTTTTATTTATCATTTAGGAGTACTGTGGGATAAAGTTCGACTTTGTGAGAACAAAGTATTTATGGATTCGAAGTGTTTGAGGTCATTTCTTTTATCTGACAATAATTGAGTCAAACGATCGGCATTGCTTTTTGAACTACAGATTTCATTAATTATTAATAGAAACCACAATATGTTTTTCTCATATTTGGGACATCATTACGGATGATGTTTTAGTGTGAGCAAAATTATTGCTGTCAAAGTTTTAGTGAAATTTATTGACATAAAGTTTGATAGGGTGAATGAGGCTGGTCAGTAAATTGGATATCTAAGAATGATTTTATATGACGAAGAGATAGCGAGGGGTCAATTATCGTTGATATTGTCTAAATAAAAATATAGAAAATATTTATTTGGATGATAAATTGTAAGCCGGATGATTACACAATCACATTCACCAGACCAAATCATTTTTATATTTTTAAAGATTTAATAGACATTAAAGAGATAATAATATTTTTGTTGAATTTAAATCTGTTTGGGGAATATTTCAAAGTTTTTTTTAATCCCACAGCCATGTAAATTGAGTCAGTAATTTGTCTGTAATGGCGTTTGTCCCTTAGGAGGTTGAATTTATGCTATTTCTACCAACGGTGAAACCTACTTGAATTGCTCAACTCGTGACCCTTGGGAAACAGAAGAGAACGCACTTCTCTTCTATCAGAGGGCAAAGAGTAGATAAAAAAAGTGAATAGATGGGACTCTTTCTCTCACACCATTTCGCGAGGAATGAGAGATGAAGATTGAGATGATAAGGAAACTTTTGCTTTTCTTTCTTTTATTATTATGACAATATTACTTCATTTGGGACTTTCTTATCCTAACGTAACTAAATGATTTATCCACTCTTCATAATTTCGAATGAAAAATTCTTCGAGGTTTTTATAACAATATAAAGTGATGGAATAGCTGGAGCC
This sequence comes from Meteorus cinctellus, assembly GCA_030523045.1. NCBI lineage: Eukaryota > Metazoa > Arthropoda > Insecta > Hymenoptera > Braconidae > Meteorus > Meteorus cinctellus. Next base: position 18,639 of record JAPYZF010000041.1, on the reverse strand, counting down.
GATTTCAGTATTGAAAAAATTCATTTCGATCATTTTTTGATTCATTATTAATATGAGAAATATAAATATAAACAAATTTCCTCAGCTTTTTCATATTCTTGCTTCACAAATGCGCAGAAAATGTGGAATTGCATTTATAAACATAACAGCAAATGACATTTTTTGGAAAAATATTTATGTCATATAAAAAATATGCCAAAAATGCCCTTCGTAGTAATATTTTTTGTCGATTATTGCCCTCATCTACATGAGAAGGAATGTGAATTCACTCCACTGTTGTTAATGATGGGGTATAAAGGAACAAGGACAGAATAAAAATGTGAGGAAAACAATTTATTTTTCTACTTCATGAAACTTTAATAACATTATCGTACTTTGGTCTGTCACACTTGAACTATAAATATTGAAAACATTTCCCGGTGGAGTGGACTTTTTCACAGTAAGTTTTATTTCTTTCCAGAATTATTCATATGCAATTCCGTTTTATCTTACAGCGTTTTGGCAGCCGTTCACATAAGAAGTCAACTAGCCCCAAGTTAGTTATTAAGGTTACGATCGAAGAGTTGAACGTGGTCGGTCAGTATTCAACACCTGAAAGTTTCTTCGTCATTGATTCACAAAAGTCAGAGCAAGAACTCGTAAAATGCTGTCCATGAGAAATCAAGAATAATTCATCAATATTTGAAATTTCCCATCGCTGCATAAATTGAATTACGTGAATTTGATTATTCGTTTTATATTTTTTTGTTATATGTTCTCTTGTTAAATTTATACTTTTGTATTTTAATATCATGCATTCATGAGGTCGTATGGAATAAATATCATTGTTTTATTTGTTGGAAGTAAGTTTTAGCACAAAGTTTTTTCATTATTCCACGTATAGGGAAGAATGGTTTTTCGTAGGGAAAAGGAACAGTAGTAATACCATTTTCACTTCCAGCACACGTAGAAACTAAATTAAAGTTTCATTTCTCAAAAACAATTTTTCCCACCATTTGAGCAGATAGAAGCATCCAAAACACAATCATCAGAGAAAGAAGTATACGAAGTTGTAATTATTGATAATAAGTGAAACATAAAACCTTGATTGAGTCACTGATAAATAATGAATACTGAAATTGGCATTCATAATATATCTTTTAAAAATTTTATTTCAGTGTCTATTGTGGAATGACAATTATCAGTATAACTTCCCGGAGACGAGTTATCTTTCAGAAAAAAGAGCGAATAACATAACGATGAGTCTATGAGCCAACAAACACGTTTTTTTCTGGTATTCATCTCATGCTAAAATGGAATTCCTGCTATTTACATATTTTTGGTATCTGTCTGTCGATTTTAACTTCAGAATAAATTAGTATATTTGTTCGCCGAGTATCCATTGACTGGATTCTCAAGTGCTTGATTATTCCACAATTATCTTGTCATAATAAATAATGAATCTGACTATATCAATTTTTCTTTCTTTTGGAAATAAAAAATGTGAACAGATTTTGACAAATTAGAGTGTTCACCAACTGGTGGGAAAATATTGACTGAGTGTCAATTGTGATAATACAGTATTAATTATTAATAAAAATGACACCGAATTAAATTATAAATGTCACAGATGACTTTGTTGTGTTGATTATTTAAATACTGTCATATGGAATTATGAATTGAGTGAAATCGTCTTTTGCTATCAAATGTTCTCAGTTGATAATTAAAATTGTCACGCATGATATCTTGATTATCGCGTCTTTTATTATTGACCTTGTCATATTCAATGTTGATGACGAGATGATTGTTTAATAGGCAAAGTATCATTTATATCTAGTCTCTGTATACTAAGTAGGAGTGAGAAAAAATATGTGCGCGTTTATAAACGCATGCGCAACACTAAAGTTTCTACCTCAAAATAGAATGAGTTAGCGTGTGGCGATCTCAGTGCTGCATGAAACAGCGAACCTAACGTGAGATTGATCCTGTTCAAAGATGTCATGGTTGTTTGTGAAAAGTTTTGAAACTTTTAGGACGTCAAAAATGTTAAGACAAAATTTATGTTTACACTATTTCAATTTGCAATGAAAACAATTTTTATTCTTTTTAATAATAAAATATTTGAATGAATAATCCAATAAAAATTGTTCATAACTCCTGTCATCATTTTTACACATCTGCTCTTTTTTTCATTAATGAAATCATTGGTAAACCAGCTTTTATCCAATTTATGACAAAAATATTCACGGATTATAATTAGTGTGCTGTTTATATTGCGCGCGAGCAGTATTTGAAAATGTATTTAAACTGACGTGAAGAAACTTTAAATCTTGAAATTATTCTGTGTGGAAAAGTGCGCATAACTAATGAGCCATGGATACTCTCGTCGCATCATTAATAACGTTAATGACTTTTTTATCTTGTAGTTTGAATACAATCGTGTACTCGAAAACTTCGAAATATCCGTGATGGTATTGAAAGTTGAATAACTAAACACGATAAGAAATGTTAAAAGCAAACAAAAATGAAAGGAAAAATAGTGCAACTGCTTAGGGTCTTTTTGGATAATTAAAATTTAAATAAAATTAGTTCATGATAATTGATGAAAAAAAAAGAATGATTTTCCCATTATCGTTTAATCATATTGCTCAACAATAATAATAGAACCAATTTATTATTACACACATATGTTATGTTACCACTTGACTTAAAATAAGTGTGAAATAAATGACGTGAACAATAATAAATAAAGTTTGATATCTTGAAATGATTGATAATGAAAAAACATTGTAAATCCATCCACCAAATTGTTGGTTCAGTGGCGATTAATTGTCTGAGTGGTCAATTTTTTATTAAACAATATTTGGTCAGTTTTAATGGAACATCTGGTGGGATATCATAATGACGATAAATTTTGGTACCACTCGGTTGAATAGTTTTGGCCAATCACCGATACAGGTGCCCGCAAACTATAATGATACCATCAGTACCAGGTGAGTACGATGAATGTACATATGCATACATATCAGGTAACCGTAATGATAGACATTTTCGGTGTGGCAACATTGCGGAGTTTATTTATAATAAAACCTATGCATCTCAGTACGTAATTTGATTCAATCACGAATGCAAAAATATTGAATGTAGAATAATTAAATTTTTCCAAAATCAAATTGCATGACCAAAAATAAAAACATTTATTTCGTTTTACCATAAATGTTTAGACCAAAACGGTAATATGTTTTAAACAAAAAATTAATTTCGCGGTGTGCATCTGTTATTTATGGTCATATTAATTTGATAAGAATTTGTAATATTTTAATGTTTTTATTATCTTCTTATGGAGAATTGAAAATCCTCTTTGAAATTCCTGTTTGAATTGAACATTTCAATTGTGATTTTTTTTTTTCATTGGATGTAAAAATGGTATTTCAATAATATTATGTCTAATTCGAAGACATTTTTTACACTGATAATAAATACAATTTGATATCAATTGTAAAAATTTCATGAATTAACATATGCGATCACTAAATGAATTTCGTGGCATTCGCATTTAATTCTCGGTTTGCGAGCTGTATTAATTTTCTATTTTATAAAGTATGTGGAACGTTTCTGAATTAAATTTAATGTAAAATACCTCCTACGATAAATTGATTAATTCTGAATATCGAAATAGTTTTGCGAATTAAAATACATGAGCTTGCCACGCAACTGACTCGTGTAAAGAACTGGCATCCGCTTTCACTCTAAACAGCCAGTGAAGTTCATGCGATTTATTAGAAATTATTGACTGAGAATCAAAATTGAAAATCTCTATTTTATGCGCAATTATTTTTCGAAACAAAAGATGAAATAATGTACCAAAAAAAAAATTAATTTGATTAACAAGATCAATTAAAAGTTTACACATACACAAAGAAATTCAAATTCTCTAAATATCTCCCTCATTAGAAGTTTATTCTGATATTGAGGATATATTTATTATCTTTCTTCGAATATTTTCTCCTTATATCGAGACTATTTCAAAGCTCAATGCAAAAATATGACAACACGATTTTTGATTCGAAGACAGGAGATCCGACGACAAAAGATTCGATGACGAATGATCCGTAGAGTAAATCCAGTCGATGACGCTTGTACCACTTCCAACAATAAATTACTACTAGTTATTTCAATAAAAACGCAGATATTATCGAAAAAATTATTTTTTGTTTCGAACGTACTTGGAATAATGTGATCAGTCGTAACGGTAAAAGGCGTACTCGTATATATCAAAATTGAATAGTGGAATTATTATATTGCCGTTATAAATTACCATTTGAGGACCAATAATTCTCATGAGGGGTGGCATTGTGTATTTAATGGCGTAGTCGAATTCATCACGTCGAGATATGAAAATTTTTAAATTCTATCAAAGTTGAACAAAATTTAACTGAATTAATAGACGCCCAATAAAATTCAGGACTGGATGATTGTTATCTGCGATTTCATTCAAATGATCAGTACAAATTCATTCTTGGGATGCGGTGCAAACGTCATCGAATGGATTTACGTTACGGATCATTCGTCATCGGACATCTCATCCTTGGATCATTTGTCATCGGATCTTTCGTCGTCGGATCTTTTATTTCCGGATGAAATTTGATATTTATTAAAAGGAAAGAATAAATTTTGCTCCCATTTTATTCTTTCATATTTAATTTCAAGTTGGCGTGAACGAACTTTTTTCTTGAGTCACGAGCGGTAAAGTCCGGACATGAGCAAGTCAACCAATAAATTTCTTTATTTATTTTCCAAGATGAAAATTTGAAGAAAAAAATTAAATTGAATTAATTAAGGAAATATAAATTCAATGAGTTTCTATCTTTGGTTCTTCTAATTCCATAGATAAAAAGCTCAATTATTCCCCAATCGACTATTTTCTTCTCTTTCAATGTTGCTATTACTTCAAATTAAATCCAAATAAATATTTGTTTTTTTCCGGCTTAAATGGTCGTAGATTCTCATTGAATTCCCCTCGGGCATTAGACAAAATAAATGAATAACAAAAATGACAACGTGAACACAAACACTCAATTTTCACATGAGATTTTCATTAATTTTCTCACAACCGTGCAAATAACTCTGATGCATTCGTTGCATTTAAGTCTCTTCAACGAACTATCTGGCCAAAAAAGAAGATAAAACGCACTTATAATCAATTAATTATCTTCTAGAAACGTGGGAATATGCTATAAAACAAATCCTGGGTTCACAATATACATTAGATAAAGTGGATATTCTATTCAAACATTCCACCCACCCTCGCTTTTTTTCCATTTAAACAGTGATTTGTTCTTTCTTCATGGATCCTCACAATTTTATTGGTCCAATTGTTCGTGAACATCGTGTCGTATTAAACCACATGAATTACATTTAAATCGACATTGTTAAAGACATTTATATATACCCAATCATCCTCGATGTTCAGACAAATAAAGTCTATGTGCAATTATTTCAACCCACTTTTACGTCAGATTGTAAACTAAAAAAAATTGAACACAATTAACAATACTCATTCGAACAACTGCAATGAAAACTGAATCGATTGTATTCATCAGTTTCATTTTTGTCCTTCAAACAATTTCATTTATATTAAATCCACAAAATGTTTGTCATAGAAAAATAAAAAATACACTCACAATAATCACACAATTCTTATCCATTACAAAAATCGTTACATAAATTAACCAAGGAAATAAAAAGAAGAAAAAGTATTCTCTTAATTGATTTTAAATGGAAAATCCTTGAAATTCAATATCACACAGTTAATCCATACGTATATTCATATATTCAACACACTGTTCTAATTATACTGCTATTAATCAGAAACGATAAGAAGAGAGCTGAGCAGCTACATCAGATTATCAAGTATCACAATGATGAGGGAATTAATGAATATTTCATATCTATCTATGCACATATTAACAAAATATATTTACCAACGTTAGAACATTCATCATAAAATTATGAAGAACTCATAAGTAAAAAATACATAACATTTTCCCTTCTAGTACATGAGCAGGCGACGGATTTTTATCACAACATCATATTACATCAATTTGAATAGTTGATGGTGACGTTATCATATCATACTGTGGCACTTGACCTTTCTTCATTGAAATCATTTTAGTTGGGAAAATGTGAACAAAACTCGTCCACATTTCTACCTATTATTTATTATGAATAGTTGGGATTTTTCTATTTCATCTGTTTTCAATACTATCATCATCTATATTTTTTCTTAATACAAAAATAAAAATTATTATTACTATCATTACTATTATTTTCTCTTTAAAATGATGAATATACGGATATGGATTTAAGTTTACTCTACTACTGTGACACATAAAGATAATTCTTGCACTCGTGCTTCGCACGGTGGATCTATTATCACCCGACAGCTTTTCATCGAGCTTTATAATGGTACGAATACGAAAAGAAAAAAGAATTGAAGCAGTAGAGAAAAAAAAAAGAATAATAAATACGGAGTGAAAATGTTGGGAGCAATTATATCACGCATAATGGAACAATAAAAAGTGAAAAAAAATAGGTGGTGAAGGAAAGAAAAAAAATAAAGATGCGTATCTGCAAATGTGGCACACCTGATTCCATAACTCTATAAAAACGGTAACGGTTGGTTTTTTTTTTCTTTCACTTCTTCGCGATTTTATTTTTTTTTCTTCTACGTTGTGCACTTTTTTCTTGCACCACCTTTTGCACTTTCTCGTCACTATTGTCTCCTTTTTTCTTGTTACTGACACTCCATTCGTAATATTCACTCTTCACTGTATCAGTTAAGAGGAAATGAAAAATTCTTGGTGAAAAAAGAAAAAAAATATTTGAAGTTAAAAGTTGTTGTGAATAAGTATGAAAAGAGTGTTGGATATTGCGTGGATAATATCAATTCAGTGAATTATATTTTACATTTTTGAATGATTTTACATTCCAGATGAATTTTCTTTCATAAATTTCGATGAGAGAAAAAATTATCTAATTAGTTTTCCATTTTCTCTTAACATTCTATTTAAATTCCCAATGTTTCCCGCATTGGGCGCGAGCACTATGATATGATGTGATACTTTATACACAGTATATATATATATATATACAGTCAAGGTTGTGTATGTGCCGGTTGGTAGAGCCACGCGGGTGAATACGCCCACACTACACACCCGACACCAACTGAATGCAGATCTTGAGACACTTGACCTCCTATATGGATTTTCAGGATCAGAATATATCCGTCGGATTCTATTTAATAAGTAAATCCATATGCACACCCATACATATATATATATATAGTTTACATTGGTGCACGTGTACGAGTGTGTTCTGCAACACAATACCGAACATTGTCGACGGAAAGTACCGAGCAATATGATCGAAACTTTTTCGCCCTCTCACGGCCTCCGTCATGTGTTGTACTATATGTTGGTAAGTGGGGGGATATCGAACGGGCGGTTCTTCAGAAGTTTGTAATTGAGATTATTGAATGTGTATATGTTTATTATGATGAGCTATCTATGGGTTGAGCTGCTTCCACGCAGACGAACCAAATGAAATTTGTTGCACTGAGGTATAAGATAACACTAATTTATTGTTGGATATCGTTGGACACAAATCATATTTATCGACGTACAGGTGGATTCACCTGTTCTGTTGGTAATGTTATTTAGTGAGATTTCAACGGAAGCATAAATAATGATTTATGAAAATAATGTGTTAGGGTTGAAAGACTGATGGGATAAATTTAAAATTCAGTGAGTAATAAATTTTGGAGGTTTTAGTTGTAACAGTATTCATGTTCCTTTTTATATTATTTTATGTTATAAAAGTCGGAGTTTCTGAGAATAGTATGTATGTCATGACGATAAAATTGTCACATATTTTATGTTTTTACTTTTGACTGTCAGCTGTTTTCATTCTTTATAAGTTTCAATGATAAGCGCACTTGTTGTGCACTTCATGATGTTTTTTTTTTTTTTTTTTGTAAATAATTAGAGCCATTATGATCTTGTTTGTGAGGAGATTACTGTTACATTTTTATATGATTAAAAGATGAATAATTGGTGGTTGAAAAGTGTCGGAAATGAGTAGAAGTTGATGTGATATTATTAAATTAATAAACAATAGAATAATAGTATAACAAAAATCGTTGATGGAATAATTTTTGTTCATTATACTAAGGAGGAAATAATTTTTATTCTTTTTAATGGAACATGCCTAAATCACAACGAATAGCAACTGTGTTTTTAAGTACTATTTAATTAAAATTTTGATTATCTCTCGTCCAGTTTTCACTGTGATCCAGTAGAATTATTTTATTGTAAAACAAAATTTGTAACAGTATTGAGTTATTTTTTTTCTTGTTAATTCGATAATATTTGTGACCATTCATGAATTGATTGAAAAATATGGTCTGTAGGGGAAGTAGTGGAACGTCGAGTAATTCACTGATTGGAGTAGAGTCTAATTGAATTGGATGTTGCTTCTATGTGAATGTTGGATGGAAAATCACGAAAATATATGAGGGGATTGATCGGGAGAAAAGAATTGCCACAAAAGATAAAAATATAGGCTTAGTATAACTTCGTTGTCAAACGTGTCTCGATTGCTATTTTTCCAATTTAATCCATGTGATTGTATGTAAAAAAAACGTTTGAATGAATAATTTTGTCTCCTGTAATCTCTCACTGAGTTTGATGTTATAGATATATCGCCAATATCGAATACATTGCGATCAAAATGGAGTATGAAATGTTACGTTGCTTCATAAATTTCAACTTATGAAATATTCATCCACTTGGCTTTATAAATATTTTATTCTTCCATTTACATGTGTGTATATCTGAATGCATCGCTTCAATATTATATAACACGAAAAGCCGTGTAATGTCTGAAATCCCATCGATGTCAACCCATTCTATCAACTGTCAGGGGTAAATACCCTATCGCATGGACTTGATCTATGTTACATTTACCGATTGTATTATTTTTTTCAGCTGTCTAAAGTGAATATTTCAAAATTTTTCAATTTTTAACAAAAATATTTCAAAGTTAATGTCTTCGTTCAGATGAGCGCTATTTTATATCTAACCGATTCATACTAATATTAATTATCTGCAATAAAATAATAATTCTGAAATCAATTCGAAAAGGTCGACATTTTTCAACATTCCTCTCGTCCTGTTCAGTATTAAATTTATAATAAATTATTTTTTGAACATTCCTTGAAGATCAATGAATTTAATATACAAACATTATATTTTTGTGTTAATTGTTATTACTGAAATAAAAAGAAATTTCGTGTAGGGAAAAAAAATCTTCATATTATGAAAGAGAAATTTCCCTGGGACAAACACAATTTTATAAAGTTATTTCCAGTGTTACCTCAAAAATTTCTTAAATAATAAACACCAAACATTTAATTGTGAGGTAGCACAACACGAGTATGTCACATCTGTTACAATTCAATTTACCTCGAATATTCTGAGAAAATCTACTTACGTGCTGTTTAAACACTGGCAATTTCATATGAATAATCTCAATAGTTTTCGAATGAAGTGCAACATGTCACATCCAACAATTTCGTCTATTAACGCTTGAACAAATGGTTCCAATCAAATTATATATTCAATATGTATGCTAATTATACCGAGGAGTCAATTATGTTTGTTCGTGTTATAATGTCAACACAAAGCACGAAGTTGCATAATAACATTCATATTTAATTGAGTGTTGGAAGATAATGATGAAAACGTATTATTTTCATAATGAAATAGTTAAATCTGTCTGGGGTGAATTTGATGTGACTACTGAATTTCATCATTCGAAATGTATTGAAATTTACATGAAAATTCGATCAAGATATGTGAAATTTTTGAACGCTTTAATATGATATAAATCCATACCGAGTTAATTCACATCTCATCAAATGCAAGAGAGTGAAGCAACTTCTGAAACAGAATATCATCAGGAACATATGATGTGATAATGATTGACTGAAGACATGATAGGATGTTCGATTGACATGATCAAATATTGGTTGATGACATTGGAAGATAGCATGCATATGCATGAAGCAAACTAATCAAGGGTTCAAGAGAATTTGCGAATCTTCAAATTGGAATGGATGATTTTATTGGATGAAATTTGATGGGGTTCTTCAAAGTAATAGAAATATATACGAATTGCTTTGGGATTCAAGGAGATGAATAAAATTCATTTCGTGAAGCGTGTGGGTGGGTTAATACAAATATGGATCGAATTCATTTTAATTTAGAATAAAGGAAGGCTGAACTATTGTATTTGATTCCATGTTAATCTTTTATCATTTTTTATAACGATCGTTCACTGGAAATTGTTCCCAATCCAGATTGAGCTGGATAAATATAATTAATTGTCTATTCGATTTGACCTTTTTGGATATTTTGAAATTTAACATATTTGTTTTATTTATAGTTGGAAAAATAATAAAAATATCTATAAGGATTTAGTAATCATTTTTATCCTTTGATGTTCTTATGTGGTTATTCTAAATATTTTATTTAATGATGTATATCAATTCCCCATATTTGTTTATTCCATCTAAGAATATTAGATCATCGTTGATGTATGAATGCTGTTAATTATTGAACGAAAGAAAAAAGGGTAATTTCGTGTTCATTGTATGGAATGTATGAAAAGAGAATTATGAAAATCGGATTGCACATCTAGAGCAGAATATAAAATGTTGATGAATTTCTCCTATGCACTTAAGCTTCCAAGAACGTCGTGTGAATGTATTATAAATTATATGCAGCTAGTAATTCTATCTAATGTATCAAAGGGATCATAGTGTGGAGTACATGCATAATTTTCATCAATGAATCATCTATTATCTATCGGAATAATTATGCTGTACTTCAAGTAGATGGAGCGAAGCGAAAATACTTTGGATGATAAGTGAATTGGATGGTTCATTGAGCTTACATTTGAAAGACGATTTTTTTCTCTCAGAAAGACAATTAAATCATTTTGAATTTAGTTTCATGTAGGTCTATAAAAACTATTATCAAATGGTCATAAAATTAATTTTATTATCGTTATTTTATCCTTTATCACAATATTTATTCGACAGTATACCAATTATTCAGTATTCACATCATAAAACTATTTCACATTCTGAATCCATCATCAAATTGAGTTTGCTGATAAATTTTGAACAAACAGTTGAAAATTTCTTTACACTATTCAAATTTCATATTTTCCTCACACATAATGAAATCAAATTTTTTTTTCGTTTCAAATAAAATCACACAAAAATTTATTTTCACGTAAATTCAGACATTTGCTTCGCATCGCGTGACTATTTCCGTTGGTGGAAAATACTTTATCGAGCGTCACTAGCCCAACTTAAACATTTGATTACATTTTTTACTGCTAGTCGTCACACTTTTTATTCCATGTAGAAAAAAATACAGCAGTAAAAAACGACAGGAAACAACTTTTAAAACTATCGAAAACAATATTCGCTACAAAATTATTGTTACAGCAAAAAAATTTATAAAATTCAATTAATTACATTTATGATGATCAACAATTTATATTCGAATATGATTTCTAATTCTTTTTCATTTAATACCAAAAGTACAGTGTAATATGAATTTTCTCGAGAATATGATTGCGGTCGATATTATTCAGGAAAAAAAAAATGATTCGAGTAATTGCATCAAGCGTAGAAAAAAAATTCACATGCTACATTTAACAATTATATAAAATTATAATTAATGACTACACCTAAATTGTCTCTCTGTAAAGCATAAAATATTGTTGGAATCGGATGGCAGCGAAATATGATTCGATTTTCAATCCAATCATATTTATTGACAACACATATGCTATCATCATCATTATTCGACGTAATAAACGAACTTCGATATCTATTTATATAATGAGGGCATTATTGACGATCATGGATACAATTTATAAGAGGGGCATATGTAATCGTATCATTTTGCAACGCATTCACAAGCATTAATATTTTCCGGGTGTAATTATCATTTTCATTGTGATAAATTTCATTATATGTATAATGTGACAACGGGATGGGAGTTGTTAGTGATTATTTCATTTCCGATTACGCATACAGAGTCTCTCAACAAACATATTCGTTATATAAATATTCTATTCATATTTGAATGTGCGAATATGTGTGAGGACCAATATATTTAATAAATTTGGAACACTATTTTAATTGGTTTTATTGTGATTTTCTGCTATTGTGTGATCAACGCAGTGGCCAGACCACAATGATGTTCAGTATAAAATAACAATACACGGAAATCTCGAGCAAATGACATATAAAAATATTACGAAGTGATAATATCGAAGCAGAATACTTTGTAACAATGATAAAATTCATACGCATGCATACGTTTTTTATTTTTATTTTTTTTTTTCTCTCAAATCGAAACACGACAATTTCTTCCAATTAGTGATGGCGTTGGAAATGGTGAATTCAATTCAGAAGAGAATATGATATTCGTGCACGGAATATCAATTTTTTTTTGTAGAAAATAAAAGCAATTTTCTCTCCATCATTATTTTTTTTATCATTCTTTATATTTCCGTTTCTATTTTGTAAATTTATTATTTGTTATCAATATATTGCAGTAGGAGGATTGCAATTATGAGGAGTGTAATGAGAATTTGAGATGTGAAATTGATAAAGAAATAAATCATTTTTATGACGAAATAAAATTTTTCCAATGAAAATTGATCATTAATAATTAATAGTCGTTGTGATGTTTCTTCTCCCTTTTCAACATTGTTGTTTGTATAATCATGACTTTTATTCTTCATTAAAGAATATAATGATCAAGGTGTAATTAATCTCAGTCCAATAATATTCCTGTTTTATTAATAAAATATCCACTTAAATGTTTGCTTTGGCATGGATTTGAAAATCAAATAGATAATATTTTCAAAACTTCTAAACATATATGGTTTCTGCAAATCCCTACGTAAAGGTCTGTTGTTCGTGCATTCAGCACAATGACTCCAAGTATTTTGAAAATGTGAAAAGGACACCTTGCACCAAAAGGACTTTTATAACATAGTTGTCCATGAAATTCCTTTGAAACACCAAGTACAGACATCGTCACAAGTGAAAATCATTACATGGAATTTCAAAATTTACATATCTCATCATTTGTTCGATCTTATTGTTCAAACAATTGTGTGAGACTTTCAATAGAAATTTCATTAATGAATAGATTAAAGAAAAAAACTTTTCTTTTCTTTAATTCGTCATTTCTTTCCCTACAAAAACCTCTGATCCATCCTGAAATAAAATATCATTTTAATTTGTTCATTCCACAAAATAATCACTGTGAGAAACAGAAAATTCTATTTTATTATTTCAACAGAATTATTGTTCAGTCACTGGTTATGTATTCATATTATGTCATTTGGATAGTATAGAAGTTAGTAGTCATGACTGAATAATTCTAAATTGGTTTCGCATCATTCATTTGATATTGGTCGTTCGCAATGAGAATTATTAACTGAAATTTGACATACATTAACGTTAATTTATCTAATAATTTAACGTTATGAGGACAATATATTCACTATACTTAAATGTGAATTATGATCATGAAGTATAATAATAACTCAGTTAAACAATAATTTTTTTTTCATAAATGTCGTTCAACGTTTCAATCATTTGGTATAATAAATTACTAAATTTGCATTTTGTCACAAATGACCACTCATTTTTAATGCAGATGTACAAATTTGACATTAATATTACAGACATTTTTTATTTGATTCATTTTATGTGATACTGATTCGTTTCAGTCTATCATTTGAATAATCAAAGAGCTTTGGCCGTGTCTCTTTGAAAATTTAACGTTTTGGGTTTGACATTAAATAAAAAATACAATTCAATAATTCAGAATGAAAATAGATATTGAAGGGTTTCATAACGAACAATAAAATTCCATTTTATTATTAATTTGTATATTTCTCATTTCCGTGATCTGGATTTGCTCTATACATAAACAAAACCTGAATAATTTCACAGATAGGAACAATTGCTGTCTATATGTAATAACATCACCTTTTTTTAAATTCATTTTAAGTGTAGTCGTATTTGAAGATTAAGATTGTCCTTATCACATTGTCATTGCCCCTAGGTTCGAAAAATATGTTTATACATATTCCCTCTTTTGATTTCCGTTTCTAGTCACGCAATATACCAAGAATGAAGATGAAACATAATCCCGTTTGCGGTGCCTAATTCTTCGTGGGTCGACTTTCATCAATCTTCTTTCAGACGAATTGAAACAAGCTGTTGGAAATGTTTATGCATTATACAATCCAAAGAATTAATGACACACTTTAATGTGAAATAAAAAATATAATTTCCGAAAAATGTGATTCCATTGAATTTTATTATGAAATACTTGCTTGAGGGTATGCCGTTTTCAAATCATATTGAATACAATTGAGTTATTCCACTATCATAAATTTAGAGAGAACAATTGTTTAATAAAATATCAAATGCCTCTCTTTTTTTTCGGTATGGCCAGGTCTAGTAAATATTGTAAATGCATTCTCCATAACTCATGAACTTAGTTGAGTGTTTCGGAATTTCGTATTGATATTGCCAAGAAAGGTTTTATAAATTTAACGTTAAATCAACGATGCAATTGGTACATCACAAACTTTATCTGTCTCACGGGAACTTGTGGGTATCTTATGTATGTATATGGGTGTTTTGGTGACAGTGATAACTTTTCCCACCAAGAAGAAAAAAGAAAAAAGAAAGAAAAAGAGCGATAAAATAACTTTTTATTTTATATCTCTATTAGGGATGAGTTGAAAGTATCGTATTGGACGGAAAGCTGATAATCCAGTCTTAAGGAGGCGAGCGTGGATTTTTTTTTTTAATGTAATAAGCGAAAATTCAGTCGAAGGGTAATTGGGCATCGCTGAATCGAATGGTACTAATATTTTTGCCATGGGGGTACGACCTCTGTGAGAAAAGGGCAAATTTGAGATAAAAACCAGTTTATCTCCGAATCTGGGCTTTGAACTGAAAAAAGTTCCAAACAAAAGTTATAGATGACTAAAAAAGTCATAAAAAAGGTCTCCTGGCTTATTCGCATATTCCTGAAAATAAGCGGGGAAAATTGCAAAAATTAAAATAGTAGAGTGGGGAAGAGCTCCGCCTCGCCGTCGGCCTTCACACGGGAGCGGGCTAGTGTTCATCCGAGCGTCCGTGTGTACTAATACACACAGGAAAGGCGTTCGGTTGTTTTCGGGTCTTACGGTTATAAATAGATAGAGCAAGCGAGACATGGAATAGAAATCGTCTTCTGTTTCTTTCTATTTTTCCACGTGTTCGAGACCATTTTTCGTGTTTCGTCGCTCGAGCGTTGAGCACTCTATATATCTATATATACCGGCTTATACACGTGGAGCGTCTCATGATTAGAAATATATAGGAAAAGACGAGCCTAACGAAAGATGTCAATGATAACAAATTTATTTGTATCATTATTATCAATCAATTCGCCAATTACTCTATGACCGAATTTGTTGACCGAAATACAAAACTTATATTTAAAGTCTAGCCTACAATTTGGAATTAGGAGAAAAAGTATATGGTTTATCCAGCACGGGATTGATGATTTATAATGATTATATAAATAAATTAATAACAAAAAGTAAAACATTCTCAATTTGTGATTATAATTTTTTTAGGCTAGTCGTGAGCCTATTATTTCTATATCTATATGAGGTATTTATGACGCCTTCAAGACGATCGTGCTGTCTCAAGGTCATATTTTTTTTCAAGTTCTTGTGTAATGTTTACTTCTAATCCATTTTTTCCATTACTGATACAAGTTCATGTATCAATTTTTTTTAATTGAGTTGATAACACAGAGAATAGCATTCTCAATTTGTCATGATTATCACGCAACTTTAAAATTAAATTGAAATGCCAAAATTAGAATAATTTAATTGATTGAAATAAGTTTGTAAACATACGAAATTCCTATTATTTCAACACAAAATATTCACAATTAGAATATTAAAATTAAAATGACGTACACTTTGTGACCGTTTTCAATTCTCTCTCATGGCAGAGAGTCACAGAGTGGGGGTACACTATACGGAGGATGTGCCTGTAACGGTTTTCGACCCTTCATTCTGTATTGAACGGTTGAAGACGTTAGAACTACAAATTCGTTTGAAGGTTACATATCTCGTTTTGTGAAAATTTTGTGCTGTGTGCGTTCCGTTTATTTCTTCTACATACTTCGAGCGAGTTCTTCTGAAGCTTATATATCGAGGTAAGTTTAATTTTCACGTATTATTTCGATAAATAATTATAATGGTTGCTGAAAAAACTCCGACATACTAGATTCGTACAGAATTTCTATGCGTTTTCGATTGAAAGAAACGAATTTTCAATTGCTAAGCTTGCGCAAAATTGAATGTTTTATGAGCCATACTTTTTGGTTTTCATTTTGGGGACATGCACGTGAGTTCAGAAGACTGCGGCATTCCTCTAAAATTCATTTTTCTCCGCTATCTTTTTCCACGTGGTTGTCTTCTGCTAAAACGTTTGCATATTCATTCCAATTGTGTAATCTAGAAATGCGATATGACTATTCACGCCGTAGCTGGCTCTTACAGTTACTGTGTTATTCGAAAACTTTCTATTCGGCTCTCGCCATTCAAAGCAAGGGAGGCCCAGGCATATTGCTACCTGAGGGGACCATGCTTATGCTCCCCCCCTGGGCATAGGCATGGTCCCCTCAGATAGCATATGCCCTACTGCGGCGGCAAATATTTTCTTGGATATTTAACGGCATTTTTCCACTTTATAGATAGTAACTGCAAACTGCAAGTACAAGTTCAAGTAGTAGTGGTAGCAGAAGTGAACGTTGTAAATAAGTGAGGCATGAATCACGGTTTAGGAAATTTTCTATCCCTTTCTTTCTCTTGCTTATTCATCAATGTTTTCATATTTATTTTCATCATCAATGGTGATTATGTTATTTGCTTTATTATGTATCCATACTTCGATGATCCTCAGGTGTTGATTTTTTTTGCTTTGTAATTCATCAAAATAAGTATCCATTCAAAATTCAAGACTCATCGATCGGTTATTATTATCATGAGAAAAAAATCTCTGCTTCCTTTATTTTAATCGAATAAATTCCTTCTTCCCTTTCCCACATGTTGAATTTTGTTGGCGAATGATTTTCATGTATTTCACTCCGCAATGATGAGAGGATAAATCCTGATGCAATTGTAAATGATTGTCAAATTACAAACAATATTCATCCTTTAAATAATAATTAGCATGTAAAAGATTGGATAATTGAGTGACAGTCAAATGAATATCCCTATGAATAAAATTCAAACCATCATTAGTGTTGCAAAAACACTATTTTATGAATTAGATCATGTTTGTAGATTACAGAATTGCAATTAATATGCGATAGTGCCTATTACCCTTCATGTTGATGGATCGTTCCTACTGCTTTTTAGATTTCTACAATTTGGATGCACATAAATATTCTGCCATGCGAACGTTTGTAACAATTATTTCAGCGCACTGAATGTAAATAATGGTACATTGATTTCGTTTTTTTAATATTTATTTGTTCAGCCGTGATCATGGATGCGGACAAAGTATGTATCATATGCGATGAAGCACTAGAGAGTGCTACAGTTCAAATTGACAACGTTGGAGAAAGGGGTATGGCGTCGTTAATAGCGAAAAGTAAAGAATTAGGCGATGGAAAATGGGAGGTATGGGGCAATCGGATCCCGGTTCCCGTGCATGGTGCGTGCCGCAAATGGTACTTGAAGGCGAGTATCAAAAGTGTCGCTGCCAGAGAAGCAAGACGAAAAGCTCTATTGGCATCTGCTGAAAAACCAAGTACGTCAGCGCGGGTCTCTGAATCGGCACCCACGGAAAATACATTCAATTTCCGTGACCTGTGCTTTATATGCGGAAAGCCATGGGATAGAAAGCACAAGCCAGGCTCCGTGATAGAGAACGATTATATGAAGGAAAGGTTCCTTAATAAAGCTGAACAACGAGACGATGCCATGAGCGTCGATGTGCAAAATCGATTGAAAGATGTCGATTCTGTAGTTGCTGTGGGGGCACGATACCATAGAAAATGTAAAGGGCAGTTATGGAACATACCAGACGACACATCGAATTGTACTTCAAGAGCACAAGAAATAGAATCTGATTTTCAACAAATTGTAGAGCACATAAAAAATTCAGAAAAAGGAAAATTCACAGCGACTGAATTACTATATCTCACGGGCAGCAGATGTTTTTCGAAAAAACTTTTGTATAGAAAGTTGATGGAATTTTTCCAAAAAGATATCCACATCTTGCAGCGGCCAGGCTACGAAACATTGATCTTGTACAAATGCTTCAGCATGACCAAGTTATGTGGAGACTGGTATCGTGAACCCGATTCTCTCAATATAAAGCAGCGAGAAGCTATAGTAAAAGTTGCAGCAGAGATCGTTCGAAAAGATGTCGAGGATCACGTTTATGACAACAATTCTTATGAGCCAGCTGGAAAA